>JARHVA010004529.1:917500-1372500 GCA_037957365.1 Torreya grandis | reverse complement strand
GATTAATCACCATACAAAAAATAATGTGCATTCATACCTTCATACCTTATTATGGCTCAAATAGACCTCAAATAGGTCTCATTAACATGCTTAATCTTCTTTAGCTTGATGATCAACTCATCCTTCACTTGCAGACCTCTGCCTACTTGCTTCACCAAGATGCCTTCACATACCTTTCTTATATCATGTAGGATAACCAATTAGACCACCTTAAATTAAATACCACTGCAAACAAGATGACCATTATCCTCATCATACTTTATGTTACTTAGGATCACCTATAGGCTATCAAGCCTCCTCCAAAGGTCTTGATAAAATACCAATTGATGGAATTAGATACTAAGAGGGGGGTGAATAATTTTATTTATAAATTAATATTAAATTCCATTCATCATTCTAATAATCATTCATTCACTAAAAGATCAATGCATACATAAACAACCACACAAGCATATCACAAGAGAACATAAGAGTTATGTGGGAAACCCTCTTGGGGGATAACAAATAATGAGCCAATAACATGGAATATAGTCCTATAATTTCAAGCTCAAAATTTTATTTAAGAACCAACATCACAATGATATCCAACCCCTACCTATTTGATCACCCACCTAACTAGTTTTTTGCAAGTTCACTCTTGCAAGGAGGCTCCAACCCCTTAGGCAACTAGGCACCAACTCAACTACCTTAAAATTTGATCATATTATAAAATATATTTATGATATTAATTTTTTTATTACCTCCTCTTTTTCAATCTTTTCTCTTTACTCTCACTCAAATATCTTCTTGGGCTTACTCACTCAATCATGCCTCTTCTAGGCTCATTAGGTCCAATGACCTGTATATCTACTTGCATCAAATTGGCTAGATATTATGCCTGATCCTCTTATCCTCTTATGGTACTTCATAAATTATTTAAAAACTCTAATATCACCTTAATATGCTCTCCTTAATCCCACAACACCATTTTCTTCATTTCACACCTTAAACCAAGCTATTAGGGCTACTCGCCTTTAGCCCTTCACACACCCAAAAAGCATGTTTCTCATATCTGAAGTAAGAGAAAAAAAATTACACATAAAATTATGAAAAAATCATATTTATATATAATTTTTTTACCTCAAAATCATCTCTATTTCCATTGAACATCTTCACATAGGCCATAATTCCTAAAACCAACTCTAGTAAAATGACCACTCAGGCTGGTCAAAGTACAGTCATGAAAATTTAACTACCAACACCTAAATATGGTGAAAAAAATTAAAATTAAATGTAAATTTAAGACATATAATAACTTTAATATCATTGGGTTCTTTTTCTTAGTCCAAACAACCTCCAACTCACCTCTGCAAAGTGATCACTCAAACTACCTATAGCCTCCAAAAGTATAGTCATGTAGAATTTCATGTTTATAAATTTTAAGAGTGATTAAAATACATATAATGCACATATATATCTCATATATTATCTATAATACATAATAAAATATATGGATCACTAATTATGGGATCAATCATTGGTCTTATAAACCAATCTCTCAAGTCTTTGGCTTACTATCTTAACATAGCTAGATAAACCATCTTGAATTCCACATCTCAACACCTCCAAATATATTTCCACCTTCTTATAATCAGATAAATATCATTTAAATATTAAAATATAATAATAAACTCATTTTATTTATCAAATATTATCATAAGGTCTCATAATTCTTCATTTCTCATGATAGACCTGGAATAGTCAATTTGGCTCAAAACATAGTCATCGTGAACATGAATTCTCACACATATATTATCACTTAATAAAACTAAAAATTAATTAATAGGTTCCTTAAAAATCCTTTGAACATCTTAAAATACTAAGACATAGATGTCATATGGCAAATGTAGAATACATAGGTCAACCCTTGAACCTTACTCCTTCACTATCATAATTCACTCAAACAAGCCATCTTATGATCAACATATTTCTTGTGTATGAAAATTTAAATAAATTATAAACCAAGGTAACAAGGGGTATAGGTATTAAAAAAATAACCTAAATAGTTTGATTCATCCTTAAACACTTGAAACTCATCTCTATATTGATTCTCACTCATGCTTGGTTTTTATCACTATTTTCACTATTTGAAAAATTAGTGATAGGTCATATTCCATGACAAAAATTATTAAAATAGAGACTATTTTTTAAAAAATAACTTATTTTACATCAATAATTAGTCTTGAACTTCAACCTCTAATGATTTATATGTGTTGACCTAGTCAACTCTACCTGTAGCATCAAATTTTTCAAGAAGAAGCACTTTTTATACCTTATTCTCACTACCCTAACACATCACTACCACATGGAGATTATTTTAGGATTCCTCTATAACATCCAATCATCAAAAAATATTTTAAAATCCATTTTGGGCACTTTCTATCAAGTTCTCTCTAATCAAGTCATTACAAGGATTTTGGACCAGTTTACATTCTTAACATATGTTCATAAAGATATATTCTTAAAACCACTTCAAAATTCTTGTAAAAATTTCTTAGGGACATATTACATCTCTCCAAAAATGATTAGGTGACCATGAAAAGTCTACAAATTCCAATGAACATCAAAATTTTCTTCTTGAGCTTGGAAACCTTCAATTTGCTTGCACAAGAGACCTTCCAACATGATTTCTCACCTTCACATTAAATCCATGACCTCATACTTGGTAATCATGATTTAATAAACCTATAAAATCTCATTCCATTCTCACATAGGTTATAACACCTTAAAAACTTAACTTGACCCTCCATTTGGACCTCACTAGGTCTCTATGCATGTTAGGTCACCACCAGTCAT
The DNA here is from genome assembly GCA_037957365.1 of Torreya grandis. Taxonomy (NCBI): domain Eukaryota; kingdom Viridiplantae; phylum Streptophyta; class Pinopsida; order Cupressales; family Taxaceae; genus Torreya; species Torreya grandis. Next base: position 1,369,665 of record JARHVA010004529.1, on the reverse strand, counting down.
ATTTGGATATTTAATGCTCTTGAAAACTTTTTGAATTGATCTCAATAAGTCATAAACATGTCAAAATACATCATACCATTCTCATAAAAACACTCTTACCTTTTAATTTGATCCTTGTCTTCTATTTGGCCTCATTATGTACCTTGGCATAGTAGTCTTTAGTCGCAAGTCACTTTAGGTCTTAGATTATGACCCTCTCACCACTGTAGATGATTTTTAAACCTTATTATCATGTTTAAAATATGTCCAAAATATTCTAACATGATTCTACCACTAATTTTCACAATGTCAAGATCATACATATCTATATCAACATCACTATGCCTTATAATGTTTCATGCCTATATCAATGCAAGACTGGGCTTCTTAATATAGGATGTGCACTTTTATTCACTTAAAAAGAATTAGGAACTCACAAAAACCTCAAATAATTCTCTAACACCTCATTCATGTACTCATGACATATCCTCTCATCACCATCAAAATTGCCTCTTTGTCATTAATGCATCTAGGAACCAAATTAACCCAAGACATCAATGACAACACATGACACCAATGACCACATTATAACATTATTAAATTTACAAACACAATCTTTGTCATCTAAAAGTGAAAACCCTTCAATTTTCTCAATGTACACTTCTTCTAAATTCCCATTTATAAAGGTAGATTTGACATCTATCTGGTATACCTTGAATCCTTTGTATCCTGCATAAGCTAGAAAGCACTTGATGACATATAATATTGTTATTGGTGAACATATTTCTTCAAATTCTACCCAATTTATGTGATTTTTATGCACACCAAAGTCAATGAGGTAACCTCTAATGTTTTAGGATTTTTATGGAGGTAAAATCCACTCCAAGGCATGAGTTGTAGGTATGTGTTTTGAACAACCTATTGATGGAATAGTTGGTATGGCATGTGGGTTGTTGACAAGGTTTTTAGATAGAGGTGTGGTATCTTAAAAATTATTTAATCTCTATGTGAATTGGATGGATGGTTTTTTTCTAATCTAAAGTGGGTAGGTCTCAATACAAACTCAAAAAAAGAGGGGAGCGTAAGGCAGAGAAAAAGATTGTGTTTTTAGGAATCACCTCTCTAGCTAGTTCTAAATGGACAAGTAATTTCAAAACCTATGCATGTTGCAAATAGATATTGTACATTAATAGTTAGACATATTTTAGAAGTAAAATGGGATACTGATATAGGAAACTCACAAGCCTCATTCAAAGGTTTCCCCTTTTAGATCAACTATTACACACACTTAATTAGGAGATTATGGCTCAGGATAATGAGGTATCCAAGGTAGATTTTTGAACACACACATAGAAAACTATATTAAAATAAAGAACTTTTACACACTTAAGAACATGAATCAAACAATGTAATTTCCAACAATCAATGTAATCAATGTAGTCCACTCCTCCAAACTAAGGGAGTGGATGGACTGTGACCAATTTGGGTTTTGACTTCTTTATCCTACTAGAACTTGTCACAATGGTCTCTTTTGTAGAGGTGGTGGATGGAATAGGAAGGGAAATTTGAGTGGACTGGATATGGAATTATGGAGTGGCCATAATATTTTACACTTTTATAGATATCTTCTTCTTCTTTAAGGCTCTAATGGTGGTAGTGCCATAAAGGATAGAGGAGGTACACATGTTGAATGAGATAAAATTGGATTATGGGGAAATGGTAGTGGTGGAAACATACTTCTCAACCTTAGGGGTGAGAAGGGGGAATTGAGTGAATATGTCTATGGAAAAGGGTTCAATGGAGGTGGAAGTAGGCATTTCAACCTTTGTATACCTCAACATAGAATAAATAAGAACACAGCCAAATACTAGAATAGTAGGTAAAAGAATAGTCATAAAATATTGGGTACTTAGGAGACTTTATGATGTTTGTTCTGATTCAAGGCTCAAGGCCTTAGCCTTTTCCATCTCAACATCATATTCCTCTTCAAAATCCTCAATTTCAACAACCTTTACTTCTATGTTTATTGAGTGTTCAGATGTAGTACGCAAGCCTAGGGATGACTCAATTATGGGACTCCCTATAGGTGTCCTAGGCTTCCTTGTATATACTAAAGGGGTCTTCAGTTGGGTAGGGGAGCCTTTTTGGGTTGATGTAGCTACCTCTTATGTTACTATCCAAACAGATGTAGTAATATGGGCCTAGAGAATAGTAGTAGTTACCTGAGTTATACTTGTAGTTTTCCTTTTTTGTGTTCATTACTCTTTATTAGAGTCTAAACTGATGATATCTCCCACTTATACTCCCTTGAGGTTGGGTTCAGCTAACCCAATCTCTTTCTTCATATTCTTAATATTCAATTTCAAAGGGAGTCCTTGAGGTGAGGAACTAGCCTACTCGGATTGATCCTCAGACTATCCTCTCTAAGAGTCTAAATGTTTTATCCTTTCTAAAGGGCCTTTTCACTATCTAATACCCTTGTAGAGACTAAAGGGTCATCATGAATCATTATTAAATGATTTTATTTCAATGCTCCACCATAGTATGTGGATCCCAATCCCTATGTGGAAGCATGGGAAATGATATCTCTTTCACTTACCACCCACTTCTCCAAAATGCTTCCTCATAGTGTATACCATTCTACTGACAACTACATGGTGGCCAAAGTATGAACTTTTCTTCACTCTTTATAATAATATTCTTTAATGATCCATCATAATTGAAAGGTGATCTCTTATTCTACCATCTTGTCTATAATATATCTTGGGAGACAAAGGGGGTCTATTTTGTTTTCCCCAAATCATAATAACTATGAAATTTGGATACAAGAAGTAATTCCCTCTTTTAGCCAATTTTTTCACAATATTCCCTCCAATTTGGGGCATGGGAAAGCCATGAATGGATTGCCAAAACTGGGGCTATACATCCTTTGCTATCTTCACCATATTCTTTGTGTAGGCATGCATATGCATAAATTGTAAGTTATCACAAATCTTGTTCTTGAAGTAGTCAGTGGGTGGAATCCATAGTTCATTAAGGACTTTGTATCATGTTCCCATAACATTATCTAACAAATAAGACATCATATAAAATTAGCTTGTAGGTATAGGGTACTTATCCTTATGGATTATTTGTTCTCTCAGGTGAAAACTAATTATGTCTCCCAAGGTGAACACAAAATCATGGGTTACTATCATATATAGCAATGACACCTAGTCTAAATTAACAAATTAAATACTTGGCATACCATAGAGTCAATTCAAAAGAGCCATGCTAATATGTATCCCTATTCTAAACTTGTCTATAGAAATAACCCCAACTAATTTCTTCCCTTTCCACATGATAGTCTGGTTGGGGATTAACCATGAAGACAACACCCTTTCAATTATGATTTCTACATTGAACTGTAGTAATGTATGCTTGTCAAAGTATGTATCGAGTATGCATATGGATAGATATCTCTAGAAGTTATCTCTCAAAATACAAGCAATGACTATTTTATTTCTAGAATAATGAAGGCATCTTGTGTTATCTTACCTAAGAAGAATAGGTCATGTAGAAGGTTGATGCATGACATCACCTCTAGCTTGACAATGGTGAAATGTAACCTTTGATGTTTGGAGGCCAAAAATTCCTTGATGAACAGTCAATCAATGAGTTTCATCTCATCTTCTAATGAAAATGCATCTATAGAATCCACTACATCCCATAACTCTAAATAATTAGTGTACCTATTCTCACTCAAATATAGTAGCATTGAACACTATATATATGAAATTTGTAGAATCCTCGATTGAATAATGGGATGGTGGATTTGCTCCCTAGAATTCCCTAGATGAAGATTCCATTACTATATGCACATCTTATTTTTTTTGTAATCTCCTTCTAGATGCTATATATGTTGTATGATTAAATTCACCCTTGCTTTAATCACTATTTTACTTGCAGTAACTTCGTAAGTAGTATCTAAGGCTCTTCATAGAGAAAGATAATAAGAGACTTTAAGGGCAAGTTTATTGGAGAGTAATAAAGGCTTCAAATGGCTATGTATCACATATATAAGATTTTTGCATTAAATTCTAATTTGTGTGATATGAATGCAAAACATTCACTTCATTTTTCTTACATAATTCAAAATTTGTTAGTTTGAGTTGGTGGGGTGTTATATTACATTGATAGGAAGTATTATAACTTTATATGGCTGAGTAAAGTAAGCACTTTTACACTAGGGAATAGTGTATTTAGATTTTGTGTTGGGGACCAGTATTTACAAAAGACTCATAACAAAAAGTTTATAGACCTAAGTTTTCTTAGATAAAATGTCCATTTAAAAATCCCATAATATGTCTATAAAGCTCTTGATTTATTGAACAAAATATCTATGACAAAAAGTTAGAAGACCTAATTTATGTCAGATAAAATGTTTGCAATAAAACTTCAAAAAAAAAAGTCTGATAAGAATGAATTATTTCGGTGAAATTTTTTCAAGAAATTTTTTTCAGGATAAAATTTCTAGAAAAAATAATTCTTATGGAATAAAAGTCCCAAAAATATGAAGTCTGAATAGATGAAATGTCAAAAATAAACTAACACCAAAAAGTTACTAGACAAAATGCCTGATACATAAAACCTAAAAAGCAAACCTATAAGACAAAATATCTAAATGAAATGCTCAAACAAAAAACCCCAATAAGAATGAACCCTAAATTACATAAATTACATAAATCCTAAATGAATCTGCATAGTCCAGAACTCCTAAAATGCATTAGTGTAGTTAGTTCATAAAATTATTATATGAATATCATGCCAAATTTCCCAAGTATGAAGTCTAATAGCATAAACATATAACATAGATGTTTAAAAACAAGGTCAAAATCTAAAAAACAACGTGGGTCTCCATTTCCTCATGGGAAAAGGGGGATGTTAGGTACAATAAATGGTGAATTATAGAGGGAATAATCCTAAGTATTCAATAACCCATAAATTCATTTAGTAATCCTTAAATAAATCATAAAATATGTCATATAAGAATACTTAAATTAGAAACATGAAAGAGAGTCCTAAGTTGATTCACACAACATACTTGCCTTCCAATTTTTTAGATCTGTGTGTGTCAAGTGTGTAATTCATTTAACCCTTGTTGTGATGTGTTTTTTTAAATTCTTGATGAAATTATAGGTTTTATTCAAGTATCTCTTAAAAATCATTAAATCAAGGGAATCTTAGGCATTGTGTTTTAGAGAAATTTTGCTTATGTTCTTTAGAAGGAAGAGAAAATAAACTCTAGAAGGGTATGGTAAAAAACATGTTTGGTTGTGCATATATTGATCTAGATGAGTGTAGATACTCATCTTTGGCTTTGGAGGAATGACCTATAGATAAGATAACACTCAAAGAAATGGTTTGATTTTTTAGATAGTAGGGAGGATTGCCTACCAAGCTAGATATAAGAAGCACAAACTTCCTTAGAGGCTATCAATCCACACTTTTAAACAATCAAGTTCTAAAAGATAAATTACATTCATAAATAATAGAATGTACTAAAATTAAGTACAAGAAGGGCTTGAGAAAAAAATAGATGAAATTGACTAATTATATAAATAATTAGGTAAATATTAATGTTAAATAGTTTGGCTATGGTTCAAAAAATAGGTCAGGGTTCCATGATCAAGTAGAGAGAAAGAAAGTTGGATTTGTTTAAGGTCTGGTGGGTGAAAATATCTTGATGTTATTTTGTCACATAATGACCATCAGTAATTGGGGTGACCATCAATAGTTAGGGTAATTGTTGGTGGTTGGGATAACTATCAATGGTTAGGATAGACCATTGACAGTCAAAGTGACTATCGATGGTTACTATGGGTTAGGTCTAGTCAAGAAAAGGCTATTTTAATGAGGTCATAAAATGGAATTTTGAGAGATGGGTTTGGATTGGGTTGATTTTGAAACAAAAATAAAGTAACTAAATGATTGAAAATAGATGCTTAGCTTATTAGTTATTGATTTGATGAATAGTTCAAGGATCTATTGATGAAACTTGGAGGGACTTTGGTAGAGTAATGGTACTTGGTTGTTGGCCAATAGATGGTAGTACTTTGGATCTCTATCATACTTTTTGGTTTGCTAGATCATTGGAAGAATGAATTATTAAAGAAATTTTGATATGAGAGGCTCTTAACATGTATAGATAATTGATTGATTCTACATCTAAATTCACCCTCTCTTCCTCTCTTTTTATTAGATAGAAGGAGAGGTGCAAAAATATGTTAACAAGAGGTTCAATAAGTAGTTCAAATTTATTTTTTATATGTATTGGTTTTTAAATGAATTAGATGAGATAAATATAAAAATAAAATTGGAGTTTATTTGAATTCTATTATTTTGGTGGTGGGAATCTAACCATCGATGGTTAGGCCTAACCATCAATAATTAGGGTGACCATCAATAGTCGAGGGTCAAAGGCTAAGTTTGGTCAAGGTGGGTTAGTGAGCTAGTTAGTCAATCAGCTAACCTAACTCAAGTTTACGGTCAAAGGGTTGGTGGATGGTCCTCAAGGGGTCTTAAGGTGGTCTAGGGGTATTTCAACATCTAGAACCATTATGTGCAATTTTCTTGTGTGTATATTTTCCCCCTTTTTATTATGTAGTTTATGTCAGTAAATAGAAAATCAAAAATGGAGTGCAAATCAAAGGTTTGGTTACCCTAAGCATGGGAAGAGGTGTTCTCCCTCAAACTAGGAGTCGATAAGGTTAAAAAAAATTAGGTATGGGTTTGATAAGTGATTAAATTGATGTTGATTTGGTGGTTGATAGGCTAGGCACTAAAGCATAAGCATACACACAAAGTGAGACTAAGTGTGATAACCAAGATTGTGCATTGACTAGGTTGTCATGGTTGGTAAAAATAAGGTTGGTACTATAAGAACAAGTGATAAGTAGATCATGTGACTGTATGTGATGGTTGGGCTACACTTGTAAACTCAAGTCTCTTAGACAAGGTCAGTGTTTTTGTGGGTATCTAAGGTAGGAAGTACTCTCGTGAAAACACAAATTGGTCAGGTGTGCATGAGGTAGTATAAGTTTTAAAAAAAATTAGCTTGGTAATTTAATTGGTGTATTCAAAAGGACTAAGGTAAGGTCATAAAAAACATGTGAAACTTTTGGGCCAAAATGGCTAGTGGTGAGGTTGACATTGGTTTAGCTATGTTTTTCAAAGAAGGCAATCTCATATGGTGGGTAATTGATTTGGTTTTGGGGAAAAAAGATGTATAAAAATTTATTTGTTCATAGGATAAAAACCAAAAGGCTAACTATCGATGGTCAAGGTTGACCTTTAGTGGTCACCCTAACCATTGGTGGTCAGGAATCAACCCTAAAAGGGTAGAGACAAAAAGTGTTGTCATGGGTCTTATTTGCTCATTTGATCAAATTGACTTTGGTGATTTAATTCTTGGCATTTAGTGAGAGAATTTTGATAACATTTACTAGCGATTGATTGGGTGAGGTTGATTGTGTGTGCTAGAAGTTGGATCGATGAGGATGCATGGTGGGCATGGTAGGGCATATGGTCAGGTAGTGGGTCATAGGGTTCCTCCTCGATAGTGGTCAAGGAATGAGGTAGGTACCATGTTGAATTGGTAGAGTAGTTTTTAATTTAGATAAATGTATTTGAATTTGAATTTGTTATTTGTGGTAAGTAGTTTAGTTTGTGGTATGGCTGACCTAGGTTTTGGGTTTGTTAGAGGTTTTATTTTTAATTTGAGGTTGATTTTGAAATTGGTAAGGGTAGGGTAGTTAGGGTAGGGTAAAATGGGTAGAGGTAAAAGATTTTTTATTTGATCATGGTTTTTAGGTGGGTTTTTGGGGTGGGTAGGGTTTGTATTTTCCATTGGTGGTCACCCATAGTGATTCTTGACAGTTACCACTAACCATTGATAGTCGATAAGTGATTATCAAGACAAGCTTGACCATCGATAGTCAACTATAAAAATAGTCAACCATTGATGGCCGAGTTGTTTTTATTAGAATATTTTAAAAGTTAAAGTTAAGTATTTGTTAGGCTAGATTGTAGATAAGTAATGGGTGATAGGGTTAGGTGTTATTGGGTTAGTTTAAATGTTAAGGTTAGCTATTAGGGAAAATATATGAGTGGTATTAGGTTATGGTTAATGGTTAAGGTAGAGAGGTTAGATTCCCTAGGTAAATGTCATAAGGGTGATGGGTAAGTAATAGTTAATGGTAAGGGTTAAGGCTAATAGGTCATGGTTAAGGGTCATTATTCATGTAATGGTCAAATGATATAGGTTGATAGGTAATGGTTTAAGATTAAGGCTAGGTGTGTGAGGTAAAAAGGTAGATTTAAGATAAGTGGTGTATATAAGTAGTAGGAATAGTTTATAATAAGCAAATGTTTGTAAGTTGAATTGATTGGAATTAAGAGGTAGATGCAAGGGGTAGAGGTCATAGGGAAGATATCACTTTAGTTTATGAACTAATATTTTTTTATTATCAAACCTTATAGGCATGGGAGAGGATCTAAAAGTGAGACTAGGTGCTTTGGATCTTTGATGAGATTCACTAGGGTATGGCTACTGATGATTGGGCCCATATGGAAGAGGTGGGTCTCAATGGTATGATGCATTACCAACATGTGCTATGGGATAAAACTATGATATTGGTACCCATTGATATATGGGATCCAACCATTAACACCTTTACTTCCAACAAGCAAGATGACTATCCTACCTAAATATATACATAAGATTATGTAGCTACCCATACAAAGGGAGATGATCTAACACATAGAAAGAGATGAGAAGGATGAGTTCATAGACCTATTGTATGGGGATGACCTCAATTTTGTGAGGTGGCATGTAGGAGGCTTCAGCTATAAACCATTATACCAGAGGGTTACAAATGCATGGCATCTTCTTGTTCATGAGATGATGATGATGTTATGTGATGTGGTTATGATTATGGTCATGTTTTTTAAAGTGAATCACATAAAGTAAGTTGAATAACAAAACTAGATGTGAGAAAGAGAAGATAATCAAGAGACAAATGTCTAAGTGAAAATATCAACTAGTATGAGAGGATAAGAAGATGACACAATACTTCTTATTTGGTAAGGACTAAAATAAACTAATGTTTAATTAGATTAAAGAACATAAGCCCTTTAAATTTTTCTCATGAGCATTTGTTAGTTGGTTAAAAAGGTGTCTCGATCATATTATGTTAAGTGAAATCAAAAATCCCTTGCTTACAGTGGATAAAGGGGAGATGTATGAAAATGGAACCCTCTTTTGAGACTAGCATGTTTCTTCTAGAGGTTACCAAAGAGTTAGTAATGTCATATAAGGTGTATAATGATTGATTTGGGAAGTCTACTCATGAGAGCTGATTACAGATTTCAAAATTATTTTGATTTTGAGAGTCGATTACAAATTTCAAAATTATTTTCATTTTTTTGATGTTTGATAATGGGTCTTTTTCTATTTTTTTCTACTTAGGAGGGCTTGGGAAGCTTATCAATATGAGAAACTTCCAAAAAAATTACTATGCTTTGACAAATGCTTTACTCATCCATCCTTTAAGGGAGTGGTCTAAGTTTATGTGCTTTGTTTAAGTCTTTTGATAGTTATCCTTCAATGGAGTATTCTACCTTACTTTGAGTAATTTTGATATGTTTTTGGTAGCTATCCTTCAAGGGAGCAGTCTATAAATTCTAGGAATGACCCATGATTTTTTTTTTATGACTTTGATTTTGATTTGGGTTGATATATAATTTATTATATAGGCTTAAAGGTTCTCTTTTTATGAATGCAAAACTAAAATCACAAGAATATTTAGTAGGTGTGAAAGAGGTTTTAGGTGACAATGACCATGGGAATCTATCTTAGGAAAGGGGTAGATAGTACTAAGATAATCATGTCATGGGTAGATCCATAGTACCCATTGTTCAATATTAGGTTATGATTGTGATAGATAATCACATGATTCAATTTTAATCTATTGCACATAAAATAGGGAGATGAATGTGGTTTGAAAGCAAGGGATAATCTTAAGTTAGATAAAAGGTGAGTTTGATCATTTTTAACAAAATAAAGAACATAGTTGAAAAGAATTAAGGGGATCTGATCCAAAACTCAAAAGCTTTGGTTGAAATATAATTCAATAAATAAGAACAAGATAATTCAAATAATGTTATCTCTGAGAAGAGATGTTTTATTGATCAAATTTACAGACCCAAACATATGCTTATCTTTGAGAAGAGATGTTTGATTTCCATTTTAGAGTACATCTTCATTTATACATGTTTTTAAGGTGTGAGGAGAATGTGGAATGTCACTAATCTCAAGGGAGATTAAGTGGTTTGACTTCCATGATTTACAATAATATAGAATTTGAGGAATTACTATTTTTAGAAAGTTACTATTTTTAGACTACACTACTAAAATTGAAATTCGGGGCACTTCCATTAGGTTTTTGGGAGTCAAAATTCATCAAACTGATCTCAATTCCATCTCAAGATGTACCCCTCATTATTATTTTTCTAATGGTTCAAATGATGAGTCAATTGGAGCTATGGTACAGAATTTATGGCTCCTAGAATTTGTGTCATCAATTGGGGTAGACCCATCACCCGAATTGTTACCTGAATTGTTGACCAAATCATTCCTCCCTCCTTGAGAAGCAATGGTCCCCATTGCATCAAGATTTGTCATCAAGCATGGTAGTTTTACTTTAATTTGATTCTTGATGCATAGTTAGAATGGACTATGATTTATGGAACTGTGCAGGGCATGATTGTTCACCATTTCTATCTGACCATTAGTCTATGGATGGAAGGCTATGAATTTATTTAGCTTGGTATCTATTTGATTCTATTGTTGTGTAGTGTGTGTAGTCAGGGTTGTAACATCAGCCCTTTTGGATTCTTGTGGCTTGACCACCATGAGAATAAATTTCTTGGCACTAATCATAAAGATAGATGTAGAAGGTGGTACCTCTGGTACCATGTAACATCACGTTCCAAGAGTGAGATTGATCCTTCAAGTTCTTGATTCATAGATGCCATGTCGATCATACATGAATGGCTAACCAAAGATTACATCACAAACATCTAGATTGACCACATCACATAAGACCTCATCTTGGAAAAGTTTTATTGCATATGAGAGAATACATTGGTGGGTGACACAGAGGTCTCCCTAGACTCAAACATATAATACTATATGGCTTTGGGTGAGGCTTCATAGACAAATTTAGGCTTTTCACAATATTAGCAAAGATTAAATTCTTTTGACTTCCACTATCAAGAATGAAATTTAGAGGCTTACCTTTCACCCATAACTTAGAGTGAAACAACCTTTCCTTATCATCTAGCCTCTCCTCATGGGTATGTGATGAAGTAACAATGGATTTAGGCTCAACATCTATAATCTCTTCTTCAACCTCTTTGACTGCAGGGACTGTATGAGGTAGAATAGTGGATGTTGAAGATTATGATTTAGAAAGTAGGGACTTGATGGCTTGACATTCTTCTTTGGAGTGAGTTCCAGATTTATGATAATCACACCACTTCCTAGTCGTTCCTTCCTTTTTCTTCTAATTTTGGCCTTGTGTTTGACCTTCTTTATCACTTTTCCATTTTGAAGGCTGAATCTTTGTATTCATTCTTCCATGCTTCTACTCAATCTTCACTATGAACTTGTATGCCTCACCAAGGGTTTCCAAATTGAAGCATTCCATTTCTCTCCATATGTACCATTGTAGTGCACCACGATATTTGAGAACCTTATATTTCTCACTTTCTTGGATGCCTAATCCCACAGATAGAGAATGAAAAATATCAGTGTAATCTTGAATAGATTATTCCTTACCTTGGTGAAGTTGTTGCCACTCTATATATAGATCATCATATACTCTAATGGGGTAGTATTCTTCCTTCACAACTTCTATGAAATCATCCCAGGTAGGTTCTATCTCAAGACTAATATCATCTGCACTGAATCTCTTTTTATACACTTCCCACCAATTTTTGATAGGCAATGATGCTTTCAAAAGAGCAAAAGTGATCTTCTCTTTATCAATGAATTTATTTATATAAAAATAAGAAGATAATTGATCCAACCAATTTTCTACTACATTAGCATTGGTTTTTCTTTCAAATATAGGGATATCAAAATTCACCTGAACCTTGAAGGGTGTTGGGGCATTAAAAGGATGTGAGGGTGTAGATGAGGAGCTATAATTTCCCATTGATATTTGTTGGATAATTTGAGTGAATTTTTGTAGCATCTTCACTTGATACTATTAGAGGGATTCATTCACCATTTCCTTGAAAGGATCAGATGTCTCAATGTTGTCCACCATTTGAAGTCATTTGGATCGAATAGGTAATTAGTTTGTTGGTTCTATTTTCCACCCAAGCTTCTTGTAATCTGACCTCATCCTTAGGATCATACACTCTAAAGACAAACCACTCTGATACCACTAATCCAAAACTCAAAAGATTTGGTTGAAATATAATTCAAGAAATAAGAACAAGACAATTCAAATAATGTTATCTCTGAGAAGAGATGTTTTATTGATCAAATGACCCAAACATATGCTTATCTCTAAGAAGAGATGTCTAATTTCCATTTCAGGTTACATATTCATTTATACATTTTTTTAAGGTGTGAGGAGGATTTGTAAGGTTACCAATATCGAGGGAGATTAAGTGGTTTGAATTCCATGATTTACAACAATACATAATTCAAGAAATTACTATTTTTATAAACTTACTATTTTTAGACTACACTACTAAAATTGAAATTTAGGGCACTTACATTAAGTTTTAGGGGGTCAAACTTCATTTAACAGATCTCAATGCCATCTTACAACATTTCCCTCATTATTATCTTTCCAATGGTTCAAACGGTGAGTCAATTGGAGCTACTGTTCAAAAGTTATGGCTCCTAAAAGTGTCATCATCAATTGGGGTAGACCCATCACCCAAATTATTGCTCAGATCATTCCTCCCTCCTTGAGAATCAATGGTCCCCATTGCATAAATATTTGTCATCAAGTGTTATATTTGTACTTCAATTTGACTCCTGATGCATACTTGGAATGGACTATGATTTATGGAACTGTGTAGGGCCCGATTGTTCACCATTTCTATCTGACCATCAGTCTATGGATGGAAGGCCATGAACTTCTTCAGTTTGGAATCTATTTGATTATGTTGTTATTTTGTGTGTGTAGTTAGGGCTGTAACATCAGCCTTTTGGATTCTTATGGATTGACCACTATGAGAACAAATTTCTTGGCACTAATCAGAGAGAGATGTAGAAGGTGGTACCTATGGTACCCTATAGCACCGTGTTCCAAGAGTGAGAGTGATCCTTTGATTTCTTGATTCATATATTCCATGTCAATCATACATGAATGGATAACTTAAGAGTACATCACAAACATCTAGATTGACCACATCACATAAGACCTCATCTTGGAAAGGTTTTATTGCATATGGGAGAAGACATTGGTGGGTGACACGGAGGTTTCTTCCTAGACTCAACCATCCAATACTGTATGGCTTTGGGTGAGGCTTCATGGATAGATTTAGGCTTTTCAAAATATTAGAAAAGATTAAATTCTTTTGACTTCCACTATCAAGAATGAAATTTAAAGGCTTACCTTTCACCCATAACTTAGAGTGAAACAACCTTTCCATGTCATCTAGCCTCTCCTCATGGGTCTGTGATGAAGCAATAATGGCTTTGAGCTCAGCATCTATAATCTTTTCTTCAACCTCTTTGACTATAGGGTCTATATAAGGTAGAACAGTGGATGTTGAGGATTGTGATTTAGAAAGTAAGGACTTGATGGATTGACATTCTTCTTTGGAGTGAGTTCTAGATTTATGATAATCACACCACTTCCTAGTCTTTCCTTCCTTTTGCTTCCAATTTTGGCCTTGTGTTTGACCTTCTTTGTCACTCTTCCATTTTGAAGGCTAACTCTTTATATTCATTCTTCCATACTTCTACTCAATTTTCACTATGAACTTATACACCTCATCGAGGGTTTCCAAATTGAAGAGTTCCATTTATCCCCATATGTACCATTGTAGTCCACCATATTATTTGAGAACCTTATGTTTCTCACTTTCTTGGATGCCCAATCTCACAGATAGAGAATGAAAAATATCAGTGTAATCTTGAACAAATTATTCCTTACCCTAGCAAAGTTGTTGCCACTCTATATATAGATCATCATATGCTCCAATCAGGTAGTATTATTTCTTCATAGCTTCTATGAAATCATCCTAGGTAGGTTCTATCTCAAGACTAATATCATCTGCACTGAATCTCTTTTTATACACTTCCCACCAATTTTTGATAGGCAATGATGCTTTCAAAAGAGCAAAAGTGATCTTCTCTTTATTAGTGATCTTGTCAGTGATAATTTTGTGGGGAATACTGAAATGATAGATGATGTGATGATTGATATAGTTAAAAATATTTTTGGATTTGGTTGAGATAAGAGGAATAACCTCTACCCATTTGGTAAAGTATTCGATCACAGTGATGATAAAATGATGTCACTATGAAGATTGAGGGTTAATTTCACCAATAAGGTCTAGACCCCATTGTGATAATGGCCAAAAATATATGGATACATGAAGACTATGGCTAGATGTGTGATGCAAATTAGCATGTTGTTGGCACTTAACACACTTTTTCACATAATCATAGTAGTCTTGGTTAAGGGTAGGCTAGTAATAGCCAAGATGAATGATGAATTTAGCAATGGTGATACCACTAAAGTGTCCCCCATAAATCCCACCATGTGTTTCATTAATAGCATGAGAGGCTTCATGATTATGTAGGTAGTAGAGAAGGAGACTATCAAAGTTGAGTTTATAAACAATTCCCCCAAGTATGGTATAACATGAGTTACTTTAGATAAATGTTCATTGAGCATTTCTAGAAAGATTGGAAAGAATGATGGTAAGGTTGAGATAGTCAAAGGTCTACTATTACTAAAGGTTGAATTAGGTTTCATCCACATTAAAGATGGTAGGATATTCTAATTTGACATTAGAGGGTTGGGTATGTCTATGGATAATGATAGATAGCTTAGAGTCAGAGGGTGTAGATAAGATTTGAGAGGTGAGGTAAGCCATCATATTGACAAACTTATTTATAGATCATAGGGTGGTTTGGGTACATTAATGTTTAAATGAGGCTAAGAGTATGTCAGCTAATTATTAACACTATTACAAAACATCATTCTAACACCTCTAAGATCCATTGACTTGATTGACCACTAGTTGAGAGTCACCAAAAATGTTGATCATTTTGAATTTGAAGGTTAATGCAGTTTGGAGGCCTATCACTAAAGCTTCATACTCAACCATATTATTGGTACATTCAAAATCTAACTTGAAGGATAAAGGAAGAGGTTTACCATGAAGGGGGATAAGGGTGATGTTGTCTCCCCCACCACATTGTCACTTTAATCCATTGAAGAACATGGTCACTTGATAGGTAAAGTTTGCTTGGGAGAGGGTTGCAATAGACTCATCAATAAACTCAAGAGGAAGAGGTTGATTGTCTACTAGAGGTGCATTATCTAATTGGTTAGTAATGAGTTTCCATTTAACTAAATTTTATTAAAGAAAATCAAGGTCAAACTTAACTAAAAGCATGAGCCACTTGGCCAT
Organism: Torreya grandis; assembly: GCA_037957365.1. NCBI lineage: Eukaryota > Viridiplantae > Streptophyta > Pinopsida > Cupressales > Taxaceae > Torreya > Torreya grandis. Next base: position 1,353,972 of record JARHVA010004529.1, on the reverse strand, counting down.
ACATTGGATTTACTATGGCTTCAAGTATATATACTTGAGTGGGTCAGTATTAGTTATGATATAGGTCCTGTGGTTGAGAAGGTAGTGGTAGAGTTTGGTGGCCATGAATACCAAGGCTAGGAAAAGTTTCTTAGTATGGTTATATCAAGTTTCATATTCTACAAGCATGTAGCTGATATAGTAGATGACTTTTTCTATGTTGTTCATCCTGATGAGTGAACATTGCCCTTGAGGAGTGGTTGGTGTAAAATATATAAAGGTGAAAAGGTTGGTCATCTTTTAGAGGGATGAAGATAGGTAGAGATAAAAGGTAATTTTTAAGGGAATCAAATACTTTTTGATAGTTATTATTTCACTTAAAAGAGACATCCTTGTTCATAAGGTGATGGAAGGGTTGGCACCGGTCTAAGAGCTAAGACATAAAATGATGAATGGATTGGAGCTTCCATTGTGAGATATAGATTTGATTGAGGTGGGTAGTAGGAGGCATGTCAAGGATTTCTTTGATTTTGATCGGATCAACTTTGATTCCCCAAAGGGAGGTATTAAAGCCAAGGAGCTTACCTAAAAAGACCCCAAAAATACACTTTTTAGGGTTAAGGGGGACATGGTAATAGATGAGTCATTCAAATATAATCTTAAATATGGCCAAATGGTCTTTACAACATTTGGATTTCTCAAGAAGGTCATCAACATAGTATTCTATGATTTTATGGATAAGGGCATTGAATATGTAGGTCATAGTGTGTTGGAAGGTTACACCAATGTTCTTTAGTCCAAAAGGCATAACCCTATAGTATAAGGTTCCCTATGGGGTGATAAAATCAGTTTTGTGTTGATATTTGGGGGCAATTAGGATTTGATTGTAACCCAAGAATCCATCTATAAGAGATAACATCTCATGGCCGGTTTTAAGATTAAGTAGCTAGTCAATGATTGGTAAAGGAAAGTCATCTTTTGGGAAAGCAAGGTTGAGGTCATGTAAGTCCACATAAATACATATTCCCCTTATGGCTTTGGTAATAGTCATGACATTCAAGACCCATTGGGGGTAGTCAATCAATTGAATGAAATTGATAGATAGGAGATGTTGAAGTTCTTCTTTGACGAAGAGGGCTATGTGAGGGTGTATTCATTGAAGTTTATGCCTAACAAGTTTAGAATTATAGTTGGTGACTATGTTGTGGATAAAAATATAGGGGTCAATTCTCGGCATGTCACTATAAGACCAAGCAAATGCTATGTTGTGGTCTTGCAAGGAGGGGAAGTCCCGAAGCTCTTCAAAATTGAGCGATTGGCCAATTTTGACAATGCATAGGTTTCCAAAGTGCCCAAGTTGATATCCATGGTGGATTTATTCAACATGGTTGAAGTCTCAAGAAGAAAATATTTGTGGATAGAAGAATCTAGTGCATCAAGATAGGTGAGAATGGAGTCATCATCTAGACACCGAATGGTATTAATGGTAGGAGAGTCATCTCTTATCATCTTAAGATGGGTTAGAAGGATGGTTATAGTTTCCCCATCCTTTTGATAAGTCAGAGGTCTGAGGTTGATCATGTTGATGAAAAAAAAGTTAGGGGGTGATATCAAAATTCTTAATTATCGATGATGGAGTGAATGGTGGGGATGGGATTTCCTTGTCAATGATGGTAATGGGAGGTGGGTCAGTTTGTTGTTTAGGTGGCTTGAAATTGAGGCCATGATTTGCATGAGGTTTTTGGGTTTTGATTGGAATTAACTCTTTTGGCCCATTCTCATATTGACCTAGGCTAAATCCCCTCTAAGAACACCTATAGAGTTATGTTTTAAAAAATTCTAGTTTATTTAAATAAGAAAAACTAGAGGTGAATGGTGGGGGTGAAACGGAGGTGGTGGAAGTGTAAAAAGGTTTATCAAGTCCCCTATAGATAAATTTGGTTTGATAATTTAAGGGTATAAAAGGAATAATGGGTCTGATATGGGGGTCATAGCTGGGTTGGTGATCAAGTTTCCCATACTCTTGGGGATTAGAGAAAGCATCAAAGGTCAGAAGGTATTACTCCCCCAATGAAAGATGTTGGAATGTTTATTCTAAAGGGTCCATCATGGGGATTTGGGTAGAAGGATTAGAAATAATTATGGATGTTTTATTAGTAAAAGGAGATGGGATTTTATATTTTACTGGTAAATCTTTGTTATATGGATAAAGGAGAATGTCATTGGGTTGGTACATCATGTTGCATGATGTGAAAGGGATTGGGTTAGTTTGTATGGCAACAACTTGACCTTCATGCTCAAATTTTACACACTAATGTATGGTGGATGGCACATAACCCATGGAATAAATACAAGGTCATCCCAACAAGACATTATACTATAATTTTCCTTATACTACATAGAAGAGCTTAAGAAAGTTGCAAGGTCCTAATCAAATGTGAAGGATAATAGTTCCTAGAGTTGTGGTCATGGTTTTTGAATGATCAAAATACTACTAAGGTTTTTGACATGATGTTCTTAGGTAATTTGAGTTGGTTATAAGCATGGGAAGAGATGATGTTGATACTAGCTCCTCCATCAATCATAACCCTCTTGATGTGGGTCTAGTTGATATAGGTGGTAATGAATAGAGGAGGGTCTAGATCATCTAGATAAATGGAAGGTATTTCTAAATAATTAAAGGTAATAAGGTTGGAAATGTGAAGATATTTGACAAAAGATGTTAGTTATTATGGGTCTTCCACTTGAACCTCTATAGATCATAATGCTTTTATCATTACTTAGTGATGATGGGGTGAGGTGTTTATTAGTTCATACAAACTCATATTTATCAGGGTTTGGTGAAGCTATTTTAGAACTACTTGTTGGATTGATTTAGATGGATTAGAGTGAGAAGGTCCCAAGATGGACACTTTAGGTTTGGTTGAAGGTAAAGATGCTTGGTGTTGGCTAGATGGTTAAGTGGAGGAAGAGGGATATGTACATGGAATAGACAACTTTGTATTCCCTGTATCTTTTGGTTGAACCTATGATTATGTGACCACATGGATGGTATGAATTGGGGGAGGAGTTAGACTAGATGATTTCTTCAATTCCTCTTCACTCTAAGGTGAGAGTGGAGAGGTAGGTGGGTGTTTTTTTATGGTTCTTTGTTCTTAGATTGATGCCAAGCTCATAGGGAGCTCATATGATAATAAGTCATCTTTATGATATAGCTAATGGGATATCACTTGCAGAGCTTTGCAGTTATCTATATCATGCCTAGGTGTTTTATGGTATGAACATATTAGTTTGTCATTCTACCAAGATGGTTTAGGATTATGTGGGTTAAATGGTTTGATAAGGGGTAAGGTTAAGAAATATTCTAGAAATAACCTATGAAGGATGGTTGAGTATGAAACAAACAATGGTGGCAAAGGTGTGGAGGGATTAGGATTGGTAGTGGGGGTAGAAACCCTTTTAGGAATGGTTTTGATGGTCAAAGACCTGAGTGAAGGGGTGTTCTTGGTGGATGGTTTGGGTTTTGGTGGAGAGGTTGAAGGTTTGGGGTTAGAAATTTTTGGGGTAGATGTTCAAGAGATAAGCAATTTATTTATAGCTAGTTAAGAGATAGGAGGTATGCCCATGGGATGTTTGGTGAAAATAGGTGTGGATGAAAGTAAAAGTGATGGTGTAACCAAAAGTGGTGGTTGGGTTCATTAGGATAAATTAAAACCATTATCTATCCCCAAATCACATATAAGCGAAACTATGAAATGAATTAATCAAACATTCTGAAAAAAACATAAACATGCACATAATAGGAGATGTCAGATTTAACATGGTTCACCCAAAATAGGCTACATCCACCAAACTTGTCTAGTATATTATATCAAAAATATAAGGGATAAACAAAATCCTGTAACAAACCTTGTTACAACTCTCTACCTTTTTTGTATCCACTCTGTGTACAATTCTTTTCATCTTATATCACAATCATACATCTCAACCATATATCAATACATTTTAGGGTGAAAAACACATAAAAATAACCTCTACCATTAGATATAGAAACCTTTAATCAATGGCCCATATTGACTATGAAATTACAATTTAATAAGGCAATTTAATAAGGAAACTTTTAATCAATGGCCTTTACAACCCCCTGTGCTATGAGGGATTCAAATAATGGGATCCAAAACCAATTAAAATAACATCAAAATTTTAACCTCTAATCTTAGAAGGCAATCAGGCTCTACACCTAACATTGTTTGATTATGATGGTTGGCTTCTTGATTCAGGTAGCGGGATGAGGTCTCAAATTGGAGGGCAAAGTGGAGAGGGGAGGCAAAGTTTTGATTTTCAGGCTCCTAAGTGGTTTTACCTTCTTTGTTGGCTTAGTTGGGGGTTTGTTTGATAGGTTTAGTGGGCTTAGATCTAAATTTATTGACATTTGATTAATGTTATGAGTAAACAATATGATGAGGTTCTTGGTGGGTTTGGCTAGAATGGTAGAAGGTGATTTGGTGACTTTGGGCAAGTTTGGTTCTAGTGGTGTTGTTATGGTTTGATGTGTAGAGTCATTTGATGGTTAGGTTGTGGTGATAATGGATTTGGTAGGGGAAAGGTTAGGTTGTTTTAACAAAGAGGGTTCCTACTTGGTTTTAAATGGGAGCTAAAGCTATTGCCAAAAGGTCACCTAATCTAGGTTAGGGTCAGATATGAATTCTAATTTTTTAACTAGTCTAGAAAAAGGTTTATAAATGGGTCTAAATCCCCTAGTAGTGGGATTGAAGGATAGACTTAGGGGTTGAGGGGAAGGAAAAATTACCTCATCCTTTTCTTGATTAAAAGGTTCCAATAACCAGGAGGGTGACTCCTCAGTGGGAGGTTTAGGCAAAGTGGTTTCTTATTTAGGAGTGGTCATTGAAGGAAGAGTGGATTGTTGTATGATTAAGGAAAATGATAAAGTGGAAAGGGTCTCCTCTTCTGATGTGCATATCAAAAGAGAGGTTAGTCACTCCATTACCTCAATAAGTGGAGTGGGGGAAGAGGTGATTTGGTTAATGGTCTTCTTAGGAGTAAGTTTACTAAGAACCATACTAATAGTATGGGCCTCATGGGCATGAGAATATTCTACTTTGCTCTTATCATTCATTAAAGTTGTGTGGTTGGGAAATGGTTATCTAAAGATGTCAAGTGATTGGTTTGGGGGTGCATTGGGGTTATCCAATAGAAGATCCCCCTTTTCAATGAGAGTTTGAACAATGTTATTGAAGATATCTCACCTACTAACATCATGTCCAATGACTCAATAGAAGGTGCATAATTCATTCTCTTTATACCAATCATGTATAGTATGAGAGGAATAAAATTATTGTAGAGGTTTGATTAGAGGGAGTTGTATGATATTTTCCTTTAACAATTTATCCAAAACCAAAGCATATGAATCCCTAAGTGGAGTAAATTATTTCTAGGTGTTTCATTTTGGGTTCTTAGTTTTTTTATAAGTGGAACTAGAAGAGTTGGATTGGTTGACAACAGGTGGAGGGGAAGTCTTAAGGATAACCACATTCCTGGTTATTTGTTCTTATAATTAATATTGGTTTGGTTTTTGGGCTTAGAGGAGGAATCCTAATTTGATTTAAAGGTAGATTTTTTATTTCTTAGTTTCAACTTCCCCTCATCAATAGCCATATTCTCTAGTTTTTATGCCATGGTAAAATATTCATCAAAGGTTCTAAAGGTTTGAACCTATAAAGTAGAGGAGATGTGTTTGGTGTAAGCTTGGGAAAAGAGTTTAATCAACTCAAGTTGAGGTAGAGAGAAGGAGAGTTGGTTTATTAGACTTCTCCAATAGGCCATGAAGTCAGCAATGGATTCATCATCGAATTACCAAATGGAATAGAGATCAATGATGGAGACTTTCTGAGAGATGTTTATGGAAAAGTGGTCTAAGAAAATCTAAGCTAGTTGGGAAAGGGAAAATAGGGAGTTCTTTGTAATAACATTGTACCAATATAGTGCTAGACCTGATAGAGACATGGGGAAGGTGTGAAGAAGGATGTTAGCATCATCATAGGCAATCATATAACATGAATGCCTAAATGTTCTCAGGTGTTTTTGAGGATCCTCCTTACTCTAAAACTTTGATAAATTTGAGAGTTATTGTTGAGACTTAAAATTGCACTATATCCAACACCAACATGGGAAGTTTCAGGAATGTGGGACTTGCGACCTAAAATGACCTCCAGATTTTAAAGAAGCTGGCTCTTCTTTATCTCAAATGTATTGTGGGAAAAAGGGATAAAAATTAAACAAAATCACCAATGCAATGAAAGAAAATTTAACTATGGTGATGCGCCTGAGTATGATTCATTCCTTAATGCTAAGCATAGTGAAGCTATCTTTAGGATTCAATTACATTAAAGAGCAAACAATGCATGATCAATGTAAAAGATGAAAATAAATAGAATCAAAGGCTCACAACTTAGACAATTTTGCAATAACACAAAAAATATCAGTAAAGGCATAGAACTCAATCTTCTTATTAATTTTCCAGTCACATAAAAGGCACTGATACATGCATAGTTATACAAACTTTCTGAATTAATAAAATAGAACAAAGGCAAATGATATTACTGGCCACAGCAAGAAAGTCTCAAAAAATTCTTGTAAATCTCTGATCACAATATATCTGCAAAAAATTCTCTCCCTTTCCTTTCTCTTTTATTCTTTTGAACCTATGATTTGAACCTATATTTATATCATAGGACTAGCTCAATATTGCCCACACAATCAAATCCCAATGGTCTAACTGAACTAGAACTTAACTGGAAGTGTCTAACAGAAGATATCTTTCAAATTTGAAACAATTAGCCTCTCTGCAAGTTCATTGGCTGAAATAGATAAATGTGGCATTTCCCACTATGAAATAGGTGAGGACACTTGGTAGCATCCTTTAGTCTTAACAAGTGACACATGGCAGCTTATGCTTGTCTATAGAAGCTTTAGATACCTTTTGAGAGTCCTGTGGAAGATTACACATGGCAGCTTCTACTGAGCTTTAGAAACACTATAGAAACATTTGGAACTCATTTAGATTCACACGGATGATGACACTTGGTGCACTCCACTTAATTTAGCAACTCACTCGGGGCCCACCATAGTCCTTTCTCAACAATGAAATAAAAGGAAGAAATTGTGAATGTCAACACTTGATAGTCTCCACAAATATTACAAGGGACACATGGCACTTTCTGCATAACTTAGAGAAACATATTAAAATCTTCCATAGTTTCCACTTGGTGCCTTCTATGTGCACTAAGATAATCTTATTAAAAGAAGCTTTTGAAACTTATAAGAAACTAAAATATGGATGCTGACACTTGTCGAGCTCCGTGGGTATATAACAAGACACGTGGCTTCATCTGTGTTACTTAGAGAAATTATAATATGTCTCAACTGATGACACTTGGCATGTTCCACACAACTCTGAGACTTAGACAAAACTTAGGCAAAATGAAAACCTGTGTCCATGCTCTGTGTCAAAACCTTCATTGCCAAAACTAAAATGTGCAGGGACAAAACTAGAGCACACAACTAAAACTCAAAAACAAAATATAGAGTATTTTACTTTACAGTTCTTTGCGACCCTAAAGACTTTTGATCTTGCTCAAAAATAATCCAAAGAATATATTAAAAAAGTGGCAAAAATCATAAATTTTGTAAGGCCGTCTGATAAATAGACCATTCAACATAAGATAGTCCCTATTTATTTTGCAAATCTTGGAAGGCTAAATCAAGGTTGATGATGTCCTTGTGTGAAAAACTTTGCAAAACATGAACTGCAATCTTCAATTGTAAATCAAGCTGGGCCATGGGGATCAAGAAAATTTCCACTTCTGACACTGATGAAGCATTTGTTAAACCCTAGAAAACTAATTGATCATTTTGTGTGGCTAATAATAAAGGCTTAATCTCATCAACCATTAACATAGTGTTGCTATTAGGAAAAGGGGAGGGGAGACCCAATTACACCAGATCTTCAATATGCTTCTTCATGTCTTTTACTCCCTCTTTTACAACATCTAGGATCTCTTTGCAATTAATTGCTATGGATTTGCAACTGAGAACTTCATTCACCCTTTTTGTAGTAATCATTCTGTCACTAACCCCTACTACTGATAACATTTCATTAGTTGTGTCATATAGCTTTTTCAGCAGCATTTGAGAATCAAACACTCTTAAAGAGATAGTGGATAGAGTGGCTTGGACTGAAGTCTCCACCTTTTTGCACAATTTCTATGCATTTAACAAGAAAGTTAGAGAGGGTTTGAGCTGAGTAATCTCCTCAGAGACCCTTTTCCATACTAATACATATAGCTCCTTGACCAGGTTCAAAACTCCTACATTTTTTGGCCTATAAGCCAACTCAAGTGTCAATTGTTTAGTTATTTGTTGCTCAACTTGAAGTTGGGCTTATATGGCAATGGTATTGTTTTGCTCATTCAATAGCTTCTGCTGGAACTGAGTGACCTATTATAGGTTTTCTTGACATTTTTTCTGTAGTGTTGCCTTTTCCTGCCTTAGGGCTGTCACTATAGCTTTCTCTTGTGTTATCTCTTCTTTCAAAGAAGTATTTAGGGATTCAATATCCTAGTGAATCTAACAAGAAATAGTATCTTGCAACTGTTTGTTGAGACTCTCTATTTCATCATTCTTTATTTTGATTTTTGTAGACAGATTGCTACCATTTGCTTTCTCTTGGGCCAAATTAGCCTCCATCTTTTGTAGCTTCTTTGATACTTTCAAATAATTAGTAGCTATAGAAAAAGTGGTTTCATTTAGCATCTCAACTCTATCCTATGGTGTAAAAAGTGACATATCCATAGCTATTTCACTCATTGTATAATCTTGAGGCTACATCTACTTGTTTGGCCTAACTACATGAGGTGACAAATGAGTCACAGTTAGCTACTACTAGATTGGGTCAAATAGTGACCTCATGTGTGGTGCAGCTAGAGCTTTATTGTCTTTCTTCCTTTATTTATCCATCTAGGCTTCCCTAGCCTTCTTAGTAGTGTTTTCTTGAGCTTGGAAGGTAGAGGGAGAGGCAATATACCCACCCATAAAAGGATAACCCTATGGCAATCCATAGGGAATAGCCAAATGTTGGCTAGGGGGAATCTGGCGAGGTATTCTATTTGGGATAGAAGGGGAAAATGGAGGTGATGATGTGGCCTATGATGACATGGCCTGAGTAGTAATATGTGGGGAAAATTGGGAAATTGGCATAACAGAGGTGGTACGGGATAAAATTTGGCCAGTTGGGATTGCCACCCTTATAGAAGAAGAATAAGATTGAGAAGAAGGAGAAATAACATGTACCTGAGGAACAACATATGTACTCAGTGGTTGATGTTTTGAGGGCTATACCTCCTCATCTAAATCAGGGTGAAGTTTTAGCTTCTTATGTTTCCTTGGCCTTTCTTCTTCTTGATGTGCTTCCTTCTCTTCAACATTTACCACTGCTGCAAGTGGTGATTGCACAAGACTGGGAACCCCAAAGGTTGACACTGATGAAGAAGCTCTAGGTGGTGAGGATACCACATTCTTTTATTTTTCTATAGTGACTATAGATGAAGTTTGTCCTAGGGCCTGCACTATATGAGTGGATTATGCTTCCCCCTCTAACTCTCCACCCTATGTCTACAGTTTGCTTGTATCAAGGATAGAGATAGGAGATGGATGCCATTCATCCCATATTGCCTCCCATTTCTCATCTAAGTTTACATTACCAAAAGAGTGAGTTGTCTCACAAATCTCGTATGTATACTTCCAATAGGCTTCTATTTTCTCGGGTTTCCATTCTTTTTTATTCAATGCCCTTTTTAAACTAGAAGTCATTCTGAGTTTGGGGTCAAAATTTTTTTCCTTAACATAAAAGGTCTCCCATGGCCTGGCCCCCTGAAAGGAAAAATCTATCAATTCTACATACAAATCAGGAATATCTTCCTTAGGGTTTCTTTTGTCTTCCCAAAAGGGATGGCCCTCATGCACAATTTTAGCACCAACCTTGTTATTCTTGACCCATAAGGTTATGAAACTAATTGGGTCATATCTCCATTTATCTTCAATCAGAAAGAAACCCAAGATAGCTAGCTTCCTCAGTAACAAGTGCTCATCATCTCTGACCTCTAGGGCCATGTTTTTCTTTACCCATGGAATATCATACATTTTTTTTCTTCTTCCCAGTGCCATAGTTATTATCAACCATAGAAAATTGTTAGGTGACCTCTAAGAATGCTAACCTAAGAGTCAAAATCTTGGGTAGAAACACTGGTTCTCCATTAAAACCATGGACCCTAATGATGGTATGATGAGATCCAAAAAAGTAGTCATAGGGAATAGTGCAATTTGTCATGAGGCCTCTGACACTTGGAGTTAATATATTTTCAATAGGCTCTAGGCTTAGGTGATAAAAGGTAGGGGGAATAAAAAGTTTCCAAAATTCATATGGGTCAAATTTTTTGGATAAGATATGTGTCCATGCGGACACAAGAATGGTCCTATTATGACTGAAACTTGGTTCATACATATTCAAATGCATATATTGTGAAAAGATGCCAGAGTTTTGATATAATATGAAGTGAAATAGATAAGAAGAATACTTGAAAACCCCTTTAGATTTGAAATGGGTGAGTTGGTCAACCATTGAATAGGTAATTTGCTTTAAGAAGTCCAACTAATACTCCTAAGACTTGTCTACAATTTTTAATCTAAAGAGAATGGCCATTTGCCAATCATAGACAGTTATGTCCTCCTTCATTCCAAAAATAAATGCCATCATGGATAGTGCCTCTTGACTGGCCTATGCAAATTGTACCCTTCCTATTGGTAGCACTAGCACAATGGTATCATCATCCCCTAATTGTAATTCTGATATGAGAAACCTTAATTGATTATTAATGTTTGCCCACATTTTTTGCATTTTGGCAATCATGGGAAATGTGGTTGTTTTGTCATGATATAGGGCCAACATGTCCTTAATGTTCTTTGATGTAATTTACACCATGAATTGAACCTATTTTATGGTGTTTGAGGGTGCATGAAACAATTCTATGCACATTTCAACTAAGTCCGGGCATAAATGTACACCTGGGACAATTAATTGTGCCAATTGAGAAGTCCATATCATCATCCCAAATGTTTCAAATTATCTAGCCTTAGCCATCTGGATAAATCTTTGGTGTGCCCCTTCTTGTAGAGCTTTTCCAGACTTTTGAAGGGTTGGGTTTATGATTCTGTCTACAAAATCCTTCACCTTTGCTGGGTCAATCACATAACCAACCTCGAGGACTCTAGTCTTTGGATAGGTCCTTAAGGGTTGTGCAGGGGTTGAAGCATATGATTTGATGGTGAGAAGATTATCAATGGATTCGTAAATCCCAAACTAGTGTTTTGAAGACTATGCCTCCTCCTTATCTATGTCTATATTGGGAATTAGTGAAATTATGTAACAAGTATGGAAGTTTTGCAATAGGGAAGGCACTTTTACTAAGTAGGATTTACTATGAATTGAAAAACAAGTAACAAGGATTTTCCTAGCAGACGTAGGAATGGATGAGACACAACTAAGCCTTAAATCTTGTTATTAAGGTATTTAATGGCACATCAAGTCTCATAAATGTCATTACAACCAAAAAACCATTAGTAAATCTTATTAAATCTGCATGGGATAGCGTGTCAGACATGTCATAAAAGTGGCTGTATAAAGGTACCTTAGGGAATTTTGGGGATTTGAGAGAGATTTAGTGAATGCGAGAGTTTCAAAAATTTTGAAAATACTTTGAGTCATGGCCACATGTTCATAGAACACTTATTAAAAGAAAGAGTGAAAAAAAATGGGAAAATAGAGCAACAAGGAAAGGGAAACTATCTAACTATAATACATGGGAGATACTACTTAAATGAAATGTTTCAGGTAGATCCCATTCATAAGAATATCTTTAGGTTTGCCCTCCATCATTTCAAGCTCAAATGAATTTTTCTATTTACATGTATGAATCTTATAGGGGCAAGTCCACAATGAATCAAATTTATTGTGTCGACCCAGTTTGGAAGCTCTCGCATCCCATTTCAAAACAACTAAACCTACTTCAAAATGGGGGTTTGAAGTCTTCTTATCAAATCAGTATTTGATTATTTTCTAGTGTTTCATTAATGATTCATGTGATGTATCCCTCTTTTCTTGAACTTCTAGGAGCTTAGCAAGTCTAACCTGCATGGGGCCATTCTACTCAATTTTAATCTGTTTTAATAACTGGAGAGCAGGAATCTCCAAGCTTAGGGGAATTACAACAGGCTTACCATAGACCAATTCATATGGGGACATCTTTATCACTTGTTTAGGCATAATTATATCAGCCCACAATGCTATATTAAGCACTTTATGCCACTCTTTGTGATGATCAGCGCCTATTCTCTTAATAAGTCTAATCAGGTTCTTGTTGGTTGATTCTACCAAACCATTACCCTGAGGGTAATAATTTGAGGAAGATTTTAGATAGATTCCATAATTTAGTGTAAAGTCATATATTTTGCCCCTAAAAATGCCTTAGAATTATCTAAAATTATGGTAGGAGGAGGCCCAAAGCGAGTAGTGATATCCCCCAAAAAGTCTAAGATCACCTTTTCTATTACTTCTTTGAGTGGCACTGCCCCACTCCATCTGGTAAAATTGTCTATGGTAGTTAGAATACATTTGTGTCCCATACTCGACACTAGATTGATCATTCCAATAAAGTCAATACCCCATTGAGCAAAGGGTTCATCAACAATTATAGGACTAAGGGGCATTGTTGCATTCCTTCTCTTCCCCACATAATACTGATAAGATTGGCACTTTTTGACCAATTGATAACAGTCTATAAATAAAGTGGACCAAAAATAACTAGCCTAACTTATCTTTATAGCTATGGATCTTGCAAAAAAATTTCCACCTGAGACTCCATGGTGCATTTCATGTAGTATCTTCTGAGCCTCATCTTTCTCTATGCATCTTAAAAGTATTCCATCAGTATTTCTTCTGAAAAGAACTTGGTCAATTAAAAAAAAATGGACCCCTTGCTACCTATAGTATCTCCTCTTGTCCTAAGAGAGCTCTTTTGGGAAAATCCCATGTTTCATAAAATGGATTCTATTTGTGACCCAGGAGTTCTGATCAATTTCTTGTATCCTCAATACATTTTCCTTTTTTGTTTCTTTAGTTATCATCTTTTCCATATCTTGAGCCATGTATTAGCACAACCCCCTACCTCTGACCAGCTTAGTGGGTCTAACCTCTACATCATACTCAAGGATATTTGTTATCTAGTTTGCTCTTTTTTCAATAATTTCACCTTCCATGATGTATTCTCTGACACTAGGATGAACCACAAGTATCAAAATCTTATTTCTTGATACCATATGCCTAAATTTCTTGAGGGATTTTACCATAGCATATGCCTATTTCTCCACAAAGTTGTGTCTAGCTTCATACTCCCTAAGAGTCCTTGAGAAAAAGGCTATCAGGTGCTATCCCTCTTGTTGATCATATTTTTGTGTTAGGATAGTAGCAACACTGAACTCTCCTCCATAAACATACATTATAAAAGACTTAAAGAAGTCTGGGTTACTAAGTATTGGGGATGTTGAAATTGCTTTCTTGACTTCCTCAAAAGCTTGTCTTCCTTCTATAGTCCACTTGAACACTAGGTCTTTCTTCAACAAGAGTGTCATTGGTCTCATTAGGCATGTAAAGTCTGATATGAACTGACTAACAAAATTAATCTTTCCCAAAAAGGACTGAACTGCCTTATTATTTACTGGCAGGGACAAGTTCATTATGGCTATGACTCTCTTCAGATCTATAGAGACTCCTTCTTTAGATACGATATGTCCTAGTAGTTTGCCTTGAGGTACTACAAAGATACACTTCTTGGGATTCATGGATACTCCAAACTCTTGACACTTCTTAAAAATAAATTCCAGATGATCAAAATGGTCAACAACATTCTTGGAAAAAATAGTGAGATCATCAAGATAAATTAGAATGATTTTATTTATGAGTTCTCCAAATGCTACATCCATTGATCTTTGAAAAGTGGCTCCATCATTTGATAGGCCAAATGGCATCTTGGCATATACAAACATTTCCCATTTGGTAGTAAATGTAGTCTTGTGTTGGTCTTCATCAGCAAACTAAATCTGATTGTATCCAGAGAAACCATCTAGCAAGGAAAATCTCTCTAATCCAGCCACAGTTTGTAAAATTTGTTCCATAGAGGGCAGGGGATAGTGATCTTTCATAGATGCTCTATTTAGGTCTCTGAAATCCACATAGAGCGTTATGTCAACATTCTTTTTTTTGACTGGTACTAGATTGGATACCTAGGTTGAGTGTTTGATTGGAAATTTTATTTTAGATTCTAAGAGTTTTACTCATCCACCATTAGAGGTTCAATCCTTAGATTCACTGGCCTCTACTTCTATCTAATTGGCTTAGATCCTTTAGTTAGTTCTATGGTGTGCTGAATGATGTCTCTGTTATAACCATGAAGGTCTTCATAGGTCTAGGCTATTACTCTATCATATCTTTCACACAAGTCAATTAGTCTTTCCCTTTCCTCTTGGGTTGTGGAATTTACAATCTTTAGTTTTCTCCGTTCACTCACTTGTACCTCAGAATAATCTATTTTATTTTCTTGAAACCTTTTCTTCTCTAGGCTTACATCTTCTACATCAAATAGGTTCTCTAAAGTAATCAAACCTTTGGGAAGCTTATTGGTCTTTAATTTAATAATTTGGTTTCCATATGCTTCTTCAATTTTGGGTTGCAATTGATCAGCAAATTTCCCTGACTGTTGCAAAAATGAGAGCACCTAAAAATCATTTTCAAAGACTTGCCAATTTTCATCATTGTCTAGGATAGTTGGCCTTACTATAACTCTAATCGACTCGTTGTTGACTAATAGAACAGTTGCTGGCTCAAATTGTGAGCCAATCTGTGCCATCCTATTTGCTTCAGAATTTTTTATTCTAGGAACTACTTCAATATTGAAAGCTTCAAAATCATCTGTTAAGTCCCAAATTCTATGTCTATAGGATCTCATCCTTACATTTTTGGCTATTGCCTTTTCTCTAATTTGTTTCACCACTAGTTTTGAATCTCCTTTTACTATCAAATTCTTTACTCCTTTCTTCTTAGCTAACATGATCCCATGTACTAAGGATTCATATTCAACATCATTATTAGTACAGGAAAATTGGAAACAAATAGCTCTTAAAATTCTCTCACCATTTAGAGCAACAAGAAAAATTCTTGCTCTAGCACAATTTTTACTTCTAGCCCCATCAAAATTTAAGGTCCAAATTTTTTAGTCCTTTTTAGATTCTTGAGTCTTGGGCATTTATTCCATTAAAACATTTGGGATTTCATGGTCTTCATCAAATATGACATAAGTGCCCAGACCAGTAGAGTCATAATTTCCATATGGGTCACTTTGCATCATAGTTAACAACTAGTTATTTTCCTCCTCTTGGTCATGTTCAGCCTAGTCACCTATCTATTCAATAAAGACCCTTTCTTCCTTATTCAACATAACATGAGCTACCTCTAATTTTAGGGTTGGTTCATTGGTGATGTGATTCTTAGATAGTGACTCAGATAGTATTTTCATTTTTGTACCATATTTGGTTCTCAGGTTGAGGTGAGACCAATCAAGTGACCTCCTATCTTGGCTGTGAAATCTCTAGATAAACATAGGCCAAATATAGGGGGTATATCAATGACTATCACATCCTGATTGATAATTATATTAGGGCAAGTATACAATTGCAATGGGAATTGTTTAATTTTTCCTATTATTTGCACTGATTTCCCATCCAGTTGCATAACTCCTCTAGTAAGTGGCTCATACTTTGTTTTTAAAGCATCTACTATTTGTTTAGGCATTACTATAGTACTGGCCCCTAAGTCTATCATTGCATTATGTAACAATTTATTTTCAACTATCAAAGTCAAATAAAAGGGCTCTGGTTTGGATTTGCTTACTTCTAGTGCATTGTTCAAAAGGGCTATTATCTATAGAGGAACTGTGTCTTTAAGTTTTTCCTTATCAGTAGGTCCTCCTTTGGTACCAGTATGTTTAGACATTGATTGGCCCTACATAGCTTCTTACAATAGTGTCTTTTGCTCAAGAATAGCTAACATGTCCCATATTGACACATGTGATGGGGTCCACTTCAGCTGATCCACCACATTCATCGGTCCTAGTATTTGGGTTCTTGGATAATAAGGGTACCTTACTTTTTCTTGAACTTGTCCAAAAATTACTTAGTTCTACACTAGCTGAGGTATTTCTTGTCTAGCAGCTATGTTTTGATGACCTTGAAATGGAGGAATCCCCATAACTTCATTATTTGTAACATCAAGCCATTCCATCATCCTTCTCTTGGCTCTGGTGTAGTAATCTAATTGTACTAATGGCTTCTTAGAAGTAGAAGCTTCATTTAAGAATACTAATTCTTCATCTTCAACCCATGAAAACAAAGCATGTTCAGGGGCTATTTCTTCTTCTTGTTGTAAGGACATCCCTTGCATTTGATCTGTCAAGCCTAAATTTTGCATATCAGGGGATTGGTAGGGTTAAGTGTTAGAAGTATTTGCAAATTGTCCATCCATTCTTCTTTGCTCTGATATCTTTTGCTATAGATTACCCCTAGGACAATCTCTAGGCATATGAGCATTATTACAAGGAAACACTAGGCATTGGTGCCATCTGCATAATTATTTTGCCCTAGAACAATCTCCCTATTTGGATTAGGGGGAACAGTCTATGAGGGTGTAGGGACTGGAACTAATTGGTTTGATGGCTAAGGGTTAGTTTGCCTTTGAGGACCCTGATATTGATTTCGCTGTGGTGGAGGTCTATTTCCTTGGTAACCTTGATATTGGGGTCTAGGATAAGGATTCTGCTATCTTTTTAGGTTAATTATCTCATTAGAAAATGTCCTTAACATGTTCTTGACATCATCCATCTCAGATGACTAGATAGGGACAGCTACTTTGGCAAGTTGTTGAGGAAATGTATACATAGACATAGGTGGGGCTATGGGATTAGGGGTTTCTTGAGGAAAATGTAAGGTAATCTCTAGAAACATGGACATGGGAGGCCTTGGGGGTAACTTTTCAGCATCTATTAAGTTATTTTCAGCTCTGACTACATAGTCATAGGCTTCTGGTAGAGTCAGACCTCCAAGTGACTGAATCATTACTGATATATCTGAATTTAAGGCTTTAAGATAAAATACTATAGCCATACCTGGTAATGGTCTTGCTGTAGTAGGAATTCTTTCCCAAGTCTTTTAAAATCTTGAATGGAAATCAGTCATTACTTCTTGTGGTGCCCTTTTGATACTAATCAATTTTTTCAACAAAGAAAATTTATCACCCTTTTCTTCAAATCTTGCAAAGAAAGCATCTCCAAGCTGATCCCATGTAGATATTGTATTTGGGGTCAAAGATTTGTACCAGTCCAGAGCCTTCCCCTTAAAAGAAGATGTTGACAATCTTATAGGCACATTCTGTTGTGTGATCACATGTATTACATAGACATCAGACACATCTTATAGATGTTCTTTAGGTGTTTTGAAATCTTCCCCACTGAATTTGGGTAGAGCTTTCAGGGCATTTACTATAATAGGATCCCAAGTTGCTGGTGGTACTGGGAGAATCAGAGCTTTGTTAGTGTTATAATTTGCATAATTCTTTGGGGCTATAGGTGCTCCCATGTTTTCTCTTGGTGTTACTATAAACTGATTGACCTTCTTCTTGAATTAGTTATCAATGGTGGTAAAAGAATACCCAGGTTCACAATAGATTGAGCTCTTTTTACTGGTCCACAACTCTGACTCTTTGTAGCTCTCTGGTTCATATAGTCTTGAAAGAAACTTCAAGAGATTGTCCCACTGAGTGTGCTAAAAACTATTGATGCTTAAAATTGTGTTATTTCCAACACCAACACGGGAAGTTTTAGGAATGTGGGACTTGCGACCTGAAATGACCTCCAGATTTTAAAGAAGTTGGCTCTCTTTATCTCAAATGTATTGTGGGAAAAAGGGATAAAAATTAAATGGAATCACCAATGCAATGAAAGAAAATTTAACTATGGCAATGCACTTGAGTATGATTCATTCCTTAATACTAAGCATAGTGAAGCTATCTTTAGGATTCAATTACATTAAAGAGAAAACAACGCATGATCAATGTAAAAGATGAAAACAAATAGAATCAAAGGCTCACAACTTAGATGATTTTGCAATAACATAAAAAATATCAACAAAGACACATAACTCAGTCTTCTTATTAATTTTCTAGTCACATAAAAGGCACTAATACATGCATAGTTATACAAAATTTTTGAATTAAGAAAATAGAACAAAGGCAAATGATATTACTGGCCACAACAAGAAAGTCTCAAAAACTTCTTGTAAATATCTAATCATAATCTATCTGCAAAAAATTCTCTCCCTTTCCTTTCTCTTTTCTTCTTTTGAACATGTGATTTAAACCCATATTTATAGCATAGGACTGGTTCAAGATTGCCCGCACGATCAAATCCCAATGGTCTAACTGAACTAGAACTTAACTAGAAGTGTCTAATAGAAGATATATTTCAAATCTAAAATGGTTAGCTTCTCTGCAAGTTCATTGGCTGAAATAGATACACGTGGCATTTACCACTATGAAATAGGCAAGGACACTTGGCAACATTTGCTAGTCTTAACAAGTGACACGTGGCAGCTTTTGCTTGTCTATAGAAGCTTTAGACACCTTTTGAGAGTCATGTGGAAGATGACACATGACGGCTTCCACTGAGCTTTAGAAACACTATAGAAACATTTGGGACTCATTTAGATTCACATGGACAATGACACTTGGTGTGTTCCACTTACTTTAGCAACTCACCTGGGGCCCACCATAGTCCTTTCTCAACAATGAAATAAAAGGAAGAAATTGTAGATATCAACACTTTGCAGTCTCCACAGATATTATAAGGGACACGCAGTGTTTTCCACGTAACTTAGAGAAACATATTAAAATCTTCCACATTTGCCACTTGGCACCTTCCATGCACACTGAGAGAAGCTTATTGAAATAATATTTTGAAACTTATAAGAAACTAAAATGTGGATGCCAACACTTTTTGGGCTCCATGGGTATATAACAGGACATGTGGCTCCATCCGCATTACTTAGAGAAATTATAATGTGTCCCGACTGATGACACTTGGCATGTTCCATGTGACTATGAGACTTAGACAAAACTTAGGCAAAATGAAAACTTGCACCCACGCTCTATGTCAAAACCTTCATTGCCAAAACTAAAACATGCAGGAACAAAACTAGAGTGCACAATTGAAACTCAAAAACAAAATGTAGAGTATTTTACTCTGCAGTTACCATTGAGGTGGACATGGTTGAATGGGATAGATGGGTGATTGGTTCATTATAGATTTGGTCATATGACAAAATATTTTGAGCTCTAAAAAAGTATGATTCCAAAGTAGTCATTTTGTACATTAACATTTTGACAAGGTTGGTTTGGGGTTATGTACCATCATAGTTGTAAGGTAGGTTGTGTTGGATTTGGGTAGGTGTAACATATGTATAGTTCATGGGGGGTTGATAGGATACCATGTTTTGGTATGTGGACATGGGTGGTTAAGATGATGCCACATATGAATATATGGAGATAGGCAGTTAAGTAGAAGATAAAGAGTGATGTAGCTTGGGCTTGGTATGATGGGCACCTATTAAGATATTAATGTAGGTTGGGTATGAGGCATGATTGGATTAGTATATAGAGGGTAGGTGGTTACTTTGGTACTCATGGGTGGAAGGGTGGAAGGTATGAGAACCACCAAGATTTGAAATGGAGTGGAAGTAGGTAGGGTGTAAATGGGAGGAATGCTGGTGGCACTAGCAGAGGGTACTCATATAATATGAGAAGTAATGGTGCCAAAAGTTTGGGTTTCTCCTATACTAGGAGGGTTATTATTTGGGGAGGAAGGTGTTTGGGTGTTGCTTGATTAAGTGGGTTGGTTTTGAATGGTGGTATTGGTGGGGTTATGGGTAGAAGTTGATGTATGGTTGACTAAAATTTTGGTGGAGATAATGGCTATAAAAGTGTCACCCATAAGGTAGGATAGCACGCCATAGTGTGGGTTGATAGGTAGAACCAAATTAGGGGTATCATGAGATATGGTGTTAAGTTAATGATGGAGGGCTATAGAATTGTTGTCTATAAAGGTGGTAAAATCTACATCACCTTGGGATAATATTTGAGGGATGGTAAGGATATTATAAGGTTGAGGATAACTCTCTACATTTGAGATGTAATCCATGGATGAGGGAGAAGAGGGAGATGGGTTATTAGGAGGTGGGTCCTGATTTACTTGGTTTTTTAGTTGTTGCCTAGTCAAATCCATACAGGTAAAGAAAGGAAGAAGAGACAAAAAATCTCACAACTTAAATAAAGAGAATATAATAAAAGTCAAGGAAGAAAAGCACACACTAAAGCATGTTAAATCCTAAGGTTCCTTTTAGTCTCTCTTGTGGCTTATGCCTTAATATTTAAAAATTATGTGATCCAACTAGGCTTGTAGAATGGGTACTAGAAAAGAAGTCTATGGTTAGTTTCAGGTTGTGTTTAAGATCTCAAAGGGATCTATATTGGAGATTAGTACATGGTTTGATATTTGGGCCTACCCCCTCATTTCACACATCGTAGCAATAAGGGTGTCAAGTGCTTATCCAAGATATACCTATTACTAGAGATTATACTCGACTAGAGAGTTGAGTTGGTTCTTCCTTTAGTGATAAAATCCAATTAGGATAGTCAAGAAAGGTGACCGCTAGATAATGAAATCCCAGTCGGGCCTTATGTCAATGTTTTTATGCTTGATTAAGTGTGAGTTGTTTGGTCTTGTGTGTGTGATAAAGTGAATCTATGATTTAATTACTTCGATTTAATTTTAAACTATGTGAGCTAAACTTGTAAGAAACCAATGTACATGGTTAATTTTAAGCCCAAAATGAAATTTTTATTTCATTATATGAGTAAAAAGATAAGAATAACAAGAACTTAGATGCAACTATGAACCTAAGAAAAGACTCAAGGGTCCCACTGAGTGTGCCAGAATGTTTCAGATAAATTTTGTTTATGTTCTTTAGAAGGAAGTGAAACAAAAATCAAGAAGGGTATGGTAGAAAAACCTATTTGGTTATGTTTGCATTGATCTAGATAAGTGTAGATACTCCTCATTGGCTTGGGAGGAATGACCTACAAATAAGAAATCACTCAAAGAAATGATTTGATTAGTTAGATAGTAGGGTGGATTCCCTAGCAAGCTAGATCCAAGAAGCATGAGATTTATTGGAGGCTATTAATCCACACTTTTAAATAATCAATTTTGAAAGATCAAGTATTTACATAAATAATATAAGGTACTAAAATTAAGTGCAAGAAGTACTTGATAAAAGAATAGACAAAATTGACTAATTATAGAAATAAGTGGGTCAATATTAATGCTAAATAGGTTGGGTATGGTTCAAAAAATAGGGCAAGGTTCTGTGATTAGGTAGAGGGAAAGAAAGTTGGATTTGTTTAAATTCTAGTGGGTGAAAATAACTTGATGTTATTTTGTCACATAGTGACTATCAGCAGTTGGGGTGACCGTCAGTGGTTAGAGTAATCATTGGTAGTTGGGATAACCATCAGTGGTTGGGATAGCATGTCAATGGTGAAAGTGATCATCGATGATCAAATTAACCATCAGTGGTTACTTTGGGTTGGGTATGGTCAAGAAAAGGTTGTTTTTATAAGGTCATAAATGGAATTTTGAGAGATGGGTTTGAGTTGCATTGATTATGAAACAAAAACAAGTAATTAAATGATTGAAAATAGATACTTAGCTTGTTATTGATCTAATGAATGATTGAAGGATATGTTGGTGAAACTTTGAGTAACTTTGGTAGAGTAACGATAGTTGGTTGTTGTTTTATGATGACATCACTTCAAATATGTATCACACTTATTGGTTCATTGGATTACTAGAAGAATGACCTACCAAAGAAATTATGATATGAGAGGATATTTATAGTTACAAATAAGTTATTTATTTTAGATCTAGATTCACCCTCTTTTTCTCTCTTTTTTTAGGAAAGAGAGGTACAACAATATGTTAACAAGAATTTCAACTAGTTCAAATTTATATTTTGCATGCATTATTTCACACATGATTTAGATGAGCTAAATATAAAAAGTAAACTAGATTTGATTGGATTTTGAATATTCATGCAATGGGAACCTGACCATCAGTGGTTAGGCCTAACCATCGATGGTTAGGGTGACTATTGATAGTCAAGGGTAAAAAGCTAAGTTTGGTCAAGGTGGGTTAGTGAGCCAATTAGATAATTAGCTAACCTAACTTAGGTTTATGGTTAAAGGGTTTGTGGATGGTCCTCAATGGGTCCTAAGGTGGTTGAGGGGTATTTTTACATCTATAACCATTGTGTGTGGTTTTCTAGTGTCTACACATTGATTTTTTTTTCAACCAGGCATTCATATCCCTAATAAAGATACCTTAGGCTCTTTTTCTTCTCTTTCCATTATTTTATTTTAATCATGATGTGTGGTACATTGACCTTATTTCATCATGTGAGCCTTTTGATTTTCATTAGATTTTATTTTTCTCTTTTGAACCCATTAGTTTTTTTCTTCTTTTGTTTTTCCTTTGTTTTTTTTGTTCTTGAATGAAAGAGAAGGGTTAGAACCCCAATGACCTAGTAGAATTATAAAAAATCATTACCATGATGTTCCTATTAGCCTCACCTATACCTATAATTATCATTTCCAATAGGTATTTAATGTGATTAGTGTATTTGATCCAAAAAATAAGAAAACTTTATAAATTTACATGTAAGCTAAGAGCAACTTTCACATACCTAGTGAAAGTATTCAATTATGATAATATCTAAAATGGTTCATTATTACATACTTTTATCTTGAAGACTAAAAACACAAAAATATTTCCAATCTATAAACTAGTCCCAAATTACCAAATTTTTAATTTTCCCCCTTTATACTTGTCATAAACTTAGTTGGTTTGGATTCTATCTTGGTTACAATTAGAGCAAACACAATTCAGATTGCCAGAATAAACAACTATTCTAATAACTCAAGAAACTAATATAAGAAATTAAGAAACTAATCTAAGAAAGCAAGGAATTAAACTGATAAAACATGAAATTTCATTTATGAAAGAAAACAACTAATCTAAGAAATTAGGAAAGTAATCTATGAAAGAAAGAAACTAATCTATGAAAGTAGGAAATCTAAACTAATCCTACATCTACATTCATCTATCTCTCATCAATTAGTAACATCTATAAATGGCACAACCCTAAAGTAGTGCTTTAGGAACCATCCACTGACTAAATATGTAAGATCATTGCCTTGCAGGTCCTTTAGATGAAATGCATTATTGCCCATGATATTCAAAATCTAGTATGGTCTAATCTACAGTGGGGTAAACTTATCATGTTGTCCTTTCTTTTTGTGGGCTTTATCCATAAGTAGCACTAGATCCAAAATCTTGAATGCTTTGAACTTTGCTCTCTTATCAAACCACCTCTTGACCACATCTTGGTGTTTTTTAATTGTCTATAAGGCCTCAGTCCTTAAATCTTGCATTTATATTATGTTTATTAATCTTGATTCTACTTCATCGTATGTTTCCATGTAGTCCTACCTGAACTAATAAGTGTGTAACTTTAGCATAATTAGGAATATAGGCCTACACCTATACACCAATAGATAGGGTGAAGCTTTAAGGGCTTATTTGTATCTCAAATGTTCTACCCAAAGAGAATTTAATAAAGTATGCTAGTCCCTGGGCTTGTCCCCTGCTAATTTATTAATTACATATATTATATTATTTTTCTTTGATTATACCAATCCATTTCCCTTGGGGTAATGGTTAGAAATTGACCTAACAATAATCTAGTTGTCATGTGCCAACTTAGTAAATTTTGTTGATATGAAATTTGATCCATTGTCACAAACTAAAGAAATAGATGTGCCAAATCTAGTTTTTATGTGTTCCTCCAAGAATGAATCACATCTTATGCTCTATAATTCTTTGTGGTTATGGATTCATTCTATCTAGTATAGTATTCAGTAGTAATAAGCACAAATTTATGGCCTATTGAGTAATTTTGGTTGATGATACCAATGAGGTACATAACATATTAGGCAAGTGGCCTTCCTTCAATAACTAGATGTAAATTCATTACAGCATGTACTTCCCTTTTGGATAAATATTAGAAATCATGGCATGTCCTCACATGAGCATGAGCATCCTTGAAAACTATCAGCCAATAGTAACCCATTGTTAAAATCTTATGGTCCATGATATTCTTAAAGGGATGACCACTACCTATTTCATAATGTAGGTTTTCTAAAATTTCTTTAGCTTCCTCTGTAGACACATTCTTGAGGTAAATGCCTTCATATTTTCTTATGTAGAGAACTCCCTTCTTAATCATGTAATGAGTAGCTTTAAGCCTTACATCTCTCCTTAATTCTATATTAAGTTATGGGGAACAAGAACCTATAATAAAATACTATATGACATCAGTATACCATTCTCCTTTAGACACTTGAGCCTCACATATCTCTTTAATGGTGATGCATAGATCAAGATCAGTCATGAGCCGAATGATGCCTTGACCTCAACTGATTTTTTATGCTTCCATCTACTTGCCTCAACATTCTCCTAATTAATTATATTATAGGGTGAGCTTGACAACAAGGTCAAGCATAATGGAAATGATTTTATTCCTCAAGATGTAATGTCAACATTTCTTTATTGTTTTGACAAGGGTAAAAATATGTTTGTCAATCATGGAATACCTGAGTTATACATCCTTTAGATTTATGCTCATGAACATAATTGAATTCTCAATCTCATCTTTATTTATAACAATTATATGTTCTAAAGTGAATTAATACAAGTAGAAATATTTCATGAAATCTAGACTGATTAATACTAGAGCCTATGATATTGCATCTTTAATGTCCTAAAAGGACTTTCGGGCTTCAATCATCCATTATATTTTAGCATCTTGTTTGATCATGGTGTTCAAGGGTCTAAAAATATCTATAAATACTAAGATGAATGTCCTTATTAAGGTAATCTTTATGAAGAATGATTTGAGCTCCTTCTTATTATTTGGTGGTGTAATCTTTGAAATTCCTTGAATTCTATCTAGATCAATGGTGATCCCATCCTTGGTGATGATGTGTCCCAAGATCTTCTTTCCTTCAATGACTCCAAATATGTTATTCTTTAGGTTTAATAAAATAACAAACCTTGTACATCTCTTGAATATGGACTAGAGGTGGCTTATATGATCATCCATGTTCTTTGAAAACACGATAAGATCATCCATGTAAATGATTATGCATTTTTCTATTAGTCCTTTGAATGCATGATCCATGGTGAATTTAAAGGTAGTGCCTAAGTTTATTAAGCAAAATGACATCCTTTTATACACATAAGTTCACCACTTTTTGGTAAACATATTCTTTATTATGTCTTCAAATTGTAACAATACTTGATTATAGCCTAAAAATCCATCCAAGAAGGACATCATTTCAAAACCATTTACTATCTATGTCACCTCATCTAGAGAAGGAAGGGGATAATTTTAATTTTCAAAAGCCTTATTTAGATTCTTAAAATCCACACATAGTCTTATCTCACAATTATTCTTTCTTACTAGGACCAAATTGGCCACCCACATAGAATGTCTTATTGGAAAGATGATTTTTATACTAAATAGCTTCTCCACTTCTCTCTAGATGAGAGGCTATAGAATAAGATTGAATTGTCTTTACCTCTATTTGAATGGCTTGTGATACAGATTTAAGGAAATCATATGAGTAATGACCTGTGGGTCATATACTTTCAAGTCTTCATATGTCCAAGTAATGACATCCCTATATCAAGTGATTAAATCCTTCACTTGTTGTCTCTTATGGGGTATAGATGAGACTAATATTAACATAACATGGGATATGTTCATCTCCTATATTTTCTCTTTTGAAGTTTGATTCATTGACCTTATGCTGCCTGAGCTATTGAGCTTGGGGGTCTATATCAAATGACCTTTCCAAAGAGACCAACCTAGTTGGGATGGAGTTTTATTTGAGTTTTAAAAACCTTCCTTATCTGATTCCTCTTAATAAATGTGATTAATGTCCTTTTAATCAATTATTTATGAATCAAATTCCCCTAAATGAGTTAGAAACTAAATAATTTCTTATCATCATCAAAAACTTGGAAATTTTCTATGTTATCAAGAACAAAGGGATAAGGCACCAACTCAATGGAGAACCTTTTTACCTTAGATTCTTGAAGGGACTCCAAATCAATAGAAATAGAAAATAATAAATCATTAGCTTAATTTTTATCTTTATGAGGGGATACTATGTTGAAATATTCAAAGATTTTGATTAGGTCCCATGCTCTATGCTTGTACCTTCTTAAATAAGATAACTTGCATTGGTATTTATTTTTTGACTTTCTTAACTACCAGCTCTGAGTCACCAAATACAAATATCTATTTTACATTATTCTTAATTACAAATTGTAATCCCAAAATCAAAGCCTTGTACTCATAATTTTGTTCATGCATGGAAATTGTAATCTGTATGTTGCCAAGAACTTTTTACCTTGTGGATCAATCAACTTGATTCCCATGCCTGATTCTTTCTTGGATCTATTGCCATCAAAGTGTAAAGTCCATAGCTATTTAGAACCTTTAGGTTTTGTCTTTTGTACTTGATTTTGAGTATAAAAAGTATAAATACCAAAGCTAAGAAAATTATACTTTACCTCTTCATTATTGACATTATATTCTGTGATGGGATACTTCATTATGGGCTCTCTGTCAATTCTAATTTGATTTTCAAATCCTCTCCATGGCAACCATATATTGGAAAAATCTATATAAAGATACCCATTGAGTATTTTGGACCAATATCTACTTAGAAATAGACCAAAGCCTTCAGGTATGTCCACCACCAGGATATCAATAGTCATCTAAATGTATGATTCAGAGGCTATTTGGATATGCACATCCCTCAGATCACCAACTATATACACTACTATATTTTCCAAATGTGAAACTATCCTATTTGAAGAGTTTGGAATCAAACCAAGATTTTGACATATGGAAGTAGGCATGATAATTACAGATGTTCCAAAATCAACTAAATAATTATGAATATTCTTATCGAATGCCTTGATAGTCAGTAAAAAGGGTGGAACTTTTGGATTGCTCTTGTAAATAAAATTTGTGTTAGATACTTTCAAATTGTTCATAGATGATTTTGATTTCTCCATAGGTGTCTTCCCTAGAATAGACTTATAGACCATATCTTTTTGTTTGGTAATCTGAGCTAACTCATGAAGAGTTATATTTACTTTGATTTTATTCATGTCATCAACAATCTTGTATCCTCCCTTTCTAGGTTCATCCTTCGTCTAAGGCTGATCACTCCTTATTAGAGGAGTTTGATTGTTTTTAGTTTTAGGATTAGGTAGAATTGTAGTAGTATTTGGAAGAGTTGACATTGTGAGTGGTTGCTTATTACTTAGATTGTAGCCACCTTTATAAAATTGTTAAAAAGTGTGAACTTTGTCTCCGTTATCCTCTAGCTCATTATCATCTTCACCTAGAAATAAAAACTCATGAGTTTCAAAGAACATGGCAGTACTAAAGGGTTAAGATCCAAATGATATTCAGGTGGATTATGCATCTATTCTTACCTAACCACTATGCACCAAATTTGGGATTATTTTAATATTATAAAATGATAACAAAATACCCAAAATTTAATGACACTAGTAAGAATAGATAAAAGAGGGAAATTAAAATAATAAAAACACTCTCACCTTCATTCTAACCTCCTTACAGCTCCATTCCAGGATTTGAAAATAGATATTAGACTCAAATTGGACATAATGATGGCATGATGAAGATTGTTTGATGGTTGGTTCAAGGATTCTTGGACATAGATTTGGCATGAAGATTATAGTTGATAATTTGACATGGTTTTACTAGATGATTGATAAAGGCATTTTCAAGGAGGAAGAGTTGTTTAAATAGGTCAATGGAGGGAATCTTGGGGGTAATTTTAAATTAGTATAAATCTCTAGAATTGAAGACTTCTAGAGAGTTAGAGAAGCCTCACCAATTATAGAGGTTTCTAAATGGGTTTATGATATAATGAGGGAGTTAGATAGGGATTAATGTGGATTAAGGCTCATAGGGTTATAGGAATAGCTAGGATTATAGGGTAGCTAGGGTGGTAGGTTAATAAATATGAATTTTAAATTGGTTAGTGGGTTTAGGGGGTAGGTTAGTATATAATAGGTATTAATAGGGGTTTAATGAAAAATTAATTGGTTTTTAAAATGATGTAAAGGTTTATGGGTTATAGGAATGGAATGGGGACTATTAAGCTAATAGTTATTTTAGTTAAGAAATATGGGAATTCTATTAAATTAGAAAAAATTAATATCATTAGTGGGGAAAGCACATTTTGGTGCATACAACCACATATGTTTGAAATATTTTGAATTTTGTGAAAAATTCAATGCATTCGAGCTCACCATGCTCAGAAGTATTGTGAATTATTCACTAATTAGGAAGAGTTGTTTCTACCATGTTGATCTATAAGATCTTGTTGGGTTGCATTATATTGTTTTTAGGCCTATTGAATGGTTTTTTATACCTTTAGAATCTATTTTTCTAATTACTAGTTGGGACATTAGAATTACCCATCCTCTGTTACATATTTAAGAAGTCATTGTTCAAGTTTTGAACCATCTTCTAAATAGAATCTAGTTCTACCTTTGTAGAATAAGTACCTTGTAAAATAGTAGTTGGATGTGTAGCTGGTTATTGATTTTGGTGGTAACCATTTCTCGATGCATGATTATTCAAGAAGCTACAGTTTGACTATGTTATTTGTGTTAATGGAGGTAGTGTGTAGAGTTGGTTCTAATTAAATGTCAAAACATTCTAATTTACATGTGGTATCATGTTCAATGTTGGGTATCTATTGTTGACATTAGGTATGCTTGACATTTGGGGATTGAGTTTTTTGTCTATGTTGATGGCTTCCTCATATGCTAATGCCAAATCATTGGTAGAAGCTGCCCTTCTTATAAACACAATAATGATGGGGGCATTTTTGTACATCTCCAATGCTAATGTAGTATCTAGTTTATACCTTGCAGTTAACTAGTTGTACATCTTTTGAAACCATTCATTGAAATCCTAAATATTCTCAGTAGGCTCTCTCTTCATGTTGGTAAAGTGTTGGTATACCAAACTAGGGTTAGTGACCTATCTAGATTATGCAAGAAAAGTAGTTTGACATCCATCCCAAGAAGTGATGGAGTTCTCCATTAAATTTAAATACCAATCATAGGTAGTGTCTATTAATGTAAAAGGGAATAATCTACATGTAACATCTTCATTTATAATATTCATTAATCTCAAAGTATCTTTGAAGGATTTGATAAGTTCTTCCACTATCCTTGCTCCTAAAGGTGAAAAGGATGGTAGATACTTCTCAAGATTCCTTAGTAAATCATGCATGTCTCATGGGATGGAAATAAAAGATACAACTAACTAAGGTGTTGAGATATTATTTAATTAACCGATAAAGGGTTCCTTATAGGTAAAGGGTTCCTAGTTGGAGGAGGTGGATTATTTTGAACTGGGGATGTTGGTACAGTTCTAGGTCTCCTATGATTTGAAAAGGGTGAGACTAGAAAACTAACCTAAGAATTAGATTTGATCACTCTCCTAGGTGAATATAGTACAACTCTATGCAAATATTAACTACTATTATTAGAGGTTATGGCCCTCCTTCTAATGCTAGTAAAATTATTGATGTAGTTTTTATGCACATCACATTTAATGAGGTAACCTCTAACATTTTAGAATCTCAATAGAGATAAACTCCACTCTAGGTCATGAGTTTTAGGTATGCGGTTTGAATAACCTGTTGATGGAATAGTTGGTAGGGCATGTAGGTTATTGACAAGGTTTTTGGATAGAGGTGTGGTCTCTTAAAAAGTAGTGATTATCTATGTAAATTGTATGGATGGTTAGTTGCTAATATAAAGTGTGTTGGTCTAAAAAAACTCAAAAAAAGAGGGGAGGGTAAGGTAGAGAATAAGATTCTATGTTTTTAGGAATCACCTCTCTAGGTGGTTTCTAAATGGACAAGTGCTTTCAAAACCTATGCATGTTGCAAGTAGTTATTGCACACTAACAGTCAGACATGGCTTAAAAGTATAATGGGATACTAATATAGGAAACTCATAAGCCTTAGTTGAAGGTTTCCCCTTTTGTATTAGCTATTTCACACCTTAATCAAGAGATAATGGCTGAGGAAAATGAGGTATTTGAGGCAACTTTTTGCACACACATTAAAAACTATATCAAAAGAAAGCACTTATACACACTTAAAAACATGAATCAATCAATTTAATTACAAATAATCAATGTAATCTACTAATCCTTCAATAGTTATTATACATCTAAGACTAACATATCAATCAAGATAAGAAATAATTCATTGTAGTTGTTTTACATTTATAATTATTGAATCATACAAATAAAATAAGATAAGCCTAATTATATAAAAATCGGAGAGAGAATACATAAACACATTAGCTGAAAATCAAAATTGATGTTTCTCCTGTATATTGAAAATTTTCTGACTCCTTTGAACTTGTGGATTACAATTTTATATATAGACTTGGGGAAGGGGTCACCTCATTCTCCAAGTGCATGCAAATTCATTACATGTGATAGTCAGAACTTGAGTTCTAAATGTGGCCAAATTTATATATGAGTAAACTCATAATTATCAATTAGCCATAAGTTAACCTTTTCAAAACCATGCAATTTGTGCATGTGTACAAAAGACAAAAGGTAATGTTTTACAATGATAGCTTTAACTACAAGGAAATTATAAATATATACACCATTATAAAATTTTACATACATAAAATCTTGACCTTGTTAAGGCTATGTCCTTTGAATAACTACATGTACTTTGGTTGGTGTAGTGGCTAGGGTGGTAGAATTAGAAGTTGTAGACATGGACATGGCACTTGAATTAATTGTTGGAGATTGATTCTTCTTTGCATCATTGTCCTTGTAACACTTGTCTGATGTGTCATGCTCCTATCATATAATGTTCAAGTTAAGGAAAGAAGTTTATTGGATCTTATTAACATGGTCGAGGAGTTTTATGTGTTTAACCTTCATCATATGGAAAACATTCTTGAATATCTCCACCTTAGTAACCTTTTTTTTAGCAACACTTAACTTAGATTATATCTCATCCAATGTCAATCCTTGTAGAATCTCTTTAAAATTATTAGTTGCCTCCTAAATGAGTTTATTGAAATTGATCTTGCTGATCAATTTTCCTATGGCATATTTTACTTTTGATAACTTTAGATCATCCAAAATTTGAAGAAATTGGGCTTCATGTGTTTGATATTTGGGGATTAAAGCCCCAACTGATTGTAACCATTCTTGAGCTTCTTCTTGCCTAATGATAACTAAATTAAGAGCATTAAATGCCTCAAATGGTGTCATAAGGTATAGATGACTATATATTTTATTGCTTGTGTAGGAAACTAGCATCTTTAGATTGCTACTATAATCTCTAAAATAATTAAACAATTGATTAGTTTTATTCACATGTGGAGCTAATTCAATACTCATGAATTATAATGCTTCTAAGAAGTTGTAACATTTACAGTCTACTTCTTGAACCTCTACCTCTATGATTATAGGGATATGTTCTATTAATTATTCTACCTTGGATTCTAGTTCTTTTCTATCCATATATGTTCCTTCATGGATTGCTATCATAGCATCCTTATGTTCTTGAGCTAGGTCTGCAAAATTCTCAACATAGGGAGACTGTTCCAGCTACCTGTTCTACCTCTTGGTGAGGGAGAACACTTCTTATCTTTACTCAAAGATTATCTCCATACCTTTGTCATCCTCCAAATTTCTCTTCTTTACCCTCTTTATGCTATCAAATGGTGGGTCAAATAGAGAGGAGATAGAAGGGAGCTTAGTGATCTTAAATCTAAGCATTTGGGAGGCCTTGCTTTTCAAGTAAATATCCTAGGGAATAATGTATAATTGTGATACATATAAGGTTATGACTATAACCTCTAATTGAGCCTCCTTAACTACTATCTATTTATTTTGTGCCTTGATAAGGGCATCAAGTAGGGAAGGCCAAATGATCTTAGACTAGTCCAATCCTCCAAACTGAGGGAGTGGATGGACTATGACTAATTACGGTTTGGCCTTCCTTCCCCTACTATAACTTACCATAATTGTATATTCTATGGATGTGGTGGATGGTATGGGAAGGAAAATTTGAGTGGAGTAGATATGAAATTATGGAGTGGCCATGGTATTTTATACTTTTCTATATATCTTCTTCTTATTTAAGGCTCTAATGATGGCAATGCTAGAAGGGATAGAGGAGGTAGGCATGGATAATATGATGGAAGTGGATTGTGTGGCAATGGTAGTGGTGGAAACATCTTCTCAACCTTAGGGGTGAGAAGGGGGAACTTGAGTGAATGTGGTTAGAGCAAAGGGGTGAATAGAGTTGGACATAGGCATTTACACCTTTGGAGACCTCAATAGAGAATAAATAAGAACATGGCCAAATATTAGAATATTAGGTAAAAGAATAGTCATAAAAGTTTGGGTATTTTGAAGACTTTATGATGTTAGTGTTTCTTCAAGGCTCAAGGCCTTAGCCTTTTCCATCTTGGCATCAAAATCCTCTTTAAAATCTTTAATTTCAATAACTTATGCTTCTACTTTTCTTGAGTGTTGAGGTGTAGTAGGAAAGCTTAGGGATGACTCAATTATGAAACTCCTTGTAAGGGTCTTAGTATTCCTTGTGTATATGAGAGGGATCTTAAATTGGGTAAGGATATTTTTTAGGTTGATGTAGCTACCTCTTGTGTTACTATCTAAATAGATGTAGCAGTCTGTGCCTAGGGAATAGTAGTAGTGACCTGAGTTATGCTCATAGTTGGCCTTTCTTGTGCTTGTTCCTCCTCATCAGAGTCTAAAATGATGGATCTCCCACCTATGCTCCCTTGAGGTTGGGCTTAGCTACCTCAGGGTCCTTTTTCATAGTTTTAAGCTTTAATTTCAAATGAAGTCCTTAAGATGAGAAACCAACTTGATCTTTAGATTGCTCCTTAGACTATCCTATCCAAAAGTCTAAATGCTCCCATCCTTTGTAAAGGGCCTTTTTATTATCTAATTACCTTATATAGACTAAAGGGTCATCCTATATCATTCTTAAATGATTTTCTTTCAATCCTACAATCCTTGTTCTTTCCATTACTTCATCATCATCCTTAGTGTTCAAAAATAAAAAGTCATACACATAAGGGACATGAATTTAAGGGATATTAAGTCCCTATAGGTGCTTCTGAATAAAACCATGTGGATCCCAATCCTTATGTGGAAGTGTGTAGAAATGATAGCTCTTTCACTTTTTTCCCACTTCTCCAAAATGTTTCTTCATGGTGTATACCATTCTATCGATGACTACATGGTGGCCAAAGCATGAAATTTTCTTCACTCTTTTGAATAAATCTTGTTCAATGCTCTACCATAGTTGAAAGGCAATATCTTATTATGCCAATTTGTTTAGAACATATACTTTTCTTCACTCTTTTGAATAAATATTCTTAAATGATCTATGATAGTTGAAAGGTGATATCTTATTCCACCAGCTTGTTTAGAACATATTTTTGGATACACAGGGGGTATAATTTATATCCTCAGATCATTATAATTATGAAATTTGGATACAAGAAATAATCCCCTCTTTTAACCAGTGTTTTCATAATATTCTCTCCAATTCAGGGCATGGTTGAGCCATGGATAGCTTGCCAAACCTAGGGGTATACATCCTCTATTATCTTCACCATTTTTTTTGTGTATGTGTACACATGCATAAACTAAAAGTGATCACAAATCATGTTATTGATGTAGTCAGTGGCTAGAATTCACAAGTTGTTGAGAAATTGTGGCATGTTCCCATAATGGCATCTAAAAATAGGACATCATATAAAAATAGATCATAGGCATAGGGAGTTTATCCTTATGGATTATTTTTTTATTAGGTAGAAGCTAATTATCTCTCCAAAGGAAAACACAACATTATGGGTCAACATCATGTATATCAATGGCACCTAGTCTAAAGTAACAAAGTGAATACTCAACATACCATAGACTCAGATCAAAAGAGCCATGTTGGTATGTATCCCCATTATGAAATTGTCTATAGAAATAGCCCCAACTAAATTTTTCCCTTTCCAAGTGATAGTCTAGTTAGGAGCAACCATGAACATAACACCCTTTCAATTATGCAAATGTATGTTTGTCAAAGTATGTATCAGGTATGCATAGGGATAGATATCTCTAGAAGTAAGCTCCTAAAATACAAGAAATGACTATTTTATCTATATAATGATGAAGGCATCATATATTATCTTACCTGATGAGAACAGGTTACATAGGAGGGTGATGCATGGCATCACCTCTAGCTTAGTAGTGGCAAAATGAAACATTTGATGTTTAAAGGCCAATAATTCCATGATGAAAAGCTGATTAGTGAATGTCATCTCATATTCCAATAAAAATGCATCCATATAATCCGCTACGTCCCATAAATTTAAATAATTAATGTATATATTCTTGAATATAGTAGTGTCAAACACTATTTAGTGAACTCTTTAGAATCCTTGATTGAATAAGGGGATGGTGTATTTTTTCCTTAGAATGCCCTAGATGAATATGCCATTACTATATGCATGTCATGTGTTGTTTTTAGTTTCTTTCTATGTGTTATATATGTTGTATGATCAAATTTTCCTTAGCTTTAATCAATGTTTTACTTGTAGTGACTTCATAGGTAGTAGCTAGGGCTCTTCATAGAGTAGGATAGAAAGAGACTTCAAGGGAAAGCTTGTTGGAGAGAAATGAAGGCTTCAAATGGTTGTGTATCACATATATAAGATTTTTGCATTGAATACCAGTTTGTGTGATTTGAATGCACAATGTTCACTTCATTTTTCCTATTTAATTCAAACTTTGTTAGTTTGAGTTGGTAAGGTGTTCTAAAAATTTGATAGGAAATATTTTAACTTTATTTGATTAAGTAAATCAGCACTTTTTCACTAAGGAATAGGGTATTTTGATTTTGTGTTGGGGACTAGTCTTTACAAAAGACTCAACAAAAAGTCTGAAGACCTAATTTTTATCAGATAAAATATTTCCCCAAAAATACCACAATATGTCTATAAATATTTTGGTTTATCAGAAAAAATATTCATGACAAAAAATCTGAAGACCTAAATTCCATTAGACAAAATGTCTATGGTAAAACTTTTGAAAAAATAAGTTTGATAAGAATGAATTTTTTCAAGGAAATTATTTTTATAAAAATGTTTCAAGACAAAACTTTTGAAAAAAATAATTCTTGTGGAACAAAATTATGGAAAATCCAAAGTCTGAATAGATGAAATGGAAAAAAAAACTAACATCAAAAATTTATCAGATAAAATGTCTGATACATAAAACCTAAAAAGCAAACCTATTAGACAAAATATCCAAACAAAATGATTGAACAAAAAAACCCGATAAGAATGAACCCTGAATAAATTCCTTTGAATTACATAAGTCCTGAATGAATATTCATAATTTATAACTCCATAAATGCATTAGTGTAGTTATCCCATAAAATTATTATATGAATACCACACCAAATTTCCCAAAGTATGAAGGCTAATTACATAAACATATAACAAAGAGGTTAAAAAACAATGCCAAAATCTAAAAAACAAGGTTGGTCTCCATTTCCTCATAGGAAAAGGGGGATGTTGGGTATAACATACCCTTTCAACTTATGCATATCCATTGTATACCAATCTATCCTTTTTCCTAGTGACTTCTCCATCTTCATTCAACTTGTTTTTGAACACCCATTTTTTGCCAATGACATTCTTATCTTTACGCTTAGGAACTAATTCCCAAGTCTCATTCTTCTCTATTTGGTCTAGTTCCTCATTCATAGCACCTATCCAGCATTTGTCTTTGCTAGATTCTAAAAGAATTTTAGGTTCAATCTTGGATAATAAAGCATTCTCTTTATTTGGATTACTTACCAATATTCTTTTAGTTTGCATACCTACATTCCTATTACCAATGATTTGAGATTCAGTGTTGTCTATTTGAATCTACCTTGAGGTTCCTTTTGATTCCTATCTCTCTAAAACTTATTATTATTATTATTATTATTATTATTATTATTATTATTATTATTATTATTCATCAACCTTTATAGTCTCCTCTTCATTCATAAAATCCATATTCTCTAAAGTGTTCTTTGACTATGAGTAAGATTTCCTTGTCTTATCAATCCTCACATTGGTGCTTTCTACTATCTTTTGTAGTCTCTTGTTGTAACATCTATAGGCTAAGCTCATTGATGAGTATATGCCTTCATGATATCTCAAATCAAACTTACCCAAGTCTTCATCATCTCTTTTGATGAAAAAATTTCTCCCAAACATTCTAAAGTGTTCTACATTTACAGGTTTGACCTACCATAATTCATAAGGAGTCTTATTGACATTGGTTCTTATCCATCCCCTATTAAAAATGTAGATAGCAGTGCTTACTTCCTCTCTCCAATATCCATTAGATAATATGGAATAATTTAACATGGTTCTATCCATCTCTTGGGTTGTCCTATTCTTCCTTTCCACTACCCCAATTTGTTGAGGTGTCCTTGTTGCTAAAAATTGTCTTCTTATTCCATGGACCTCATATAAGTCATCAAACTCATTGGAACAAAATTATCTTCATCTCTCAGACCTTAGGCATTTGATTTTTCCATTCTTCTCATTTTCAATAAGAGCCTTGAAATCTTTGAAATTGTCAAGAGCATTTGATTTCTCCTTCAAGAATGCAAACCAAGTCATTCTTGTGTAATAATCAATGAGTAACATGAAGTATATATATATTTAAATGTTTTGAATTATTGTAGTCCCATAGAAATCAGTGTGGATTAGCTCTAAGGTTCTTATAGTAGAGTACTCCTTGGACTTGAACCTTCTTTTAATATGCTTTCCATGTTGACATGCCTTACAAAGTATGCTTATAAGTTTGATGATCTTAGGCATGTTCTTTATAGACTTCTTAGTGTTAATCCTAATTAGGTTATCAAATTTTAGGTGACCTAGTCTTATATGCCATATCCAAATTTCATCTATCTTACTGATAAAACATATTTCCTTCTTAATCTCATTCAAAACATAAAGGTTTTTCTTAGTCCTTTTGGCATTGGCAATTAGCCTTCCTAATTTGGATCTCCTTATCTAACACCCTTTGTCATGAAAGGTTAGTGTGTCTCCTTGATTGCACATTTGACTCACTTTAAGTAGGTTATGTTTTAGACCTTCCACATATAACACATTTTGTGTCTTGGTCTTCCCATTGTCTAAATTTTAGACACCCTTGCCAACTATATTGGTATTTTTATTGTCTCCAAACCTCACTGTTCCTACATCATTCTTCTTCAAAGAGATGAATTTATTTTATCTCTTGTCATATGGCTTGAGCACCCACTATATATATATACCATTTAATGCCTTCATATTGAATGTGAAAGGCAGTCTAAGCTAGCATAAAATCCTCTTTAGCAAATAGTCCAACTTGATTCTTGAGTTCAATATAATCCATCCTAGCTTATTTGGGATTTCATACCAATGTTTGATACTTATTATGCATTCTATGAGCTTCATATGTCTTTTTTAAACTTGTGGACCTTTTAACTCTATTAGAACAAAATCTAGCAATGTGTCCTATACTATGACAAATATAACAAGCAACATTTTTGAACTTACCTTGATTCCATGATGACTTATCCTTTATAACAATGGGTTGCCTAATTCATATTTTCAAGTTGGTACTATTTACATTTTATAACTTCTCATGTTATCTCTTAATTATGCTCAACTCATCTTTGAGATGTTCTTTCTCATCCTCAAATGAATCTATCTCTATCTTTAAATGGTCATATTCCACTTCCTTTGACTTACACCTTATGTTAACCTCTTTTAACTGACTCTTGAGATCCTTGATTGTTTCCTTCTAGTGTTTTAAGTCAATAAGGGTATTTAAAAGCTCATCTTCAAGGTCTACTTTAGCTTTTATTTCTTCACTAACATAGTAAACTTCTCCATCATACTAGTTGTCTTTTTCTTGTTGATCACAAGAAATTATTATGCTATTTTGGATCACCTTTCAAGAGGTTAAAATTACCTCAAAGGACCAGGCTCTGATACCAAATATGGGAAACACAACCACTAAGAAGGGGTGGATTAGTGATCAAACTTTTAATTCACAACCACCTATTATCTATTAACCATTCAAAATAATATAATGATTAAACAAAAAATTTGGAACCATTCATATGAGCATGAAATAAGAACATAACATATGCACACAAGAGCTATGTAGGAAACTCTCATGGATAATAAAACCCATTGAAACATAGTTTGGCCAACTTGTTCTATAAGATAATGAATCAAATTTAGTTGAGCACCAACCCCTAAGTTTATTGAGTACCAACTTGACTTTAGCAAGCACTAATTTACTAGAAGGATGAAACCCCCTTGTTGATCAAGCACCCACTCAATCAACCTTTTAACCTATCCATATGTCTCTTATTTCCCTCTCATAACTAATGATGGTGTTCTATTTCTTTAACACACTTAAAACTACATCTCACACAAGCATAATTGTTCTTTACTTTCTTTGATCAATTAGCCCTTTTATAGCTTGATTAGGTCAAAAGAGCTTGATAATCATCTTTGGTAACCTTGTCTAATCTTCATGATGATTTATCTATATATTCTTGATGATATATAGGACATCCTTTAGCTTTGTCAAAACTCTATCTCATTCGATTTAGATACCTATATTCACAACCTAAATAATTAGGCCTATTAGGCCTTATTATTATACTTGAATCTTACTTGAAAAAACCTTCATCAGCCAAAACACTTTCCATACTTTGATCACCCTTAAGATGGGTCAAATAATATGTCTCATACATGAAACATCCACTACATAGATTGGTCGCCACTCATAAGGACTAAAACCAATATTAGGCCTAAAGGAAACCTAATGCAATTAGGCCTTGTCAAGAAAGTGCGTTACACTTATCCCTCTTAAAACATATTGAGAATACACACACATAAAAAACTTTGTATATACCTTAAATATACCCCTAATAACATCTATTTAAGTCTACCACTTTTTAGTCTAATTCATTACTTGGATTGCATCATTAGTACCATTCACAATTAAACCTTCTCACACCAATAAAGTTTGTCAATAACAATTGAAGCTCAAACAAAAAATTTCCAAACAACTTGTTAGTGCCCAAAATCGCACTAGATTGATTGGGTCCTTGTCTATATCAAATTTTATGTCCTTAGCCAGATTTTTGTCTCCATATATTCCTTTGGAAGGTCGCATTCATATGCATTATTTGATAAGTCCTTTGTCTAGTCTTTGCTTGGTGAAAGTGTTATTTCCCTTAGATTTTATGAGCCTTTTGCATGAACATAATGTTTAATAGAAATAGGTCTTCAATTTTTTTGTCTTAGACGAAAATTTCAAAGACTTATTTCCATCAAACATTTTGTCTGCTACAAAAGTTTCAAAGGAATTCAATGACTTATCTTTTTAGGGCTAAGTGTTTTTTAAAAGGTTCAAAGGGATATTTCATTTGTTTGAGGTCATTTATTTCATACTATTTGTCCATATAAAAAAAATTAAGGGCACTTTCACTTTGGGCATTTTGATTGCACAAAAATCCTAAAGGAAATCCTTTATTTTGGGAAAATTGCTAAGTCCTATTTGTTTCAGACTATTTATCCATGATAAAAAATCTGAAGGGTACTTACCCTTTGGGAATTTTTCCCAAATAAAAAGATTGAAGGAATTGTAAGGTCATTTTTTTTTCCAAATATAATTTATAGAAACCCTGAAGGGTCATTTTGCCTTAGCAAAAGTTCTAAAGGATCATTTCCTTCTGGCATTTTGCCTTTACAAAATTCTCAAAGGGAAATTTCAAAGGGTGAAGGACACTTGAAAAAAACCCAAAAGACACTTTCAAAGGGTCATTTTTCCTTTGAAAAGTTTTTGAAGGATAATTTCCTTTAGGCATTTTGCCCTTAAAAAATTCTTGAAGGGCATCTACAAAAAATCTGAAGGGCACTTTCATAGGATCTAGAGGACACTTTTAGGATGTCTAAAAGGTACTTTCATGAGATTGAAATACCATTCCAAAAGGTCAAAGGGAAAGTTTTTAGGGTAGGTTCCCTTGACAAAGCTTATGAAGGGTATGTTCAAGTGCCCAAAAGGTTCTTTTGTAAAAATTACTATGGGGAAAAGGTCTATATCCTTTAGACATTTTGAATGAGCAAAGAGTCTAAAGGAATTACATTTCTTTGGGAGAAGTACTAAAATTTAAATTTCTATAAGGAAATTATTTCTGACAAATTATCTAAAATAATTATTCTAACAAAGGTAAAAGACCTAAGTGTCAACTTATTTTAGAAAAAGTGCAAATGGTCTAATTCTTTTAGAAAAATTATAGAGACCAATTTATTTAGAGAAATTGTCTTGAGTATTTTGTCCAAAAAAATTGTCCCAATAGAATACCTAAAATAATTATTGTGGGACAATAGTGCCAAACCAAATAAGAATGCTGAAGACAAAAAGACATAGAAAAAATTATCATGGAACAAAGTCCATAAAAGATATTCCCAAATTGTAGGTGATGGTCTCATGGACATTTTTGACTAGCACATAGATATCAACTTTAAGCCATTGCAGGTAGTCACTAGGATTCAAATGTTTGAAACAGTCACATGAGCATCATTTTTAGACCCTATGAAGTAGCCATTTTTTTTTCAAATATAGTAGGTATAACGGATAATTTTCACTCAAATAAGGATGATCTGATGGTGCATGATTAAATTTGATTAGTTAATAGGACCCAAGATTAAATGAGGTAATTCCACATGGCATAAACACACTCAAAGCTAGATCAACTATCTGTTAGGTACATAGGAGGCTCATAGGGTTACCACATGGTATACCCTTGGGGACAAGGAAGAAGAATCTTCCAATCATTCTCCACTCCTCAAATCATGATTTTATGGAGTGCATTTGATTACCTGACCAAATATGATGGTGCATGACCAAGGTCAAAAAGTTAAAGATCCCACAGGCAAATGTAATAATGATAGGCAGTGTAGTTGCATGCCATAAGGTTATAAGTCAAGCATCTCATTATAGGATTTATGTTTCACATGTGTTTGAGAGATTAAGATCTAATAGTGTGAGCCAATATAGAATGTTTAAAGGGTTAGGATTACACAATCAAGTGACAAGTGTCTATACTAGAGCCATTAGTCACTCGTAGAGCTATGTGGATGCCTAATTAGATCCAAGTGGACCACTCCAAGAGAATATCTTTGAATAGCCATGAATAAATAATATTTCTAATGCCATCATCACAAGGTAATGGCCTATGTTTGGTGTTTATAGGATAAGGGTAGCTATCTAAATGATTCTAGATTTGTCATCGATTAACAAAAAAACATGTTCAATCAGTTCCACATAAAGACAAATCATTTGTTTACTTCCACCATGAATATTCTTCTTCTATATCATGGAAATGGGATCTCTAGCTAAGAAATCAAGGAGTTTTTTACAAATCTCTATCATTCCTTGTAAAGGTAGTTATAATAGTTATTTTCCTTGTAATTCCATGAATATTTCAGGTGTGGCAAGGAATATTTTCTAGCTATGAGCATCTTGGCATGAATTTGGCACTTGAAAATTTGAAATGGGTAAGAAATGTATAAATAGAAGGCTTGTCTTCTATTCAAGGGTTGTTGGTTATTGTTAGCCGTTTGTTCTTCTCTAAGTATAGGCTCTTCCAAATTTTGGGATCACTAGTGTGTGTGCATTTTGCCTCACTTTCTAAGTTGGTTGTAGCTTGTACATCTATTAATAAGCTCTAAGATCATTCCTATATACCTCCCCTATCCAACATAGATCAAATCCACCATGCTTTTCCCCATGACAACATTTTGAAACATTGATGTATATAATATTTTCTTTCAAGTAAATGAAAATGCCTATGGTTTCTATTATTTCCTTTTGATGAAGTGTAGTAATGTGTTTTGAAAGTGTTGTTGATTGGATATTGGGGTTTATGTTCACTATTGGTTATCATGTTATGCATAGATCTGAATTATAAAACCCTTTTTGCATTATTTTAGAATATGTTGCTAAATAACTTGTTAGGGAACCCTAGGTTTATGGATTCAATGGAAAAAATCATACGAGATTCTAGTTTTAGTGTATGTTCTAGGATTTCAGGGATCATTTGGGTATTTGTAGTTCATTAGCACCAATATCTATATATTACTCCTTGTAGTTCCATTAGCTTGCATTTGAGTTTTTCCTACATCTTTGTAATAGGTGATGTCATGTATATTGAAAGAAACCCTATTGTTTGAAAACCACTAGCACACCACCCTCCTTTTTATTACTAACAAAATTTCCTACCTTGTCTTACGCTAAACTTAACACACCCTTTATATACCATAAATGTTATTTGCTAGTAGATGTATAAACATTATATATTTATCATGTGTTTGTGTTTTATGATTTAAAGACTAGCATTGTAATATCTTATTCAACCCCTGTGTTGTTGAATATTATTTTTGGATGAAGGTTGTAATCACATATTCATATCTATCTTTAGTAACTTGTGTCTAGCCTAGAACATTTACTCATTCCATGTGATGACCCTTCTTAAGTGGAGTGAGAAAGTTTAGTTATGTTATAATCATATTTATGTCTCTTTGTGCCAATAATCCCCATAGAGATTGAGTTGTAAAATCTCTCCATGTGATCAAGCTACCCCATAGTTCCTCTCACCTTGGTTCAGGTTGAGCCAAAATTAGCATGGAGCTGACCATACCCTTTATAGGTGCATCAATAATTTTCTCTATTTGATCCATTCTTGATTCCAAACCCTCCCTCGAATATAACAACATATTATCAAGTTTTCCATTTTTAC
Organism: Torreya grandis; assembly: GCA_037957365.1. Classification (NCBI taxonomy): domain Eukaryota; kingdom Viridiplantae; phylum Streptophyta; class Pinopsida; order Cupressales; family Taxaceae; genus Torreya; species Torreya grandis. The sequence goes on along the minus strand of JARHVA010004529.1, from coordinate 1,310,573 downwards.
TTGTCATTTCTCTCAAGTACGTAAGGCTGAATGATAGAGGTGTATAACTAGGAACTGAAACTCTTTTAGTGCCATTATCAGGGACAATCCTTGTCCCCCATGTTACTAGGGACTCTTGTAGAGAGTTTTTGTAATTTTTATGGTTCTATGCCTATTTTCATTAATCCAACTATCTTGGACATCAATGTTTCAATACTCCACTAGGGATATGCCAAGATTTAAGGTTTGATAATTTTAATTCTATTGTGTTTACTACAAAGAGTTGTTAATATTACACATTGGAAGGTGTATTTTCCATTTTGAACATAATTCTAGAATATTTAGTACCTTTGCATATTATTTCATCATTGAAATCAACAAAGTCTATTTTTAATCCATATCACAATAGTTTGTAAACTGTTCTATTCTAGATTTTTTTTAGTGGTGACTCTAACTCTATATTTTTTGGTTTCTAGAAAGATTGGTGCCTATTTTAATTATTTGATAACTTTCAATTTTGATTATCTCATTATTTTTAAAATTGGAAGGACTAAGATCATATTTTAAAGGTGACCCATCTAAGAGACTTGTTCCACCCGTAGACATTCCTTAAAGAAGAAGGGGACAAGTCTAGAGGCATGTTGAAGGGCAAAGTTTAGCTACTCAAGACCATTAGGATCTTGATAATCTTGAAATCCTTGTTAACCACCCCATCATTGAGGATTATCACAACTCTTCTACTAATTCTAAAATATATAGTCCTATTTATTTTCTAGTTCCTTCTCAACCAGCTAAATCCCCTCATAGATCTAATCCACCTAGTCCACCTCATTTATCCCCTCATGTCCCTTTGCCATTTATTATTGATCCTACTATTAAACCAATCATGAGGCATAGCGACCAAGATAAGAATGCACGTCCTGCATTCCACATTCCCAGATTTAGGCTTATAAATTTTGATGAGATGGAGGGTTATCCTAATGAAGTCCCACATAAAGTTAGAAAATGCCTTCCAAATTTCCAAGGTAATAATGCAATAAGTGGTGATCATCACCTAATGGATTTTCAAAATATCGTTAAATATTATGAGGTTTATTATGAAGATGTGTGTATAATTTTTTTTGTGCACATAGTAGAGGAGGATGCTTGTGAATGGTTTAATTCACTTCCCACTAAATACATTGATTCATGGGAAGAGATGAAAAATGTTTTTAAAATTAAATAAGGTGCTAGGATTGATCCAAAGTTTCTTTTGGCTGAGTTTAAAAACATCAAGAATAATCCTAATGACTGTGTGTAGGACTTCAACATAAGGTTCAACAAGTCTATGATGTGACTAACTAAAAGCATTAGGCCCAATGATACAACATGCTTAATCAAATGCTATGATGAATTTAAAAAAAAGGCTACGTACTTCTTGAGGGAAAAGGCTCACACTAACCTATGATTGGCATTAAATATGTCCATCCAAATTGAGAACAATATCAAGGCTATGGTAAATCCCATGAATAAGTGAATTGATGTAAAACTAGTTAATCTAGAAAAAGCACAGTCCACTAAGATAGCCATCCTTGAATTTTTTATCAAAACTTTAGCCTCTGCTATCAAATAAATGTCATATAAGTTGGCTAGAGCTAAAAAGGGGGTCTCTTAGGTATCTACCAATTATGAAAGGGATCCAAATCTAAATCAAGCATAAAGGAGGCCTGCTTTCCATAATTGAGATAATGATAGAGGGAAGAGGTCTACACATGAATAAAGAATGGATAAAATTAGAATAGAGGGTCTATAAAGGAAGTGTTTTATCCTTTAAATGTCAAGTTTAATGTTGTAGATTATGACATTGATATTTATTGGTGTGATAAGTTATTCCTTTCACATCCCCCATGTGATATGGTTGAACCAATTGATGAATATGTGGTTGAAATTGAGTCTAGATCATCTAACAATGAGATCCTAATGTTCAATTGTTAAATCCCCCAAAGTGAGATGACTACCTCCATAGAATTTTTAAGTGCTACTATTGTCAATCAATTTTGGAATGTGATTAAAAAGGTAAGTGTCCCAACTACCAAATTTACTTGTGACATTAATATGGCGTAGGCATATGAATTACCCATCCATGATTTTAGTTTCTTACATTCTATGATGATTAATAAATATGATGGGGGAATGCCATCAATTAAAGATAGGCAATTATCAATTAATGTATAAATTGCCCAAGAGAAAGAATATAACTTGAGAAGTAAATATCAAGCTACTGTTCCTCAGGATAATGCCCCTATAAATCCCAAGGTGGGGGATGCTAATAAGGAAGCTAAGAAAAATATAATAGTCCCTAAAGCTTCTAAACTAGTGCCCATTTTCCAATTTTCTAATCCATGAGTTATTCCTACTAAGAATATAATTCCCATCTTGTCTAGTATCCCTAAGGGTGCGAATGAGGTTAAGCAAAATATGGCCTTAAAAATTGTTGCTAAGAGTGTAAATCCATCTTAACCTACTCCATTTTAGACTTTAAATTATTGTATCCCAAATGAAAGTGTTTTTACCCTTCCACCAAGTACTCCTCTTCCTCAGTATAGCATATGTGATATGGCCCAAGTGTTGAGCCAACTAAAAACCACTGTATCACTTGTTGAATTATTATGAATAATTGAACATAGGAAGAAGGCCTTTGAATATTTAGAATTTGGTAAGAATTTAGTTGTAAATTAAATTGAGTTACCCAAACACCCATAAAAAGTGATGATGAATCAAAAGAGGTTTTTGAGCCTACTCCATAGGTCTATTTGGGGACTTCACTTGTAGAAAGTCATTTGAATGTGGACCCACTTTACACTACTCTCTTGATCAATGGTCTGATTATTTATAATTGCATATTTGACTCTAGAGATTCTTACAATGTGATTTCCTTGGTATCCTAAATGAGATTAGAGTTAAGATTACATCAACCTTTGGCAAGTGTTATGCCATAGACTCATGAGAGGTTCTAGTTGTTAGATAAGTCAAAGGGTTGGTAATGCAGCTAGCAGTGCATCCAAGCAAGTATTTGAATATGGACATGGTGGTTGTGGACTACCTACCTAAGTGGGGGATGTTATTTTTATGTAAATGGGATACTAGTGTGGGTGGAAGTGTGCAAATGGACCTTATGACACCATTCTATTAGAGGGTAAGATGGTTAAACTTTATAGAGAGTTGAATATGTTACAAGTAATTAAAGATCCCAAATATGTTCTTAATGAAGTATTATACACAAATTTTGAATTGGGAAACTTTGTTGGGAATGTTAATACTAATGAATAGCCTACTATTCTTGATGTTGAACCTAACAAAGAAAATTTAGTTTGGAAGATGTGTTTTGGTGAGGCTTGCTTCAATCTTGGAAATAGAGTTGGGGTTATCTTCTCTACCCCCAATGGTAAATGTTATATGTTTTATTTTTAGCTTTCTTTTGAGTGTACTAACAATACTATTGAGTATGAGGCACTCTTTCTTGGTTTAAGGATTTCCCATGAATATGGAATCAAGTGTTTTATTGTTAAGGGTGATTCCAAGTTGGTGGTAAATCAAGTCTACAATGATTTCTCCATAAAAAATAAAAGGTTGAAATAGTATCAAAATGTTGTTTGGGACTTGCTAGAGTTATTTGATGCATTAAATATTTTTTATCATGATAAGATTTTTAAAAAATAATATGACATACTTTTAGGGCCAGGTGATAAATTTGACATTGCAAATATGAGCCCTCATCGTCAATATTAGGTGGAGGTACTTAACAGGCCTTCAATCCTAAACAATGTTCATCATTGGTAGGTATTTGATGATGATGAACAAATTAAAAGGTTTCTAAACTATGAGGCTAAGTTCCATGACCAGCTTATGGACTTAGAATCTATGGTTCAAGCCAATGATGGGAAGGAAACCTTGTTTGGGAAAGACATCATTCAGTTGAATATAAACACTATCTTAAGAGGACTAGTCAATTTGGAGGCATATTTTCATGGAGCTAATAAAATCAAGTAAAGAGACTCATTCATTTAAAAATATGTAAATGAGTAAAAATTTAGGTTCTCATGAGAACCCAATAAAGGTTTGGCTAGGTACTCACTTAAGTGCAGCTGAGAAGAAAGCTTACATGTAGTTGTTAAGGAAGTACCAAGATTGTTTAGCATGGTCTTATTTTGAGATGAAATCATATAGGGAAGACTTGTTTCATCAAGTCATCCCATTACAACCTAATATCAAACCTTTCAAGTAGAAAAAGAGGCCCATTAACCCCATCTTGTATACTAAGATGTGGGAGGAGCTAAAGAAGCTAAGGGATGGTGGTATCATTTAGCCCATCAAATATTCATCATGGGTTGTAAATTTAGTCCCTATACAGAAGAAGAATGGTGATATCTACATGTGTGTGGATTTTTGGAATCTAAGCAAAGTGTATTTAAAAGATAATTATCCCATACCAAATATGGAGAACCTATTGAAAAATTGGATGGATTCTCAAGCTACAACTAGGTTGTGGTGAAAGAATTTGAGAGGTTTAAGACTAATTTAACCATGCCATGGGGCATGTATGTGTATATGAGGATGCCTTTCAAATTAATGAATACTAGTGAAACATTATAGAAGGCTATGGACATTACCTTTGTAGGGATAATTAACTAGTTTATTATTATATATTAGGATGGTATCACTATGTACTCTAGAAAAAGAGAAGAGCATTTGGAGCATCTAAAAAAGGTGTTGATTAGGTACAGGGAGTTTATTATTTCACTTATTCCCAAGAAGTGCCACTTTGGAGTACTAAAGGCCAAATTGTTGGGACATATAATATCCAAAGAGGGTGTCATGATTGATCCTAAAAGGTTCAAAGCCATTGACAAAATGCTTATCATATAATCTAGGAAAGGAGTTCAATATTTATTTGGATAAATTAACTTTGTAAGGAAGTTTGTATCTAATTTTTTTGAGATTACTTTGTCCATTACTTCCATGTTAAAAAAAGACCAAACCATCAAATGGGAGGAGAAGGCAGTGTAAGCATTAGTGACATCAAAAGAACTTTGAATTCTAATTTGATCTTAGCCGGTCCTGATTACACAAAGTCATTCTAAGTATTCTCTATTGCATCATACAATACTATTATTTTTGTCTTGTTACAAAAGAATGACTACGGTCATGAGCTACCCATAGCTTTATTTAGCAAAGGTATGAAAGGTCTTGAATTGAAATACACTATTATGAAGAGACAAGCCTTTGCTCTTTTGAGGGCTATTAAAATGTTCAGACCTTATATTATAAGTTCAAAGATTATTACCTATGTCTTTCACACCATGGTGAAGTAAATTTTAACTCAGATTGAAGTATCTAGCAAGAGGTGTAGGTGGGTCAAAAATTTATAAGAGTATGATATGGATATATAGACCACCAAGTTAGTAAGAGGAATGGGTCTTGCCAAGATTATGGCTAAGACCAATTTGTAATTTATTGAGGTAAACACTATTGTTTTTAATGTTGATGATTCATTGAGTCAATTTAATGTGTTTTCATGGTATAAGGATATTTTTTATGACTTGAAAAATTTGTATTGTCCCCCTAACTTGGATAAGAATCAAAGGATAACTCTCAAACTTGTCTCCCAAAAATACCTCTTGATTGAAAATGGACTTGCATGGAAGAATCTAGATGGGGTTATCTTAATATGTGTGTTAGAAGAAAAGACTGCTATCCTAATTAAAGACTTCTATAATGGAGTGTGTGGAGGGTATTTTTCACCTAAATTAATAGCTCCTAAAATTATAATAATTGGTTATTGTTGGCTATCATTATTTAAGGATGTTGCTTAGATAGTCAGAAGGTGTGAGAAATGTCTGTGCTTTCTTGGGAGGATGAAAACTTTAGGTTCTCTCCCCTTACAGCTTGTGAGGATTGAGGGCCCATTCAGACAATGGGGAATGGATTTCATTAGAGAAATAATTAATTCATCTAGCACTAGGCATAGATGGATACTAGTTACAACTAATTAATTCACCAAATGGGTCAAATCAATCCCTACAAAGAAAGAAACATACCAAGTAGTCATGGATTTTTTGTTAAATTAAATTATTTGTAGATTTGGTGTGCTTGTTAAGATAATTAATGATAATTCCATGAGCTTCAAAGCCAAACCTTTGTTATAATTTTTTAAATACTATGGGATTGAATTAACTTATACTTCCAACTATAATCCTTAAGGGAATGGGCAAGCAAAATTAACTTATAAGAACTTGCTCAAGATTATTAGAAGAACTTTGGAAGAAAATAAGAAGTAGTGGGGTGAATAGGTAAAGTTTTCCTTATGGGATAATAGGGTTACACCTAAGAGAGCTATAGGTAGAATCCCTTTTGATCTTGTTTATTGATTTTAAGTAGTTTTGCTTATGAATTTTCATTTTCCAACCTATCAGCTCATGCAACAACTAAAACATGATGAGCAAATCAAATGCTAAGAAATAAAGGTTAACCAGATTTTTGAGATTTATGAAATTTGAAGACAAGCTCATGAGAGACACCTCAAGTTCAAGGAGAATCTAAAGAAAATATTTGATATAAAGGTCACTCCAAGAACATTCCAAGTAAGTGATCTGATTCTGCTTTGGGATAGTAGTCATGAGGACAAATGTAAGTATGACAAGTTTGATGCCTTGTGGATGGGTCCCTATTCTATTGAGTTTCAGATTGGGGAACATACCTTATTTTTGAGAGACCTAGATGCTAAAATACTAGAGTTTCTAGTCAATGGTAGACATCTGAAGCATTTCCTTGATTGAGTCCATAATTTATGTACCATGTTATATAGTGTATAATTTTGCCCTTATGTGTTATCATTACTTTATTGCCCCTTTATTTTGTGTCTTGTCTATACAATTTCCTTTATTTTTATTGTGTGTTCATCTTCAAATACTTTTGATCTATTTTTGTTAAGTCTACCATGTTTGGATGAGGATCCATGGATGTTTATTGATAAATTGTTATGTCTTAATTCCATAGCCTAATGGATCGACACTTGGTTTGGTATTTGTGGTTCTTTACACACCCATAAGGTGTATGCATTCTAGGGCAAGAGCTAGTCTTAGTGACCAAAATTTCACTAGAGTAATTTGGCCCTTATCTATATCAAAATTTATGCCCTTAGCCAGATTTCTATCTCCATGTATTCCTTTAGAAGGTCAAGTTCATGTACATAATTTGCTAAGTCCTTTGTCTTGTCTTTGCTTGGTGAAAGTGTTTTTTCCCTTAGATTTTTTGGGTCTTTTTCATGAACACAATGTTTGATGGAAATACGTCTTCAAATTTTTTGTCTCAGATAAAAATTTTGAAGACTTATTTCCATAAGAGATTTTGTTCACTACAAAATTTTTGAAGGAATTCACTGACTTATCGTTTTTGGGCTAAGTGTTTTTCAAGAGGTTCAAATGGATATTTCATTTGTTTTAGGTCATTTATTTTAGATTTTTTGTCTATATAAAAAAATTTGAAGGACACCTTCCCTTCAAACATTTTGCTCACACAAAAATCCTGAAGGAAATCCTTCATTTTAGGAATATTTCTAAGTCCTATTTGTTTTGGACTTTTTGTCCACAACAAAAAGTCCAAAGGGTACTTTCCCTTCAATAACTTTTCCTAAAAAAAATACCAAAGGAATTGTAAGGTCATTTGTTTCAACCAAAGGTACTTTCTAGAAACCCTAAAGGGTCATTTTGCCTTTGTAAAAGTTTTGAAGGATCATTTCTTTCAGGCATTTTACCTTTGAAAAATTCTCAAAGGAAACTTTCTAAGGGTGAAGGATAATTTTGAAGGGTCATTTTGCATTTGCAAAAGTTTTGAAGGATTATTTCCTTCAAGTATTTTGCCCTTCTAAAATTCTTGAAGGGCATTTACAAAAATTCCAAATGCCACTTTCAGAGGATCTGGAGGACACTTTTAGAAAGTCTGAAAGGCACTTTCATGAGATAAAAGGACCATTCCAAAACATTGAAGGGAAATTCAGTAGGGTAGGTACCCTTGACAATGATTATGAAGGCTATGTTCAAATTCCAAAAAGGTTATTTTGGCAAAATTGCTATAGGGCAAAGGTCTATTTCCTTTGGAAATTTTACTCGAGCAAAGAGTTTGAAGGAATTGTATTTCTTTAAGAGAATTAATAAAAGGTCAATTTCTATGGGGAAATTATTTTGAACAAATTGTCTAAAAAATTATCCCAACAAAGGAAAAAGAGTTAAGTGCCAAAGTCCTTTGGAAAAAGTGCAAATGGTCTAATTCCTTTAGCAAAATTACAAAGACCAATTTCTTTAGAGAAATTATCTCAAGCATTTTGTCTAAGACAATTGCCCTGATAAAATGCCCAAAATAATTATTATGGGACAATAGTACCAAAGTAAATAGGAATGTCGAAGACAAAAATACTTAAAAAAAATTTACATAGAATAAATTACTTGAAATAATATTCCCAAATTACAAGTGATGGTCTCACGAACATTTTTGACTAGTGTGTAGATGTCAAATTTAAGCCAAGATAGGTAGTCATTCGGATTAAAATGTTTAGAATGGTCATGTAAGCATCATTTTTAGACCCTATGAAGTATCCATTTATTTTTAAATGGGATTGATCTAGTAGATCATGTTTTCTTAGATCAAGATGATCTAATGGTGTATGATAAAATTTGATTAGTCAATGGGACCCAAGATTAAATGAGGTGCTTCCACATGGCTTAAGCATAATCAAAGCTAGACTAACTATCTGTTAGGTACACAGGAGGTCTATAGGTTTGCCACATGGCATACCCTTAAAGCCAAAGAAGAAGCATCATCCAATCATGCTTCACTCCTCAAATCATGATCTGATTGATTGTGTTTGCTTTCCTAGCTAGATTTGATAGTGTGTGGCCAAGGTTGAAAAGTTAGAGATCTTATGAGTAAATGCAAGAATGACAAGCGATGTAGCTACATGCCATAAGGTTATAAATCAAGCATCTCATTGTAGGATCTAAATATCATGTGTGCTTGAGAAATGAAGATCCAATGGTACAAGACAGGATATAATTTTCAAAGGGTTAAGATTGCACAAGAAGGTGACAAGTGTCTAGACTAACACCATTAGTCACTCTTAGAGCTATGTGAATGCCCAATTAGATCTAGGTGGACCATTATAAGAGAAGATCTTCAAGAAGCCATGAATCAAGAATAATTCTAATGCCATCATCACATGGTAATGGCCTTTCTTTGGCATATATAGGATAAGGGCATCTATCCAAAATATTCTATATTTGTCATCGATTAATATAAAAACATCTTCAGGTTTTTCCACATAAATACAAATGGTTTATTTACTTCCACCACAAATATTATTCTTCTAGATCATGGAAAAGGGATATCTAGCCAAGAAATCAAGGAGTTTGTTTCAATCCATCATTCCTTGTAAAGGTAGTTTCAACATTCATTTTCCTTACAATTATATGAAGATTTCAAGCATGGCAAGGAATATTTCCTAGCTAGGAATATCTTAGTAGGACTTTGGCACTTGCAGATTTGAAATAGGTAAGAAATGTATAAATAGAAGTCTAGTCTTCTATTGAAGGGTTATTGGTTATTTTTGGTCTTTTGTTCTTCTCTAAGTATAGGCTCTTCTAAATTTTGGGATTACCATTGTGTATGCATTTTGTCTCTCTTGCTAAGTTGGTTGAATCTTGTACAACCATTAGCAAGCTCTAAGAGCATTCCTATATGCCTCCCCTATCTAACATGGAGAAAATTCACTATGCTTGTCCCCATGGAAGCATTTTAAAACATTTATATATATAATATTTTCTTTCAAGTTAATAAAAATGTCTATGGTTCTTGTTATTTCCTTTCGATGAAGTGCAATAATGTGTTTTTCAAGTGTTTTTAATTGGTTATTAGGGTGTATGTTTACTACTAGTTATCATGTTGGGCATAGATCTAAATTATAAAACCATTTTTGCATTATTTTAGAATATGTTGTTGAATAACTTGTTAGGGCACCCTAGGTTTATGGATTCAATGGGAAAAATCATGTGAGATTCTAGTTTTAGTGTATGTTATAGGATTTTAGGGATCATTTGGGTATTTATAGTTCATCATCACCAATAGTTGTAGATTAATCCTTATAGTTCCATTATCTTGAATTTGATTTTTTCTTACATCTTTGTAATACATGATGTCATGTATGTTGAAAGAAACCTTATTATTTGAAAACCACTAGCACACCACCCTCATTTTATAACTAAAAAACTATCCTACCCTATCCTACCCTATATTTAACATACCCTTTGCATACCATAAGTGTTATTTAAATGTAGATGTATAAAAAAATTGTATATTTATCATGTGTCTACATTTTATGCTTTAAATCCTAGCATTGTAATCTCTTATTAAGCACCTATGTTATTGAATATTCTTTTTAGATGAAGGTTGCAATCACATATTCATATATATCTTTAGTAGCTTGTGTTTGGCCTGAAACATTTACTCATTCTATTTGACAGCCCTTGTTGGGTGGAGTGAACAATTTTGGTTGTGTTTTATTAAAATTTGTTAGGCCTTGGAAGCACCATTGATTACCAAGCAACTAAAAATGTAGAATTTAACCAGAAGTAACAAGTAACTAGAATTCAAAAATAACACAGAATATGAGAGACAATACCCAATTGTATTAATACTCTTCCAGAAAAGAATTACAAATGAAGAGACGCCACACTCTTCCCACCTTACAGGCTTCCCACACCAAGTGTTCAGTAATTCACCTTCAAGAGCTCACTCTCTCAATTACGGTCCCAACACACAACTCAAACATAGAGTTGGTGTTCACCTCCACCAGCTAGTAACAACACCGCCAGTCAACCAATCAATAACAATACTACAAGTACACCAAGTATACACACATACTCAACTGAGTACACAATGCACTCCAAGTAGATCTCCCATGAACTTGCAACAACCTGCAACTCAAATGATCTTACTTTGGAAGGAACTACCTTGCCTTCCTCTTTGTGTAGACACCTAAATAGTGTCTAACCCTTGGTCACTTTCATTCCTAACCTATTCCTAACAATTACTAATTTAAAATAATTAACTTATTTTGAATTAACCCCCCTCCTTTGACACCTCACTCATGACACCTCACCTAGGACACCTCGCCTTGGACTAATTCCCATCCTATGACTTACCCAAGACCAATTCCTACTCTCTCTAACCACCTAACAAACTCTCGTGCATATTTATCACAATCCTCGACATTCTCCAATGGATAGTGCACTTGGTGGATGAAAAACGAGCTTGGTGGCTTGTTTTGCTCGTTCTAACCCCGCCGACGTCGGTCACCTGTCGACCGACGCCGGCGAAATTGCCGACGTCAGTTATACTTAACCAATTCTTCCGACTCTTTGGAGATCCGAATCAAAAATTAGCTAATTTGCAGAAGCAACTGATGAATCCTTCAGTCTTCGACCATCCGTCAATCTGTGAAATCTCTCAATCAAGCCTCTCACTCTCTCCCTCAGGTGCAGCAATAGCTTCAAGGTTCTCCATCAGCAACAAGTTCTCCACACAGGCTACATCAACAGCAGGTACGGGAATCATCAATAACACACCTTCTACAAGGTACAAGTAAGTATACTGTCTATGTTTTTATTCTCTTTTCAGTTATTTGCTTTCAAACAATATCTCCCTAGACCAGACTGTTAACCAAGCCAGACCTGCATCTTGACTTATCCACTTCCCTGTTTCCTCCGTTCTCTATCGGACCATACATTCTGCCCATTTAACCAGACTCTCAGACTCAGACCCCAAACCATTCAACCAAGCCCAAAAACTTTGTCTCAAGACTGTTAACAAACCTAGACCCTTCTTTGGCCTTGTCCATAGACCAAAACCTTGACCAGACTCTGTCCACAGACCACAGACCTGCCTAGACCCCGTCCAAGCTATTTGCCCTGACCGACGCCGGTCATTACCCCAACTGACGTTGGCATATTAACCGATGTCGGCACCTTGACCAACTGACGCTGGTAGGCTTACCGACGCTGACGACTGTGATCAATCCGATAGCTTCTTTCAAGTAAGTCTTTGTTTCTCCTTTACATTTCCATCTTTTATCACTTTCAGTTCTTCATTATTCAGTTATTTATCAGACATTTCCTTCTATTGATTAGTGGGTTTATATCCCTTAAGGAAGTTTTCATACTTCTGGGATCAAGCTTTTGCTTGACAACCCACCATTTGTCTATTTAACGCCTTCTTTTGTCCAAGCTTCTTTTCTTTGCAGGTGTCATTCCTCCACAGCCAAAGAGTACTCACAGCGTCTGGATTACGGTGCAAAGACTTTATCTAGGTACACATCAAGCCTTGACCATTCTTTCTTAAGTCTCTTTAATTCTCTCCTTTGAAATCTTAAAACAAAATTTGAATAGAAACATTCTGGCACGCCCGGTGGGACCCCTTTAGGGCCTTCCTTGGGTTCCCTTTCTTCTTTATTCATTTAGTTGCATTAGGCTTCTTAACCTTCACTTCTTTCTTCTTTTCTAAAAAAATCATAAGCAGGAAATAAAAAGAACTTTTTCTTCCTTTTTCTTGCATTTTCTAGACTAGTAAGAAAATCATTTTCTTCAACCCTTTCTCCAACTTGTCTTCATTCCAATTTAATATTTCGATTTGGGATTTTAAAACTTACTGCATTTCATTTGTTGCTTTCTTGCATCTTTCTAGTCCACACTTAGTAATTAGTAAAATGCATATTGAATAAACTGTAGATCACTTGATGTTACACTACCAGACCACGTGCACTCAATTAAACATAAAACTCACTTGAGACAAGGCTCGACTGGGATTTCATCACCCAGTGGATACTTTACCCAACCTGGCAATCCTACTTGGATTTCACCACCAAGGGGAAAGCCAACTCTGTTCTCTGACAGAGTCTAAACTATAGTGAAAGTATATTTTGGCTAAGCAAAACCAACTAACCACTGGAATCGTGAAGTGAGGGGAGCTTGCTCCTTAGCACCAGGCTTGTACGGAAGCTATTACAAATTTTTGAGTGCCTTAACATACCTGAAACCATCTTTAGCTTACTTATTCTAGGACCCTTCTTACAGCCAACTTCCTCAAATATCCCATTAAGGCATAAGCCACACAATCTTAATAAAATTGTTTCTAGGGATTTAACGCTAGGCTCTGTCTGTCATCATCATATTTTCTATTTTTATCTGTCTTTTTTGAGCTGGTAAGGATGTCTTCTTCTTTTCCAAAAACTTTTTTTCTAGGTTTTTGGAAAACACAGTAACCGACATCGATTCTGTAACCGACGTCGGCAACTTTTCTAAACCGGCATCGGTCATCTGACCGACATCGGCACATTCTTCACCGACATCAGTTTTTATACCGACGTTAGTCTCTGTCTATTTTATTTTTCCAAAAATAGCAAGCTTAAAATCCAACCTTTTGCCTATTTAAACATTCATTCTGGTTTTTTGAGACTGACAGAACACAGTTTTCTGAAACCTGACCCTTTCTTGCCTTGAATGGTTTTGACACGCAGTCAAACCAAGGCCCTCCTTGACCATGCTAGTCAATAGCCACTTCCACCTTCACCATCTATAACCAGTCCTATAATGGAGTTCAACTCGAAGACTGAAAGAACTCCTACTCGCCTAACCCCACCTCAAACTCCTATCGTCCCAGAAGGGGACCAAGATTTCACACGATTTTTTGACCTTAACGTCAAAGCCTTACAACACTATCTCACGAATAGCCAAATGCATGACTCCCTAGGCAACCCAATCTATGGGATACTGACTTCTTTAGTTGACACAAGAATCACATCAATGGCCCCTACCATTCAGCCATTAGACAACACCTCTACCAATAACCCAACCGTGTCTTACCTTCAGAACGTAACCTCTCCATCTAAACCTACCTCCATGGGGGTTCTGATACTCCCTCAACCTCAAGTCACTCAACCAAACCCCACACCTTTCCAAAACCTACTAGTCTCTATTCCCCCTACTCTTGCACCTATAAACACAAGAGTAACCGTTTACCCATCAACAAGCGTAGCCACGCCTCAACCATCCTTGACGGCTCCTATCCAACTTGTGCCAACCAACCCCATAACACAAGTACCCTTGGCTCCAACTTTCGCTCCAATAACCAGCTATCCATATGTTGCATCTATGCAACCATCCACATCATACGCCCCTCCTAATATCTTTATAGCGCCCTATAATCTAGGGGGTGCTCCACCCACCAATCCATCAGCAGATATCATCAAAATGCTGATGGATAAAATGTCTAGCTTAGAGACCTCCGTTTCTGATTCATGCAATGCTCTCTCATATGAGCAAATTTGCAATGAGCCTATTCATCCTTCCATTCCAATTAGACCATACCCCAACCAGTGGGAGCTTCCCAAATTTTCTTACTTTCAAAGTAAGGAAGACCCACAGCAACATTTACAGGCATTTAGACATGCCTGTTACCTTATTGCTCATGATGACGCATTGCTCTTGCGCACATTTCCTATGTCCCTTTCTAGCACTGCACTCGACTGGTACAACTCGATTGCCAGCCACTCCCTCTTCACATTTACACAGCTGGCCCAACTCTTTCTTGACCACTTCTCCATTAACATCACCAAGAAGGTCTCAATCATGGACCTTTACACTATCCACCAATTCGAAGACGAATCAGTAGCTGACTTTGTTGCCCGCTGGAGAGATCTCATCAATCAACTCTCCTTTTCCTTACCTCAAACTGAACTTATTGAACTATTCTCCCGAGCTTGCGCCAAACACATTTCTTCCACTTTAAGGGTTCAGACCTTTCGTACTTTCGATGAAGCCTTCACGATGGCCCGTAAGCTTGAATTACATGCCATCGAGGAGAATAAAGTCAAGTTGCAGAGCAAAAACCCCAACTTTAAGACTAATGACTCTTCCTCTTCTAAACCTTCATCATCAAATCCTAAGTCTAAAGCTTTAGCTAACGCTGTGGTCGTTAGACCTTCGTCCTCTTCATCCAATCAACCTGAACCATCCACATCTCAGAGCACCACCCATCAATTCCAGCAAAGATACATTCAAAGACAGTATACTCCACTTGGAGAATCTTACGCGTCTATACTGGAAAAACTTATTAAACAGGGGATTATCAACCTCCCCCAGATTCGACCACCACCACAATTTGATCCCTCACGTGCCATCCCTGCGTGGTATAGGGAAAATGACTTCTGCAATTTCCATCGTGTCAAAGGTCATGATACGAGAAACTGTAAAACTTTTAAAAACATAATCTAGGACATGCTTGAAAAGGGAGAGCTCATTCTAGATAATCCCAATGCACCTCCAAACTAGGGCATCGACATATTCAAGCAACCATTCCCCAATCATCCACCAACCCAAAATAATGTCCAGACCTTGATTGACAACATGCATGAACATGATATTCAAACGGTCAATACGGTCTCACCCTTCATCCCCAACCAACCTCAAGAGGTTAACCCATCTACCAGTCCATCACGTGTGGATGAACCTCTTTCCCTGGTTAGTTCTCCATCAACCTCTCTCATCTTGGAGGATGCCTCAACCTTACCGGCACCACCGGTCTCACCATCCTCCTTTCTTCTACCTATGGAGGACCTGACCTTACCTACTCCTCGACTGCAAGTGGAGGGCACCATAATCCCTACCCTTTACCTGCTTGAGGAGTCACACTCTCCAGTTCCTTCTCCACTAAGAGAAGAACCTGATTCCCCATCTTCCTCGACCAATGACAATCTAGCTATAACTCCCATGCACCTTGGGTCTGAAACTACTGCCACACCTAACACATCTTCTCAAGGATCCAAACCCCATCCAACATCCTCTCAACCATTTTCCTGATTAGTGGAGAAATTAGAACTTCTCCCTTCAAGGAAAGTGGAGCATCAGGGATTGTGGGAACATCTTAAAGTTCTTCAATATTTCCGTACCCTCTCGTCTCATGCTGCCAATCCTCCCAAGGCAAAATCGTCCAAGACTCCAAACAAAGACCAAACCCTCGCTTCTAAACCTGCATCTACCCAATCCAAACCAATCAAGTCACTTGGCATTCGCCCTCTCTCTACCCTCACTCACCCATAAGTGAAGGTGGACTTGGACCAAACCTCGACCAAAAGTAGTCTTCCAACCAAGTCAAAGAAGACTGCCAGACCACAGAAGCGAACCCCTCCTCCACCGTCAACCTTGCCTTCCATTTTAGGTCCTCATCCTTCTACCCTAATTGGTGTGCTTCCCACTCTGACCCTTAATCAACACAAATTACCTCCACTACTTCCTTTGCCAACCACAATTCAATCCCCTCTCAAAAATTTGGCACCTCTCACAAAGAAAGTGTCATCTTCACCTGTCACCACACCACCAACCCAAAAGGTGGTACGAAAACCTTCTTCAGCATCCCCCAAGTAGAAGTCACTAGCGCGTCATGCATCAACAAGCATGGACCCCTTAGTAGGTTCATATGCTTTGATATTATGCCAGCTTTTACAGACTTCTAGCATTACCCTTCCTTCTATCAAGCCATTCCAACCCCTCAGGTCAAAACCTTCTTGGTTCGATGATACAAAGATTTGTTTATACCATCGCACGCCAAGACACGATACCGAGACTTGTTGTGCCCTCAAGGTAGTCATTCGCCGCTATATGGAGAAAGACACTCTTCTCCTTGAGGACACTCTTGACCAACCCTTGACACCTTCCCATCCAACCGCTTCAACCGCATCAACCTCTCACCAACAGGCCGTAACCCCTTCTTCACCTACTATATTTGAAATCAATGCTATCCATATAACAGCTAAGTCACAAAAGGACAAGGCAAAAGAAAAATCTACCATTATTTGGACCTATCCTTTTGTCCAGGGACCTCAACCACTGAAACCCAAGATTTCCATCTTAGGTGCGTCCCAACCCACTTCTTTAGAGGCAATCACAGAATCTATGATAAAACAACTTCATCAAACGCCTATGAAGATGTCCCTCTATGACCTTATCCAAAGCTCCCCCCAGCATCGCCAGGCTCTAATCAAAGCCCTACAGGCAGCAGAAGTCCAACCTGAAGACCCTCAACCACTTTTTACCTTAGTCCATTCTTTATCCCCCATCGCCTCCATCACTTTCAGTAATTATGAGATTCTTACCTCTACCGTGGAAGATTAGGATGCTGCCCTTTTCATCACAGCCTACATTGATCGAACCTGTATTAAATGAGTTATGATCGATAGGGGCGCTAGCATCATATATCATTTCCTCCCACGCCTTTGATCAATTGGCCCTTCCCAAGAATTGCGTATCAAAAACTGACACAATCCTTAGATCTTTTAATGACACCACCGCTAACACTATTGGCACTGTTGTCCTTCATATCCGCATTGGTCCACACACAATCCCGGAGCTCTTCTACATCATTGAGGGAGAATTCCAATATAACATGCTCTTAGGGTGACCCTAGATCTGTGCCATGGCTTGCGTCCCTTCAACACTTCACCGTTGTGTCAAATTTGAACACGACAAACAAGTCCATGTTATTCCTACCAACCCATCCCCTTTTAAGACTTGTAACATGACCTATAGTCCAAACGACGTTATTATCCCACTCAAGGCATCAACCCAAACATCATCTCCATCTGCAGAAGCATCAACTAGTACGTAAACAATGGTTGCCACCACATCATCTTCTCAACAAACAACCAAGGACCCCATGGATGACATCTTCCAAAGACTTTCACTGGGGGAATATCGCCTCCTTACTCTAGACATGTTCTAGACTCCTCAAGAGTATGGACAGCTTCATCAAAACCCAAACTATGACTGTCAGATCAGAATGGTCATTTCTTATGGTCCTCCTAGCCTTCGAACCAATCTTGTCTATGGGGGGTTGGATCAAGCTCCTACTGAATCAAATCCTTCATCCTCACCTCAAATATTCACATCTGATTTCTCCTTTATTAGCAATCCCACCTTTGCACATACCTACCTTTATAGGTGTGCATGGAAGGGTTTCAGCTTTGGACGTTACGAACAAGGCTCCCATCAGCCTATCGAAACACCCAATGATGATAATGCTAAGAAATGGTATGGACTGGGTT
This sequence comes from Torreya grandis, assembly GCA_037957365.1. NCBI lineage: Eukaryota > Viridiplantae > Streptophyta > Pinopsida > Cupressales > Taxaceae > Torreya > Torreya grandis. The sequence continues at coordinate 1,292,413 of JARHVA010004529.1, read as the reverse complement.
TCCAAGAACCCACTGAGGCTTCCACAAACCTTTCCCCCAAACCAACCATCGACCAATTTCTTCTAGACTCGCCTATTCTTCCATCCTCACCTACGGAGTCAGTGGTTTCCATCCCTCCTAGTTTTTTTTTGCATAAACACCATCCGCTTGGAACCCCTAACCTATCAGCTCAACAGGGTTCCCAAGTCTCTCCCTCTCGTTTATCCCAACATGATAGACGATGAATCAGCAACCATCAACACAATCCACTGCATAGACGACGATGCCATTCTTACTTATATGGGTGCCGATGATTCTTTTATTCAGCGCTCCCTCCCTTCTGAAACATAGGTTATGTTAAATGAATTGACCATTGACATTAATCTTTCATCTTCTGATGTTCCTCAAGTCTTAAAGATTGGTTAATCTTTAGACACTCAGGAATAGCTCGACTATACCACATTTCTCTCAGACAATTGCCAAGCCTTTGCCTGGACCTACGCTGACATGCCTCGCATCGACCCTAACATTGCCACTCATAACATTGTCACAAACCCAGAGGCTAAGCCTGTTAGGCAAAAGCTTCACAAAATGCATCCTCGTGTTGCACTTCTTGTCAAAGAAGAGCTTCAGTGCCTTCTTTTAGTCTACTTCATCCAACCCATTGATTATCCACAGTGGGTCTCCAACATCATTCCTGTCACCAAGGTGACTGGAGGGATCTGGATCTGCACAGACTATCGTGACCTCAACCTAGCTTGTCCCAAAGACGACTTTCCTCTTCCAAACATTGACCAACTTGTTGATCTTATGGCTGGCCATGAGATGTTATCACTCATGGACGGATTTTTAGGATACAACCAAATCCTGATTGCACTAAAAGATCAGCACAAAACCACCTTCATTACACCATGGGGAACTTTCTGCTATCGAGTCATGCCTTTTGGTCTAAAAAATGTAGGCGTCACATATCAGCGTGCCATGACTTATATCTTTCACGATCTCCTCCATTAAATCATGGAGGACTATGTCGATGACCTGCTTGGCAAGTCTAAGCTTTGTCATGACCATTTGACTATCCTCAAAATCATCTTCTCTCATCTTCTTCAGTACCAAGTCCATCTTAACCCCAAGAAATGTGTCTTTGGGGTCCTCTTAGGAAAGCTCTTGGGATTCATTGTCTCTTTTTGTGGCATCAAAATAGATCCTACCAAAATTTGTGCTATTCTTGAAATGCCACCTCCAACTAATCTCAAGCAACTCCACAGCCTACAAGGAAAGCTCCAATCCATTCGCCGCTTCATTTCTTAGCTTTCTAACCGTTGCCAGCCCTTTCATCACCTCCTCAAGAAGGATGTCTCCTTTAAATGGGATAAAGATTGCCAAGAGGCTTTTGACGCCCTCAAATGCTATTTGGTCTCTCCACCAGTCCTTATTCCACCAAAAGATGACCAACCCTTCTACCTCTACATCTCAGTAACCAATCATTCGTTAGGTGCCATGATCGCGCATCGAGATGAGCAACACCGTGAGCAAGCAGTCTATTACATAAGTCGAACACTTGTCGACTATGAAACTCGGTATACTCATACCGAGAAACTCTGTTTGGCATTAGTCTTTTCCACTACCAAGCTCCGTCACTATCTTCTTAATCACAAAACTTTTGTCATCACTCACACTGATCCCCTCAAATACATGCATTCCAAACCATATCAAAACCAGCGTATGGCTCTTTGGCTCATGCTTCTTGCCGAATTTGACTTAGAATTTGTCCAACAAAAATCTATCAAAGGGCAAACAATCGCTGACCAACTAGCGGATGCCCCTCTCCCCGACAATCAACCTTCTCAGTGCGAGTTTCCCGATGAATCTATCCCCACTCTCTCGACTGATGACACATTCTACCAAATGACGATGTTCTTCGACGGCTCTAAATGTCAACTCAGTGGGGGTGTGGGGGTCATCCTCATTCCATATGAAGGTGAACCCATGCCCCTGTCTTTCAAATTGGACTTTGAATGTACCAATAATATGGTTGAATACGAAGCCTTAATTTTGGGACTTCAAACTGCCCTTTCTTTAAAAATCAAATCCATCAACATCTTCGGTGACTCACAACTTGTTGTCAATCAAATCAATGGTTCGTATCTTTGTAAAAATAAAATTTTACAAAGGTACAAGCATCGTGTTGACACTCTTTTAGCATCTTTTGACCATCATTTATTACAGACTATTCCTCAATCGATGAATAAGTTTGCTGACACCACTTCCCTCGCCTCTCATATTCCTTCTTCATCATCATCCTCATCAAGAATTTATGTCATGGTACATCGTGTGCCATTGCCTTCATACATTTCCACTGACATCAATCTCATCCATGCCATCGACTCTAGTTCACAAGATGTATGGTATAAACAACTTGAGGACTACTTGGCTCATTCTCTCATTCCTCCCAACCTCTCTAAAAATGCACGGCGGGATTTCATCAAGCACATCGCTCACTATACCATGCTAGGGGGCCTTCTCTATAAAAGAGGTTTTGATAGCCTTCTTCTTCGCTATTTAAACTCCACTGAAGCTTCTCATGCTGTTAAACAAGCCCATGATGGGATTTGTGGAGGACACTTTAGTGGTAACTCAGTTGCCAAGCGCATCCTTCACCTGGATTATTATTGGCCCACTCTTCATCAAGACTGTAGCAATTATGTTTAGCGTTGCATCAAGTGTCAGCAGCATGCTAACTTACTTCATCTCCCTAGTCATGCCTTATAAGTTGCTTAGGATTTATGGCCTTTTTCACAATGGGGCTTAGATCTCATCGGCGAGATTAACCCTCATTCGTCTCTTCGTCATCAATCCATCATCACTGCCACCGAGTATTTCACTAAATGGGTGGAAGCTATTCCTCTTGTCTCTACAAAATTTGACAAGATTGTTGATTTCATCAACACCTACATCATCTGTCATTTCGGTGTACCTCACAAAATTATCACCGATAATGTCAAGTCCTTTAAAAACAAGACCATCCAAAAACTCTGCGATTCATTTGGCATCAAACTCAACTTTTCTTCGCCTTACTACCCACAAGCAAATGGGCAGGCCGAGGCTTCTAACAAAATCTTAACTAAAATTCTCATGAAGGTGGTCAACGACACTGGAAGGGATTGGCACATTCAAATACCCTTCGCTTTGTGGGCCTACTGCACTAGCATCCGAACCTCTATGGGTGCTACCCCTTTCTCTCTAGTGTACAGATCAGAGGCTGTCTTACCTCTCGAAGTATCCCGTCTCTTCACATTTCACTCCATGACATTCTTTCTAATGATGACTTTCATCAAGATCGACTAGCTCAACTTGAGTTACTCGACTAGCGTCGTCTTGCTGCCCTCAATCATCTTCATGTCTATCAAAATCACATCAAACGCGCCTATAATAAAACTCTAAGAGAATGAGATTTCAATATCGGAGACCTCGTCCTCAAAGAAAACCAACATGTGACCAATATGGAATGGAGTAAATGAGGTAAATTTGCTCCTAATTGGCTCGGACCTTATATCATAACGCACAAATATGGATCAGGGACTTATCGTCTGTCTTCTCTTGAAGGCCGACCAAAACCTGAGCCTCTTAATGCTTTGCATCTATGACCATTCTACTATTAGTCGAGTACTCATCCACTTGACATTTATTTTGAGCTCGTCCCTTGAGCAATCCTTGTTCTTTTAATCCTCATTCCATTTCACCCTTTTTACCTTAACAAAATCCTCTACAACCCTTTTATGATGTATGGATGCTTCGTCCTAATAAAAGGGATCCCTTGACCTTCTATAAGTCTTGTCCATGACTCAACCTTCTATCAAAACTAAATCAAGATGTCCAAATATCCAAGGTCACAAAATGAAATCAAAAAGCAAACTGCTCCCTCGAAGGACAGCTGCACTATCATTGCTGTAACTAATAGACTGCTCTCTCAAATGACAGCTATTCAAAATCTATAAAGCAAAATATAGACCACTCCCTCGAAGGATGGCTATGCCTAAATCTTGCTACAAACAACACTTTCTTAGAAGCTTCCTGCATCGATCAGCTTCACAAATGACCACCAAACAAATGACATCTTTATGTGGACTTCCCACATTGATCAGTCCACTCTAAAAAAAAAAGGGGGGGGGGGGGTCATGGACTTGACTTGTAGTTGTCTCAGGGTCTCCTATAAAAAGGGGAAAAGTTCTCCATACTCTAAAAAAGGTTACCCTTTTCCTCCTATCATAACACCTACTCAAGGGACTTCGAGCTCACTTAAATGTCAAAAGTGATTCGATTACCGCTCTAACATAACTATGGTCAATAATGCAATGCATAAATGGGGCTCTTGGTTCTAACGACCCCTGTCTATTTTGTCTTTCTAGTCCTTGTCAATGAAAGAGCAACGTGCCTTTCACTTATCTTCTACATTTTGGTCACACTTAACCAAAACAATTTCAGACCAACAACAGAATATTATGTCATCATCCTAGTCCATTTCACATAGTTTCTATGGACACCAATACACATGGAAACTATCAACCACACAATTTATGTCAAGCATAAACCAATACTTGCTGAAGCATGAATAGACCTCAATTCATTCTTAGCAAACATCCATCACGAATATGGGTAGTTGCTAGGGATGAAAAACCCTGACCAATGTTACAGCTTACACCATTTGAAAAAAAGCTGTAGCATCATCTTCTCCTTATCATTTCAAGCATGTACCCTTAGACATATGGGAAATGCTATATCTTTATCATGACCAAAATCATCCACTTCAATCTTTTTCCTCCCTTCTTGGGAGAACTACATCGGCCTGAGGCCCTAACGACAGGGGCTATGTAGGCAACACTCAGTTGACATGGGGTCTTCTGGGGTTAGCTCAGCCATTTTCTTCGTCACTTTCTTCCATCTCCTTCTCTTGTAACCTGTCAATCATAGCATAGTTAATCACATATTCACATAATCATTAGTATACTCTCATTTTCATTATAAAATCATAAGTCATTAGTCATAAATATCATCCATCATAACTCATTAAACATTCACATCATATAATCCACAAGTTAAACATTAAATATCACATCAATCATCATCTAATCTAAAGTAATCATCATATAATATATCATCCACAATCAATCAACATCAATATATAACCATTTCATAAACATTGTCATCATCACATTCATTTTCATCATAGCATCATATGCATAACACATAATATCAACACATGCATCACATCAAAATGTCATAAACATCAAAACACATCCATACATTTTCTTATTACACGTGTCACTAAATCAAAAATGCTCATATATATCACAAATAGTTTTATACAAAAAGACACAATCTGTGTCTGTCTCTCTCTCTCATCATACATCTCTTGTCTTCAGCTCGTAGGCCGGTATATACATCAAAAATGCATCTCTAGGGCTGCCCTCAAGGCTGTGGCTATGGTGGTGGTGGCGGTAGCTGAGAAGAAGCTGTATCCTCTCCTCCCTCTGATCTGCATTGTTTACGCGACCCTGAAGCCATCGCTCATGACATCAACCTCTATCGGCTCTACTCCACCCGCATCTCCGAGTATCATTGTATCTGAGGGAACCCCCTGATGGCCCTCTCATAATACGCGATCTCATCCAGTGCATCATTGTATCTAACCATAGATACAGTCTACGGTGGACCCATCTGCCCTGCTGCTATGACCTATAAAGACCCCTGTGGCTGTGGCTGACCTAGGTGCAGTGATGCCGATGGTCCTACCCCCTGTGAAAATGTTGGCTACTGAGATGGGCCCTGCCCTCTAAAGCTCTGACCTGCCACTGCCTGTGCTTGGGCTACAGCCAGCTGTCCCTATAATAGAGTGACCTACCTTGTCAAAGCTGTCACCCGACCTATTCTCTGCCAGCTGCCCTATAACTCCTACCAGCTCTCCCTGCAAAATTGAGACCTGGGCCTGAGCCGCGTCTCTCTCCTGTTGTGCAATGTCCCTCTCCTCGTAGGCTGTATCCTGCTCCCTGGTAATAGCCTGCACATCTGGCTAAGGTCCCACCTATACGCCTCTATACTGCCTTGCCCACCATGCTGTGTAGGCCTCTGTACACCCTAGGTCGGCTATCCCAGGTCCTGCAAGCAACTCCTCAAAATCAGGCTCCTCTGTCTCCTCTGATAGTGGGAGCGGCGCCTCTATGTCATCCCACCTGTACTGTGGAAACGTAGGAGGTACATCCTATAGCAGCCCATACTGGGATCCTCTCGAGCTCACCAGCTCGCCTGCCCCTGACCCATCTTAGGCTTTGCACACCAACCAGCTGCTCTCCCTGGTCTCTAAATGCTGGATAAACCAAGTATGGTCTCCAAATGTTGTCTGCAGGAATCAAGGCCTCTAGTACCCCTCTGTAGTGGTCAATGTCCCTGACCACTCCATCCACCCATGTCTATGCCATAACCTTGCACCATCGTCTAAATCTAACTCTGAAACCAACCTGGATCACCACTGGGAGGCCGAGAGGTCGAGTAACCACTATATGCTCATAAGCCCAGCAATGTAGCAGGTGGCCCACACACAAGCTGTATTGCCACCGCCGACTAATACCCCATAGCTCTCTATACACTTGGGCCAAAAACACTGATGCCTAAGCAAACACTGTCAACTACTCTATCATCTCAAGTAAAACTCCAGTCATAACAACTGGAAACCTACCGCCCTCTACATCTGGCAACACCTACACTGTGATGCCTATCATCATCAACACCGCTAGCTGATGTGTGTCCTCGTCTGCAGCATACAAAGGCTCATATGCAAAACTCACTAAGTGGTAGCTCATCTCCACGACGTGCTCTCCAAACAACATAACCATGTGAATGTCATGCGCCTCTCTTGAGCATGCATACAGGTCTGCTCCATGTACTGGTAGCCACAAAATCTGGTACACGTCCTCGACCGTGATCGTCATCTCACTCGTAGGCAGGTGGAAGGTGTTGGTGGCATGGTCCCACTACTCAATCAATGCTACCATGAGGCTCACATCCCTCACCACTCTGCAGTAGCATCTCAACCCACCTAGCCTGATTGCGCTCATCTTTGCCCACTCCTTGACTGACACGCCTCCACACATCCACGTCAACAAGGTCGGGAGGTGATCTCGCAGCATAAGAGTTTGCCTTGCCTACATCCATTGAGATAATCTCATGTTAAAATTATTCCTACTCTTCCTATTTTACCAACTATTCTAACTATCTATGCCTACCTTGACACTCGAGAAGCCCTTGGCGTAGATTCGACCTTTCGACTTGACCATTTTTTACCACTCTTTCTAACCAGGTAGCCACCAACATCAGTTAGCGTGCCAATGATGGCACTCACCTAACTGACATCGATCACTTAGTAACTGATGTTGGCAGGTTAGCAACCGATGCCGGTTGCTGGTCGGCTGACACTGACGAACCCACCGACGTCGGTGACTGGTTCGGCCTCAGGGCCGAACGGGGCGAGCCCTAATTTTTAGGGCTTCCCCATTTTATCTCCTAAACCCCCCAAAAACCCTCTAATTCACTCATAAGCTATCTTAGACAACCTACCCACCTTCCTAGCTACCCTCCCCCTCAATTTATGTCTAAAAACAATAAAATTTCAAAAACTAAAATCAAAACCAAATTCAATCAAATCGAGTTCAGAGACCCTCCTACCTCATCCCAACATCGCCGACGTGGTGGCACGATGGGTGCCGCTAGTGGTGGACCTCCCATGGGTCCTCTACTCCCCTCTGCCATCTCTTCTATCCCAATGGCTCTTCACGCTCTTGTTGACTCAAATGCATCCCTGCAGCATCTAATCAACTCCTCTCCACCAATATCTCCCTGCCACCTCGCACCGCTCCTCAGTCAGCTCTAGATCACTTTCAATCACTAAACTCCAGACAACTTTTTTTTCTATCAATCAAATGTCACAAATGACTTTTGGTGGGCCACCAATCCAATTTTGTCAGATTTGGCAAGCTGTTGACATCGGCATAATCATACCCTAGGCCACCGACGTCGGCCGATTGGCCCCGATGTCGGCCTCTTTTTGGTACCGACATCGGTTATATAGCCGACATCGGTGGCCTTCAAAACTTCAAACCTCTTCAAAATGACCCAAATCATGTCCCCAATTAGCTTGATCTCATAGTAGATGTCATTTTGGCCCATTGGGGCACATTTAGATCACTTTTGCATCCATCCATCGACCACCAAACATTGGAGATCATGCCTATCTCCTTTAACCGCGATTACTTCCAAAGCAGTTTTGCCTTGGTTGATTTTGCCTGTATGCTACCTCATGATTGGTTAGCAAAATTGTGCGCACACTTTTGACCTTCACAAGTATAGGATCACAAGCCAATTGATATGCACTACTTGTGACTTTTTCATGTTTTTGGGAGCACTTCCTAAGCCTGAGATACCTGGAATGTGATGACCATTGGAGCTTCAGCTTAGATTGAATAACCCAATCAGCAAATGACTAAATGCTGGGGACTAGTTATTTCAATTTTGGCACTCCTTGATCCTTGACCTGCGACAATTTTACCCGACCATCCTTGTGAAGTGGTGTATACGCAATCACAACTTTTGCAGCATTCTCACTCTATCTTCCCCCTTCTTTCATCCACTCTCTATCAAATCAGCACCCGATTCCAAGTTCCCTTCTCTCGACTCCTGCTTTGAGGGGGGATACCTCATCCATAATCGGGGCAACCAACTCTCACCTATTTTTGTCTTGCAGTTCACTTGAACAACTAACAAGATGAAATCAACTTTATCCCATACCTGGGGCAACCGAATCCTATTTTTGTCTTGCAGTTCATTTAGAGCAACCAACAAGACAAAAAGGGGCAAATGTAGACACCTAAATAGTGTCTAACCCTTGGTCACTTTCATTCCTAACCCATTCCTAACAATTACTAATTTAAAATAATTAACTTATTTTGAATTAACCCCCCTCCTTTGACACCTCACCCATGACACCTCACCTAGGACACCTCGCCTTGGACTAATTCCCATCCTATGACTCACCCAAGACCAATTCCTACTCTCTCTAACTGCCTAACAAACTCTCGTGCGTATTTAGCATAATCCTTGACATTCTCCAATGGATAGTGCACTTGGCGGATGAAAAATGAGCTTGGTGGCTTGTTTTGCCCATTTTAACCCCATCGACGTCGGTCACCTGTCGGTCGACGCCGGCAAAATCACCGACGTCGGTTATACTTAACCAATTCTTTTGACTCTTTAGAGATCCAAATCAGAAATCAGCTAATTTATAGAAGCAACTGACGAATCCTTCAGTCTTCGACCATCCATCAATCTGCAAAATCTCTCAATCAAGCCTCTCACTCTCTCCCTTAAGTGTAGCAACAGCTTCAAGGTTCTCCATCAGCAACAGGTTCTCCACACAAGCTACATCAACAGTAGGTACGGGAATCATCAGTAGCACACCTTCTACAAGGCATAGGTAAGTATACTATCTGTGTTTTTATTCTCTTTTCAGTTATTTGCTTTCAAATAATATCTCCCTAAGCCAGACCCGCATCTTGACTTATCCACTTCCCTATTTCTTCCGTTCTCTATCGGACCATACATTCTACCCATTTAACCAGACTCTCAGACTCAGACCCCAGACCATTCAACCAAGCCCAAAAACTTTGTCTCAAGACTGTTAACAAACCTAGACCCTTCTTTGGCCTTGTCCATAGACCAAAACCCTGACCAGACTCTGTCCACAGACCACAGACCTGCCTGGACCCCGTCCAAGCTATTTGCCCTGACTGACGCAGGTCATTACCCCAATCGACGTCGGCATATTAACTGACGTCGGCACCTTGACCAACCGACGCCGATAGGCTTACCGACGCCGGTGACTGTGATCAATCCGACAGCTTCTTTCAAGTAAGTCTTTGTTTCTCCTTTACATTTCCATCTTTTATCACTTTCAGTTCTTCATTATTCAATTATTTATCAGACATTTCCTTTTATTGATTAGTGGGTTTATATCCCTTAAGGAAGTTTTCATACTTCTGGGATCAAGCTTTCGATTGACAACCCACCATTTGTCTATTTAACGCCTTCTTTTGTCCAAGCTTCTTTTCTTTGCAGGTGTCATTCCTCCACAGCCAAAGAGGAGTACTCATAGCATCTGGATTACGGTGCATAGACTTTATCCAAGTACACTCAAGCCTTGACCATTCTTTCTTAAGTTTCTTTAATTCTCTCCTTTGAAATCTTAAAACAAAATTTGAATAGAAACACTTTGCTCTCCAATCAAGTACACACCATACTCCAAGTAGATCCCCCCTGATCTTGCTCCCTATTGTGTTGCTATCACCTTGATCCTACTACCACCTATAGATCAACCTAGTTTTGCACACCTGCAAACCTTAGACCTCGCACACACATACACCTGCAGATCAATGATCTTACCATGTAGATCTCTAAATGTGTCCTTGCACACCTACTGACCAAGATCCTACATACATGAAGAATCCTTCTAATTCTCCAAACCAGCACCCACACTTGGCACTGTGGCACTAGGAGGAACACACCTTGCTCTCTTCACTCTAAAGGAGCTAATATTTGCTCTCTTACTCTCTAGCACAAATTACAATATAGCCCATGAGTCTATTATATAGATCCCATGCAAACAATAATTAGACATCTAATTACAATAATTAGATCCATAGCTTCAAGTCTATAATTGGCCTTCTACACACAAATAACTAGTTTGTTAACTAACTATACATGAACTGGTAGTTCTAGAGCCGCACAAGCGACCAATGTCGGTCCCTATCTACCTAGAGGTGACTGACGCTGGTCGATCCCTGACCAACGTCAGTTGCTCTTCTCACTATATATGACTGACGTCGATTAATCAGACTGATGTCAGTTGCTCTGCAACTCAGTAACCTCTCAACAACCTCCTCCATGTCTATATTAGTGAAGCTTTTAGCTCCACAACCTAACAAAATTTATGTCTCTTTGTGCCAATAATCCCTATGGAGATTGAGTTGTATAATCTCTCCATGTGAGTGAGTTGCCCCATAAGTCCTCTCACCTTGGTTTAGGTAGAGCCAAAATTAGAAGGGAGATGACGATACCCTCTGTAGGTTCCTCTCAGTCATTTTTTCTATTATGACTATTCTTGATGCCAAACCCTTCCCCAACTACAATGACATATTAGCGAGTTTTCCATCTTTGCTTTCCATTTATCTCAAGTTTTCAAGGCCAAATGATAGAGATGTACAACTAGGAACCACCACAAATATGGAAAAAAACATATATTTATAACCTTCATGGCCTCATGGTCATCACCAACTTTATTAGACAATTTAATACAGAGTTTAAATCTTCAAAATCACTTCTGCAACATGACCACTCAGAACTCCTAGAATGCTTCAAAACCCAATCACGAAAATAATGAATTATAACACCTATAGATTTAATTTCAATAACTTAAAATGGGTTTACGTGATCCTAAAACATACTTAGTTAAACTTACAATAAATATATTATAGGCTCAAATATCAATATTTCTCTTATAGACCAATCTAATGTCTTCACTATATACATACCTCATTATGTTAAACATGTCAGTTTGAGAGCACCTTTATGATTATATATAAGCATATAAAAATCTTATATCCAATAGGGATATGTGTTACATATCTTTAACAAAAACTCTATGCAATTTTATCCATCCCAAATCCATGGCAACACATCCCTAATCTCATTCCCACTTTTGCTTGTTTTTCTCATTGTCTCACTCACTAGGCCTTTTTAGCAATAGGTCAACTTCCATGACCAATTTAGAATATTTTAAGTCTAAAAAATAATAAAAAACCAGCATATGAATAATATATAAGTCTCAATATTCAACCTCTATCTAATTAGCAACTTTGACTCAATCAACTCTACCTATAATATTAAATTTTTGAGAAATATGGATTTTCCTGTAGGGTCCACTTACTCATCTGATAGACCAATGCCACTTGGAGGTACCTAGAAGAGTTAAATACATTATCCAATTATCAAAATAATTCATCCAATTAATTTTTATCCATTTCCAACAATATCTTCCATATTGGGTCATAGTTAGGGTTTTAGAGAGGGTTATGACCACCTTACAATCTTAACGATCATTTATAAACTTGGGACCTTGATCCAAAAACAAATTCTTGGAAATTTGAGATAGTATCCTTTAAAAAATTTCATGAACTTATTAGGATCTCATGTGAATTTTTCATGTGCCAAAAAACACAAGAAAGTCCGTTTTGGGTCTGCAACACCTCATTCTATGCACACAGGAAACTTCAAAATCATATTTCATTATTTTTTCTTCAACTCAGGACCTCAAAATTCACCAAAAATATTGAAACAAAATTTAAAACCTCTATAAATTCTAATTTATCCATTCATGCCTTGGTAACTAAACCTCATACCCTATTTTATCACCATCGCTCTTTTTGTTCTTTAGGCTTTAGATCTACAGTTCATATTGGGCCTTATAACTGACCTTTATACCACTATAGATTCATTATAAAAATCACCCACGTGTTTAATAATCTTCTCACATTATTTAAAATTTATTTCAATCCTTCATATGTATTGAAAACATCTCTTGACCTCTCATTAAGTCAGGTAGACTAGTCTATATGCATGCTAGTCTTATAAATTCTACCCTTGTAGACTTACCTTGAAGCTTTCATGAGTGTTCCAATGATTCATAATCATTATCAAGTGTCCTAAAACATTATCTTAAGAATATATGTACCCATATTACTAGGCTACTATGTTCCTATATGCATAATACTGATCATCCTATGTATAAGCCTTCTTAAGTCACCTTATGAACAGCCTTTGACATTAATTACAACATCAATGTCAAGTCTTAATAGAAGTAAAAATCAATAGGGTATTTATCCCCCTATGAAAAACCCAACACCTAGATCTATTCTTCAATAGATTTTATACCCATTTTAAGACCATCTAGTAAGCCGACAAAAAATTTAGAATAAGACATATTGGCTGAGAAACCTTCACTGATGTAGGGGTGAAAAGGTAACAACCCCCAAATATTGCCTATCATGTACTAAATTTGGGAGAGGGTGGGTATTTAAGCTACATTTAAATGTTGTATTAAAATAATCCTTAAATTTATCTTCTCAAAGTGATTATATTGAAGGTTTAATGATTGTGATGCAATCCCTATTTACAACTAAGATAGGATCAATTGATTAAATGTTATTTTCTTGGATTTTTTGTCAAAACCCATTGTATGTCCAAAACCAAGTACAAAAAATCAAAGTCCAAAACATATTCCTTATAAACTTATGTGAAGAGGTGTTATTGTTCCTAATTTTTGGATAAAAAATCAATACCTTCTTTCTACATGTTATCATGTCAAAATTTATCCATATCAAAATCCTTCCAAATGTCATATCAAAATTTGTCTAAATGCACACCCCTCTTAACTAAACCTTGTTGTTATGCTACCCATTTTAAACCAACCGTAATCTTATCAAATTCTAATTCTAATTTGAAACCAATCCAAGACCACACTAAAATTCTTATCCAAACCTAACGTCTAATTTAGTCAAACACAAGTCAACTCTTCTTCTAAGGTTCAATTAAAGCAACTTTTTCAATTTAATTAATCTTAATTGAACTCAATCTTTCAAGAACAAATATAATTCAAACATTTTCTAAAGCACAACTTCAATCCAAAATTCCAAAATAAACTTATTCAAAGCCTAAGTTAACTTTTAGAATCAAATCAAACAACTTAGGACAAGTGTTTTAAGTTCAAAAATTTTAAAAAAATTAAATTCTTTTTCTACATTGATAAGTCAAGTTTCCAAGATAGGAAATTCAAAGTCATGTCCGAACTCCAACACTTTAAAGATCCAAACATTGAACACTTACATCATTTATGAGACACAAACACATGAAAACATTTGATATACCAATATTTATGCACCCTTTTGTAAACAATTTTGATTCACACACTTTTTCTATTTGGATACTTATATTGACAAACTTTGATTGAAATATTCGACTTTGACTTTTACATTGATATGCCTAATTAAACATTCAACATCGATAAAAGTCAAATTTGACTTTAAAATGCATATCAGGTCAACTTTGACCAAGGTCCATTTGCAAGTCAAAATAGGTCCATTTGGACCAGACCATGTCAATTCTAAATTAATCTTCCAAATCATATCTTTTATTTCCATTTGATCTCCCATGCTTATTAGTTAAAAATGATGAAGTCACATCATCCATCCTTTCTTTCATTTAAATCATATCAATCCATTCTACCATCTTTGGGGTCAATCCAAGACAAGCTAATTACATTAATCCAATTTAGCTTCTTTGGGCCACATTTCAATCAAAGACCAAGACTACCATCTTTTGGGCCCATTTCAATCAAATACTAATATCACCTTGTTTTGGTCCTGTTTTCAATCAAAAATCAATACCACCTTATTTTAGACCCCCATTTTAATCACTAATGAAGACTAACGTATTTTATCCCCATTTTAATCAAAAAACAAGTATGCCCTCTTTGGGGCCAATTTCTTCCAATCCCGTCGCTTTACATGTATCCTTACTTGGGGGAATTAATATAAGGTTTATTATAGTCATAGAGTCCTAGAATTCTAATATTTTTCTATAATAACCAATACTTAATAAATAAATGATGGAGAAACTCTCTCAATTTATCCAATAACTACTCCATTTGGCATTTGCTCTTGATATTTCATCCTTTCTTCCAAAATTCAATCTAGCCTTAGAACCACAAAAAATCCAATAATCTATACCTATTATGTCATTGGCCCTCCAAGGTTCATTATCCATTTAAGACCTAAGTGTGTCTAAGTCAAATAATTACTTGATCTAGATATGGCATGATCCCCTTCCTATGCATGATTAGATACGTCCAATACCAAATCAAGATCATGATAGTCAAACCATTATTGACATTTTTGTTGAATCACCAATCTTTAACCAAACCCAAACCATTGGTGGTCTACATTTATTTGAAAAATGACCTCTATTTGACACAAGACCCATCTTAGATGAAATTATATATGAAGATATAATTATTATTGTGAAAAATCCCATTATTTTTCCATTTCCAAACATTCCCCATTTTAGAAAATTCTTTCATCCCAAATATTTTATTTCCAAATGAAAGGTGAATAAGGTACTTATGGACAACACAATCCAATATCTCTCTTTGTAGCTACATTTCCATTAGAATCATGTTATATTATAGAACTAATATAAGAATTAGGTTCTATTTTAAAACCAATATCATAATTAATTTCTATTATAGAGACAATATCATATTTAACATCAAAAAAAGAATCAATGTCAGTGTCAACAATGAATTCAAATACACTTGAGTCAGAATCAAGTTTAGAAGTAAAATATATTAGTGGATATTATGGAATTAGATATACACTTTTAACATATTCACTTGAGTCATAATCAACATACATTAATATATTGTATGACATTGGCTACACACTCCTTATAGATCCACTTGAAAACATTTGTGATCCTTTCACATTTTTTGAGAATGTTTTCTTCAGTGTCAACATAAGTTCTCTTAATAATCTCTATGAATATTGTGCTACCTTTTATCCTTATATTGACATTACACAACACTTAAACATTAAATTACCTATAAATTATGTTGACATACCACCTCCCACAACCATGAGTTGGAATCGACATAATCACACATTGTTTAAGGTATTCTATGGTTGCCTCTTGGTGACAATTATTTTTTGGATCTAAGATGACATTTAGGTAGAATAATAATTTTCTAATGAATCCTTTATTGAGGATTTAGTATTCAATTAAGGTCTAAACTCAACATATTCTAGTGAAACCTTATTTGAGGCACTAGAAAATAATCAAAACCAAAAGTTAGTGTCCCTTAGCAAAACCTTGTTTGAGGTGCTATGAGACAATAAAAAAATAAAACTTTATTGGTGAAAACCTCTTTGAGGCATCAATGGCTATGATAATTAGTTCATCATTTCTTGATGAATACATTATTGAAGTCAATATTATCACAAATAATAATCCACAACATATTCAAATTACAACATCTCTCAAGACTAAATAATTAAAAAAAAAGTGTCATTATTTAGATAATTTCTAGATGTCTTTGGCTGACCAAAAATAAAATCATGTTGAATCTAGAATCAACAAAAATGTGTGTGAATAAAAATCCCAATATTAATTTATCCCTAAATAATCAAACATTACATTGTGATCCTATTATTCATTCAACTCTTATATTATATTATAAAATTAGATCATTTATCCATTTCTTATCCTTATTTGCTCTTCCTAGTGGCACTCATTTTTCAAGAGGCTATGGAGACATCTTGTTTAGAGATTTGGAGGAAGTGAAATCAATAATCGATGATGATCATGACATCATCAATGTAGTACACATATAAAACAACATCCTACTAGAGAAGCTATTTCAAATTGGTATTGGTAAGAAAATAAATTATCTATATTATTCATCTCATAATCTTCCATTGAATTGAGATGCTACAAATAAAAAAATTAATTAAAAATACAAAACAATAAAAAATAAATATAAATAATTTTTCCAATGATGAAAACCATATTTGTGGTGTCTTGGGCAAGTACCGTGATGAAAAATAGGTTTCTAACATTGTGTATAGATTTTTTTTATCTATAAGTATTGTATACACTAAAATTCACTCACCTTGACTATTCTAATTATCCTCACTAATTTATTCCCTTTACCTTAATCTTAGTCATTTATCTAATATCCTCTCTCATCATTTCTTCATTCATTAACCTTATTTATACCCCACCAATTAACTAATCCTCATAAATCATGGCTTATCCCATCCTAATCTCTCTTATGTATTATTTAGGAATTTAAAATTCCCATGACCCACTTACCCACCCACATTAGCTTATTCCTAGTCTCTCCTACACCCCTAGTCCCTCTAATCACCTATCCTAATCTCCTACTAATCTTAATTAGTCCTTAAGAGGATTCTATAATCCTCTAATTCTAGAATCCTCTCTAACTTGGCCCCTCCTCTCTAGAAGCCTCTAATCTAGTGGCTTTCAAGGATTTTTTAATTCCTTGGAAATGCCTCCACATTCGATCCTCAAGGCTCAAATTTTAATGAGAGCCATTTATCTTCATCCCCTTAGATCATTTATATAAGACACCCATTCATATTCAATCTAGTAGAAATAATATAAGGAATCCATACAATATCCATGCCAAATCCATAATCAAAATCATTGATCAAACTATCATAATTCTATAAATCTGAGTCCATGAAAATCCATAATCAATAATCCACTTGAAGATCTTGGAGAGAGGCTAGTTGAATTAAGGAATTGGTAAGATCTTCTTTATCTTTTCTAATTTACTTCTTTAATCTCTCCTATTAGGTAGTTTTTGAGATTTTGGGTATAAATACATTATCAAATCCATTTATCTCAAAATTTATTTTACATTTTGGTGACCACATTGGGACATCCCCTTCCAATTTATTCTATTTTCATCCTAGATGTGTTTTGGCAGCTTGCAGGGATGATTTATTGAGGGAAAAGCACTATATTTCATCCAATTATCATGCCCAGGTGAACTATGGTGTTGCCTTGTAAAATTGTTAAAACACAATCATGATTTTGCCATTAGGAATCATAGTTTTGCATTAGCCACCTCCTTAAATACTAATGGCTAATTTTTTTTCTAGCAGGTTGTCACTCTTATGCAAAATTGCAAATGCACAAATGGTGATATTGTCATAAAAGTCATGATTTTGTCTAAAAACTAGCAATATTATCACTAACTACCACCATAACTACTAATGGTTTTCCTTTTAGTAGGTTTTTATTTCTACAATATCACTAATTCATGAATAGTGATTTCATAGTAAAATCTATAGTTTTTTCCTTAGAGCTGTGGTTTTGCACTGTGTTGGGTGAATATTTTGTCGACTAGCTAACTAGTGAGAAAAATAGTTCCTATCACCATAGCATAGGGAGATTGGTCATCTAGGTGTGTAGTTTTACTACATCAACAGGGGACAAATCTCTCCTCTCATCAAGGGGAGGTTCCTTATAAATATAAAGGTGTTATATACTATATATATAAGCAAAAACTAAGACACAGGGGTGGGATAAACCATTCATCTCTCTTCTTTTAGATATGATGCTAACAAACAGAGGAGAAATCCTGGGTGATTGGTGAAGGCACTTCTCTTCTTTTAGAAGTAACATTCAGCCAAGAGCTAGATCCCTTCCTAGATAGTAGAAATCTTGGTGAAATGATAGAAGGCACTCCTCTTCTTTCAAAAGTGCTTGTTCTTACAAATAGCAGGACTCTTTTTGGTAACAAGTGACCAGTAACAGGGTACAAAACAACCAGGAATCTAAGATGTAGCTCAAACTCTCCACCTTGACTACCCTAGAGTGAGATACAAAAGACAATAAGGGCACAAAGTCATCCCAAGGTCTTTTACACAGAAACAGAAAAGAAAAACACACACTGAAGACAATTATGACAGTGCAAAGTCTGAAAGTAGTTGGCTTCAGGACACCTTCCTTATTACTTTCACTAATTCTACTTGCCAAATCAAAATAAATAGGAACACATTCAGAAGATAGACATAAGAATAATCTTCTAAAATGATACAAGCCAAAACAGCACAAAGTCTGCAAACAACTTGCTTTCTCATTTAGATAAAATGAAATGAAATACAATCTGAGCTCAAAGTCTCAGTATTCACCTTTCAATTGCATAGAGTTTCACTTTTGATAAGGGGAAGATCTTCCTCCAAATGGTACAAAATATTACATTATATAGAGGCCTGAGGGAGGTTTGGCACTTTGTCCCATGGAGTGATCCATTCAGCACATTAATGCCTTGGATGCATTTTTGATTTTGTCAGGAAGGGCCATGCTAGAGTAGGGTAGCTGCCTTAACTGTGGCATGTTGATTCATCTCTAGTGCCTCCTCCTAAGCTTCAATCACTCATTCCCTCACCTACTTAGCCACGCAATTGTCTATTTTGCCTTCATCTCAAAGGGGACAAATAGGCTACACTTTCAATGTTGGCAGGCCACAAATATCTACCCAGTGAACTATTTCACCTATTGGAAATAACTCCTATTGAGTTTCCCTCTTTCTCTCTTCCTTTTCTTGGCCTTGGCCTTAGGCTATTTGAATGCATTCAGGTTCATGTTTTAAGTCTGTAAAAATCAATAGACACTTTAACATAGTCAATTTGATGTTCATAAGTCTTTCCTCTATTGAAGGTTAACAACTAGCCAGTCACTCTAAATTTGACATCCATGGGCCTGTCATTTAGCTGTGACATGGGTAAGGACACATGGCAGCATCCACAGCTTTGAAATAAGCTTATTGGAATAAGCTTTGAAATTATTAGAGGCTAGGGGCGTGGATGCAGACACGTGGCAACTTCCACTGCACTAGAATGAAACACGTGGCGAGTTTCATGATTTGAAGCTTCATTTAAAACTATGTCTCAACATGTGACACTTGGTAGCTTCCACTATACTTTGAGGCTCAAACCTTTCCCAAAGGGAACTTGTCCTTCGGGGTTTTGAAAAAGGTCCATTTTATGTGTCGAGTGTCCCCCCGCAAGGGTATCTGCCCTTCGGGATCTTCCAAGTGGCCTTCAGGCTTCAATTTCTTCAGCGAGTTGTTGGTCCCTTTATTTCCTTCAGACAAAATGCTTGAAGGAATTCTTTCAGATAATTTGTCCTAAGGAAATCTTTCCTTGGCTCTGTGCCTCTACATTGAGAGTGCCCCATTTTTGACACGTGGCATCTTCCACCACTTTTAACTAGAGACACATGGCATCTTCCACCACTTTTAACTAGAGACATGTGGCATCTTCCACCACTTCTTTAGGGACACATGGCATCTTCTAATGAGCTTCAGGGACACATGGCATTTTTCACCGCATCATCCTAAAACATTCTACCATTAACACTTGGCACTTTTCACTCTCAGGTTTTTGCAACACCATAGAAACATTTGGGGCTCAGTTAGGCTCTCATGGTCAATGACACTTGTTGACCTCCACTGATCTCTATCAAGGGCATGTGGCATAGTTTTCTGCTCTTAGAAAAACATAATGAAGCCTTTCGTGGTTGCCACTTGTTGCCCTCTACAGAACTCTGAGAGAAGCTTTATCGAAAGAAGACTTGCAGCTTGTAAGAAGCTTTGAGAAGTGAACACTGACATGTGTCACATTTTGTTGAGTCACAATGGGACACATGGTATGGTATAACTACTTTTAGCAGTCATGTGGATGCAGACACTTAGAGCATTCTGCTTCATTTTAGTCACCCTGGGGCCCACCATGGTCTTTACTCAATATAGTGAAATGGAAGGAAGGAAATGCAGATGTTGACACATGGTGGCTTTCTATGAGCTTCATCAAGGACAGATGGTAGTATCTACCACTTCTTAGAAATAAAGCATAATGGGGCTCAATCGATGACACTTGGCAGCATCTGCCTGACTCTTTCTTTTGCACACACTTCTTTCCTTAATTGAGGTAGCCTTTAAACCTTTGAACCTATGAACTCATTAATTCATTGAACCTGTGAACCAATTGAACTCATCAATCCTTTTACTAAAAAATCTTTGAAAAATGAGGAATTTGAAAGTTGAGAATAAATTTTTGGAAAGGGAAGAGATAATTTTGGCCTTATAGGACCAAAAATAGCTCATCTGTTGTTCCAAAAAATGAGTGACATTTTTGGGGAACAACAGATGGCTCCAATTGGGGAACTTCCTTCAAATGAAAACTTGGAATAGCTGAGGGGAGTAGAAACTAGAATCTCTGGTGCCTTGAAGTGTGCCATTGGGCTATGGCATCATGCTACCCAAAAAGAAAGGCTCCAAAAAATAAAAATAAAAAGCACAAAATAGAACTAAAGACTATATAGATATACATATGTACAGGTGAACTTATCTGGTACTTCAAGAATTGAAGTACTTTAGATGCTTCCCCTTGAGAGGTAGTGAAAATGGTGCTCTATCCTGATAAACCAATAAGAAGCCATTTTCTCCCTAGAATCGGTGATGGGTGAATGGAACTCTCCACCAGGAAACCAATTTTTTGTGTCCTCCCTTTGGTTTTCTCCTCTTGCCCCATAGCAAGACTTGACTTTTAATCTAAAAACCATGAATCTTTATTCTCTTGGCAAAGAGTTCTTTTTCCTAATTTTGATGCGTAGCAGCATGGTCCATTACCATAATTGGTTGCTCTTTTATTTCAGCTCAGCACATGATTTGATTGTTCCCATTCAACACCTACCAATGATTGGCACTATCAAGCATACTTGGTGTTATTTCATGTGAACCAATTCCTATATCATCACCTACATGATTTTCGTCTACTGGAACATGAATGTCTTCAGTAGATAGAAAATAATTACCCCTACCTGAAGACTCAAACAAAATTTTAGCTTCAGGCCTTGATGTCTAAGTGACAATGTATTTTGCCTCCTTCTTAGGAAGCAACCTTTACATTACACCTTTCATAGGGATTATTGCCTAAGACAAGTCCATGCTTAATTCCCCTCTAACATCCTTGTAGAAGTTCCACCCAAGAAGGATGTCATATGATGATGGGACGTCAGCCACTAGGACAGTCATCTTGATTTGCTTGTCTAGAAAGGTAGCAAATACATATTGGACATCTTTAATTTGCCCCAATAGTGGAACTTGTTTGTTCTCCATGGAGAAACATCTCCCAAATGTCTTGGTTAGTGTGAGACCTAGAGATTCTACCACTTTATCAAGCATGACATTATCTAAAGCCCCATAATCAATGATGCAATTATTAAGCTGGTGACCATTTATCAACAGGGAAACATAGAAAGGCTCTATTTTCCCAGGGGAAACAAGAGGAGTAATGATAAGATTGTTTGGGATGGACATGTTCCTTGTGGGATCATGAGTTACTTTTTTAACCTCTTGTCTTGTAGGGACTATTTGGTTCTTGACACATTGAACCAATTTGTCCAATTACTCAAGATTGGACTATAGGAACTCAAATTCAGACATTTGAATTTTGGTTTTCTTTATGTGGTCAATTATGTCAAATGCTAGAAATGAACTAGGTATAGAGGATGGGAGCTCATCCTTTTGATTTTTAGGGGGGAGAACTAGACTACGAATTTGAAGTAGAAAGTATAGGGGCATTTGGGATACTTACCTTTTTTGTAATCACCAAGTCCTTGGACTGGAAAGGAAGAGTGGATCCCCACTTAGCAATTAAAACTGTTGGTTGAGGTCACTCTTCTACTTTCTCTTTGTTAGCTTGTTGAGCTGATTGATTCTTAGACTAGGTGAATATAGCATATGACCCTTTAGCTACATTGCTTTCACTTCTGGGTTCATCCTGATAGTTCAGGAAACTAATATGGGAGTCACCAACTAATTATTATTTTTCCTTGGTGAAGAGATTAGCATCATTTTCTTGATCGAACCTAGGTTGGAAAGAGAAATCATGTTCTATTTCTAAATATCCAACTACTGAGTTGGTTGGAAGCGCTTCAAGGGCAAGGTTCCTCTATGGGGGAGGAAGACGATTTGGCTGCCCTTGATTCCTAGTAGCATTGCCTTGGTATGCTTGATTTTGAAATGCCCTCCTTGGCATATCCTAATTAAGAGGAGTAGATATAACTTGGGCCATTTGTCTTCTGAGGACCAACAATTCATTTGCTAGCTTTTGCACCATTGGATTAGTGGTGGCTGAAGGGGAGTATTTAGAAGAAGAATAAGATTTACCTTTATTTGGATCTCTCCTTATCTTTCCTGCCAAGATAAGGTCATATTAAACTTTAGTATCCAAATATTGAGCAGCCTCAAGGTCTGTGTGACCAGCACTTCTTATAAAAAAACTCACTTCAAGCAGTTGTGAGTTGATGAAGAAGCATTTGAGGTTTTTAGGGGTCGGCTAAGCAATAGCAAGAATTCAGTTCCTTAGCTTATCAAACTTTTTTATGAAATCCCTCATAGGCTCATGGGGATCCTTCTTCATTTGTGTGAGATGGGCCAACAAGGCATGTGCATCTTTTATAGGCTTGAATCTAGCCTCGAAATTGGCTTTGAGTGTGTCCCAATCAGTTACTGATCTAGCTTATAGGTGGTAAAACTAGTCTGTAGTAGCACCTTGCAGTGTTTCCATGAAAAACCTAACTACCACATCCTCAAATTCCACACCTATCACACCACAAGATATGTTGAAGGCTGCAACGTGTTCATTAGGATGAAGTTTTCCATCCCCAAAGAATTTGGGGAAATTCTTTCTTGAGCTTCATGGAAGTTCATGCAAGGGTGGAGACAAATTAAGCGGGCCAAAAGAGTTACCCCAGGGGCCTTGAACTGCCATGATGGGATTATGGAAAGTAGAGACAACAAATCTAGGTGGAATTTTGATAGGCAAGACTCTATTAACATCAAGAAAAGTAGCTCTACCTTGTGTTGGTGTCCTGGTATGGGTAGGAGGGACACTCCTAGATCATTGAACTTGAGGTTGGGGAGAAAGCAAGTTGAAATCTATTTGTTATGCCAACTCAAAGATAGGGTCAACAACACCTTGAGATCTCTATCTTTTGGTATAGAGTAGAGTTTTTAGATTGTGAATAAAAAAATGGAAAAGGACTGGTCACACTTCAGTTTGAAGCTTGAGGCTTTAAACTGCTTGTCCTTCCCCAGCAGAGTCACCAAAAACTATTGGGTGAATATTTTGTCGACCAGCTAACTAGTGAGCAAAATAGTTCCTATCACCATAGCATAGGGAACTCCCCTTGATGAGAGGAGAGATTTTTCCCCTATTGATGTAGTAAAACTACACATCTGGATGACCAATCTCCCTATGCTATGATGATAGGAACTATTTTACTCACCAATTAGCTGGTCAACAAAATATTCACCCAACACATCTTATCTCTCATTCCTTCCTATCTTAACCTTTGTAAGGAAGTGGAAGGTATCTTGAGAAGTTTTCTAGAATTATCTTCTCATATCCTTTAATGAACACTCAAGTAATTAAACATTAGGTTCCTTCATGATATGGTCATTATCACTCCCTAATCTATTCTTCCTTGGTCTTCATCCCATTTTTAGCATCACCCTCATATTTTTTTCATCCCAACCATATTTATCCTAGTTGTTAGGCTTGGTATTCCCCTTTCTAGTAACCCCATTTGTATAATGTACATACATATTCCAAAAAAGCCCTACAAATTATAAAATCCACAAAATCCAAAAAAACATCTAAGTTGTATTATCTTATGTCTTGATTATTATGGTCATATTAACTTAGTCATTTTTGTTTTCTATCTCATTATCATGTCTTCTATCCTAAATACCTCAGTCATCCTATCTAAAGTCTTATCCATCTTCTCATCTCGCCTTGTCTCAATCTCTTAGTCATATTGTCTTGTGTCTTTCACATCCTTATCCTAATAAAAGACTCTAATATAATCCAAGTATATGTCTTATCCAAATATATAACCTTAATACACATTCACATCTTGATCATCCTAATCTATCCCATCACCTAATCACTCATTCCATAATTAGACAAGACATTGTAGCATTGCATGTAGATACTTGTGTGTGTTACTTATTTTTTCTATTTGGCTTGTTTGCATGTCTTCTATCATGTTAATATTTGATTATCTTTGTATTTTTAGTATATTTTTCATCATTAAGAAATGAAAAAGGATGTTATGAGGTCACCAAAGCTATAATGAGGCTTTTAGGTTACCTCAATAATGCAAAGTTCACTATTTTACCATAAACTTTGGCACAACAACCCCTTGTTAATACTTATATCATGGGGCATCCTACCAAGTGTTGTATCAAATTGCTTTGACTATGATGAGCCTTATTATAGAAATTAGGGATTGATCATTTCTCCTAATCCATCTCATCATCTTCATCCCATCATCAAGTTGATCATCAAAGTTCACTCATCTAACATCAAATAATTCCTCCAAGTTATTTTATCATCACATATATATCCTCTCACCAATCATCTATCATCTCTCTAGTCATCCACATCTAACATCTCAACTCAACTTTCAATCCAATTATCACACTTAACATCTATCTAAAAACTACCATTTCTAATAATCCTCATCATCCTAATATATTATCATCATCCTATATAATTTTATCTAAATTACATTGGCCTTAGATCTTTTTAGAATATATAGGCAATACTTAGTCACATGTTGTGCTTGACGACAGCTTGGCCATTCTCTCTTTTTTCTCCATCATTCATCATCACATATACCTTATCAGTTATCATCCTCATGTCTTACATCAATCTAATCCTTGAGCTACAATATTAATAATTCATCAATTAGTCTATTGATCAATCACCATCCCCACCATCATCTCCCTAATATTTTCACCAATTACCCATACCTATCGATTAGGATCGATAAATCATAACATCCATATTTTCTTCCATAAGTTGTCCATTATCCTTAATTTGTCAAATCATCATTCAAAGTTTATAATTTCCTCCATCAATTGGGGTATGACTAGAACCATAAATTTATTATCATTTCTCACTCCCTTGCATGTGTCCTTACTAGGGGAATTATCACTATTACTCATGTTATGGATTATTGATTTGGTGCAATAAAGTCTAATCCTTCTCCTTTGTCTTTTGGTCACTTGATCATATCATTTATTTTCTATCATCTCCTTCATCATATTTCTTGACTTTAGTATTGAGATACACTCATCATTGATATTATCAAATCCTTGTCTTATATTGGCCAACAAATGTCCCTTGTATGTGTCCTTTCTTGGGTTACATCAAAAGCTTACAGATTTTTATCCTATCATCACCATGTTATAGTTGACTCCCATTTGAGATGTGTCAATAATCATGACACTATCATTTCCACTCCCTATGTATATGTATTTTCCAAGGGCATCATCACTTTATATCTCATTTTTAGGTTGAGTTCATTTTCTTCATCATCTATCTCACATCCCATCCCCTTGTCTATTTGTCACATCTTTCCCCTTATTTCCTCTTTCAAGTGGCCACCTATCTTGTTCTTCCCTAAATGTCCCCTTGAGCGGGAATCATATCCCCTAAAATCATATCTACTAACATTCATCCATGAAATGGTTTTTATTTGAAATATCATTACTCCTTCTACTTCATTCACTCATAATGCCCTTTCAAAGAGGGTAAAATGTATATACTAAAATACACTCACCTTAATTATTATAATTATTCTTACTAATATATCCCCTTTAACTTAATCCTAATCACTTATCTAATATCCTTCCTCATCATTTACTCATTCATTAACCTTATTTCTACCCCACCAATCAATTAATCCTCCTAAATCATGTATTATCCCATCCTAAACTCTCATATCTATTATTTGGGAGTTTTAAATTCCCATGACCCACCTACCCTCCTACACTACCCTATTCTTAGGCTCTCTTACACCCCTAGTCCCTCTAATCACCTATCCTAATCCCATACTAATCCTAATTAGTCCTTAAGTGGATTCTAAAATCCTATCTAACTTGGTCCCTCCTCTCTAGAAGCCTCTATTCTAGAGGCTTCCAATGAATTTTTAATTATTTGGAAATTCATCCATCCTTGATCCTCAAGGCTCAAATTTGAATGAGAGACATTGATCCTCCTCCCCTTGTCTTATCTATACAAGCCACTCCTCCAAGACCAAACCAACTAGAAACTATCTAAGGAAACCATAAAATCTCCATGCCAAATCCATAATCAAAATCATTGATCAAGATATCATAATGCTATAAATATAATTCCATGTCAATCCACAATCAATAATCTACTTGAAAATCTTAGAGAGAGGCTAGTTGAAGCAAGGAATTGGTAAGATCTTCTTCATCATTTTTGATTTTATTCCATAATCTCTCATATAAGGTAGTTTTATATTTTGGGTATAATTTCACAATCAAATCCATTTAGCTCAAAATTTATTTTATAAGTACCTTGACATGTGGGGACAAACTCATCTATATAGAAAACCATTCCATTCTAGCCATTTTGTCCATTTAATCCTATTTAGCCCATCCCATATTATTTTCATCATCACTCTTCCCATATTAACCTTGTTATGGAAGTAGAAGGTATATTGATATCTATTTGGGAAATATTTTGGCATATTACCCCATGACACTTTGATTATTGGATACATTCGGTTTTGATGTGAAATAGTCTTTGGAGACTATTAGTCCCTTCCATCATTGTCATCCATTATTATCTATCATTTTTCATTCATCCTTTATTCATTATTATGTCCCATTATGGAGGAACTATAGTGTCTTGAGGTTTATTTGGACTATGAATATAATGCTCATTTTATGAGGTCATCTAAGCCACCCATATTCCATGTTTTCCCCCTTTATAAAGTAATTTAATCCATTCTATCACCATTTTATGAGTTATCAATCCCATGATATCTCCATTTTTTTTCAATTATGAATATCATAATTCTCCATTGATTTGAGATGCCAAAAAATTTCAAAAACCTTACACATTCCAAAAATTTCAAAAGTCCTAAAAATTAAAAAAGGGCTTAACATATCCATGAGAGATTTAAATCCATAAAATCTTTGAACAAGTTATCATCCTATTCACTAGTGACCCTTCCTCTTGGTCCTATTATAGGTGGCACTATTCAAAGTTTATCATGGGTAACCATCCCTTTACATTTAAAACATGTCCTAGGTAGGAATCTCTTATCCATTCATGATCATTTGTAATCAACACCATCACTTCATCATTATACTCCCATTTATATAGTAATTATACTATCATGAATTCCATTTGGACTATAAGTGTAGTGCTCAATTTATGAGATTAAATCAACCAAACTTATTTAAATCTCTCATTATTTTATGAGTTAATCATATGCTCTTACCATTTTATCAGTTACCACTCCTACACCCTAGCTATTTTTAAGAGTTGAACCATTCTACATCTCTTAATCCTCCCTTAAGTTGAGATGTCAAAAACCCAAAGAAATAATCAAAACATCATATAAATAAAATAGACTTAAAAATTGGAAAGGGGTCACAATATCCATGAGAGATATAAGGACACTAAATCCTAAACATCAAAATAGGACAAAAGAAGATATATAAAACCCAAAAATTCAAAAAAAAAAAAACATCTTATCTTAAATCTAGTCAATAAGCCTTAATCCAATCATTTCAATCCTAAAACATTGTTGATATGTGTCCTTACCAAATCTACCATATTTGGGGCAAATCATATCAATCTAATTCAATCTTAAAAATTTCTCCCTATTTGGGGCAAGTAAATTCATATCTTATTTTAATATGTTTTCTTCCCATTTTATCCCTTATTGCATGTATATTTACTTGGGGGCACCATTGAATTATAATTCATACTTGATCTTTCACACATGGATTATTGACTTGACTAAAAACAAGATGATTTTTTTTTTGTGTGTGTGTTTGTTTGCTTATTTGTTTATTTTTATTTTTTCAGCTAAAATCATTTGATTATCATAATGAGTTCATAATCATGGTGATCCTTATCATTCACTTGTACTATATTCCATCCATTAGCATACATCATCATTATCATCATGGTTTTTCATACCATTGGTGTGTTTTTGGCTTTTGTCTATTGGATCAGTGGTCATTCCTTATGCACATTGAAAACAAGTCCTTATGTGAGAGATAAATCCAAAGAGGTTTAGTTTGACCATTATTTAATACACATAAAAAAGGATTGAATGAAACTATTAACCCAATCCTATTCACTATGTTTTAATAATACTAAACAAAAGATGAATCAAATAAAAGACAAAACATGATAATTTTATAATTTCCTTGAAAGACCTCCCTTTCTTATCTATTTTAAAATGTATGTGCTCAAATTATAGAACTAGAGGTATTTAGTGATGTCAAATCCACATGTGGCAAACATCTCTCCTTGTTCACACTTGATTTAGCTTTAGAATTGGCTTGATAATTATGAAACTCTTGAGGTATTTTATATAGTAAGTAAGATCAATAAGCTTTTCCATAATATAGGGGGGACGTTTAATTTATAGACTTGTTGAATCAGTGAGGATTATCCATCTTGATCTCCAAATGTATGGCTAGGAATGAGTCCTCATCCTCATCAATGTTGGAGGTTGGAAATGTAATAGGGTCCATTTAAGTAAATTTGGAGTGTGGAAGAGATTTAGAAGAAAATTTCAATCATGTCCACTTTTGGAGTGTGTAAGAGGGTGTAAGAAGGAGTATGTAAGGTGTAATAAAGCTTGATTCCACTCCTCTCCTTTCCCATTTACTTTCTAATGTGATATCACCATGATGAATTAATATTAACTTTTTTATTTTAGATAAATATGGATATTCTAAAAGTTATGGAAAAATACATTGGTTCTAGATTAGGTTAATTAATAATTATATGAAGAATGATTTTATTGGGGTTGAAAGTGTTAATAGAAGACATAATTAATTGACCATGGGGGAAATATTGAATATAAGATTGATCAGAATCAACACATAGTGTCTAATTTGAAGTGTCTACATTTTTATCCCATTTTAGATGAAGAAGTAATTACTAACCTGTGATGCCCCCTCAAGGGAATGATTATAAATCAATTTAAATAGATGGTCCCTTAAAAATAAAGAAAAAAATGGACAAGAATAAGAGTGAGATTAACCCATGTATGAGATTAATCCAAATGAGCTAATGCTTGTACGATTTGATTTGCAATGTAAATAGAGTATAAAAATGATTGGACCCAAAAAGGGAGGAATTGGGAAGGATGAATCTAAAGATAAGTGACACACTTTAACATACCAAAAATATCATGATAATTGTGGGCTTAGTGAAATTATATGTCCCTAAACAAGTTGCACACTTTGATTTTATCCAAAGAGGATAAAAGCTATGAGCTTGGAACTAGAAAAAAGGTCAATTTATTGAATTGCCCAAAAGATGGGAGAATCGATTGACTAATTATTTTCCTTAGAAAGGAAAATTTGATTATTGATCAAATTATTTTCCCCAATAAGGCAGATTTGATCATTGATAGGTCTACTATTTGGTTCACCCCTATAGGGTGGATTTTAGTTTTGATAAATTGGTTGATTAATTTAATTGATTGATTGGAAATCATATGTTAAATATTGAATATGTTAGATATATTAAATATGAAATGAATGACACAAATATAGGTGTGATGGTATAATGACTTATCAAAGATTGAAAAAAATACAAAAAAATAGGCACATGAGATTGCTCAAAGTTAATGAAATAAATGATTGAAAGAAGACAATGATGGTTAAATAAAAATGATATAATGATGGTCGAGCTGACTCAAAAATTTAAATGTTGCCTACATATTCCAAATGGACCTTAGGCCATTGTAGTTCTCCAAATAAATGGGGAAAAATGGAATGAGTAAAATAGGTCTAACAAATTAATAATAATGAGAATAATGGTGGATGAGCTAACCCTAGATACATCATATATCTAAATATTTCCTAGATAATCCAAAATGGACCTCAAGCCTATGTAGTTCTCCAATAAATTAGGAGAGAATATGATGAAGAATAAAATAGAGGATAATCCAATTTTAAAAAAGGTGTATGACTCTATTTGATATGCTTATTTGGAGATAAACATCCTAATGAGCATTTATGTGGACATAATTCTCAATTGTTTTTATTTGATAATGTAAAATGTGATGATGTGATGCAGTTAAAGATGAATGAGAGAATTAGATTAGATAATAGAGTAGTCTAAAAGGCAATAAAATACCATTGTGACATTTCCATATAATTTCTTAGTAATTGATTTTTTTATATAACACAAAATGGTATGTATCATGATATAAAACACCATGATGACTTGGCCACAGTGTGTGTAATGACCGACCCTTGATCTAATATACAAATTACAAAAACATACCAATGATATGAAAACCCATGATGATAATTATGATGTATTCTAATAGATGGACTCAAGTATAATACATGACAAGGATCATCATGATGATGACCTTGTTATCATAATGGAATGAGTCAAGGTGACAAAAAAAAAAAAAAAAAAACAAGCAAAAACACATACCTCAAAGAAAAGAAACAAAAATAATCTTAGCATTGGTCAAGTCAATAATCCATGCATGAATTATCAAGGATGAATAACAAATGTATGGTACCCCCAATCAAGGATATATGCAAGAGGGGATAGATTGGGAACAAAACATCTTAAAATAAGTTATGAATTGACTTACCCTAAATAAAGAAAAAGTTACAAGATTAAATTGGATTGATTTGAATTTTGTGGATTTAAGTCTCTTATGGAAATTTTGGCCTATTTTGATGTTTAAGTTTTTATGGATTTTTATATCTCATGGAGATTGTGATCCATTTCCAATTATTAGGTCTATTTTAGTTATTTGAATGTTTTGATTTTGATTTTTTATTTTTTTGAATCTCAACTCAATGGAGGATTAAAATATGCATAATGTTTCAACTCACAAAATGGAAATAACATGGGAATGATAACTTGAAAAATAAAAAGAGTGTAGGATTAAATTGTAAAATATAAATATCATGAAATAAGGGTGGTTGATCTGACCTCATAAATAAAACTCTACCTACATAGTCTAAACAAACCTCAAGCCATTGTAGTTCCTTTAGAAATGGAATTATAATGAATAAATGATGGTGTTGATTGGAAATGATCATGATTGGATAAGATGTTTCCACCTAAAATATGTCTTAAATGTAAAGGGAAGGTTACCCACTCTCGAATTCCAATAGTACCACCTAGGATAAGACCCGGAGGAAGGGCCACTAGTGAATAGGATGATGTTATTAAAATATTTTATGGATTTATATCCCTTGTGGATATTTTAATCCCTTTTTAAATTTTTAGGACTTTTGAAATTTTTGGAATGTGTAAGATTTTTTTTATTTTTTGGAATTTCAACTCAATGGAGGATTTTGAGATAAATAATTGACTTGTAAAACGGTAAGATCTTGGGAATGATAACTCAAAAAATAGTGAGAGAATGGCTTAAATTACTCATAAAATGGTGATATCATAGAATAAGGGTAGTTGAGCTAACCTCAAAAACTAAGCACTACCTACATAGTCCAAATAGACCTCGGGCCACTATAGCTCCTCAAAAATGGGATTTAATAATGAATGAAGGATGAATGCATAATGTTGGATAATGATGGATAATAATGAGGTAAATTACTAGGATTCTCCAAGGAATATGTCACATGAGAACCAAATATGTCTACTCATCAAAATGTCATGCAAGTAATATTCTAAAATTCTTCCCAAACATGTCTCAATATACCTTCTACTTATGTAACAAGGTTAAGATAGGAAGACTGACAATCATAATAATATGGGTTGGGATAAATAGGATTGAATGGCCAAAATTACTAGAATGGAATGATTATTAATATAGATGAGGTTTCCCCCAAATGTCAAGGTACTTACAAATAATAAATTATTTATGAATGATATCAGAAACTTGATTTTAATTATGGTACTTGCCAAAGGTGTCACATGCATGGTTTTCAATTTTGGATGAATTATTTGTCTTTATTTTTTTATTGATTTGTATTTTTAATTGATTTTTAATTATATCATATTAACTCAATGGAGGATTATGAGATGAATAATATGAACTCGTTATTTTATAACCAATACTTTGATGAAATAGTTGCTTTGTGAGTATGTTATTATAGATGTGAATTACACTATTGTTATTGTCATCATCATTGGTTGTTGATTATTCTTATTTAAAACATCTAAACAAAATGTCTTCATAGCCTCTATAAAAAAGAGTGTTGTCAAGAAAGGTAAAAATGGATAGGCAATGGATAAATGATATGATTTGGTAATGTAATATAGGAGTTGAATGAATAATAGGATCATAATTTAATGTATAATTATTTTGAAACATATGTGTATTGGGATTTTTAGTCACACACATTGTTGAAGATTCTAGATTCCACATGATTTTGGTTGTGGTAGGGCCAAAGACCTCTAGAAATTATCTCAATAAGGCCATAATATTTTTCTATTATTTAGGCATGAGAGATGTTGTGATTTGAATATGTTATGGATTATTGATTGCATTGATATTGACTTTAAAAATGTCTTCATAAAGAAATGGGGAACTAATTGGCTCATATATTCATTCCTCTAAGAGGTTTTCACCAATAAAGTCTTATTTATTTTTATTTTCCCATAATGCATCAAATAAGGTTTCACTAAGGGACATTGACTTTTGATTTGATTATCATCTAGCACCTCAAAAAAGGTTTCATTAGAAGATGTTGATTTTATAATTTCATTGTCCCCAAGTGCCTCCATCAAGGTCTCATTATGAGATTATTATTCTACCTAAATGTTGTCTTAGATCCCCATAAATTATTCCACTATGATGTCATCATAAAAGAAGTTCAAAAATGTGTGATTATGTTGATCCCAATTAACTATTATGGGAGGTGGTTAGTTAATTTTAAAATAATGTATAATGTTAATGGAAGGGTAAGAGGTAACACAATCCTCATAGATACTACTAGGAGAACTTGTGTTGTTAAATAAAAACATCCTAATTTTTTTTAAAAGGATAAAAAATGTATTCAAGTTAATCTAAAATGAGTGTGTAGCTAGTGTTGTAACATATACTACGATATGTTGATTCTAAAACTGATTCTAAATCAAATGGATTTAGTAAAATTGCATACTTAATATCATAACATCTACTATATATTTTGCTTCTAAAGTTGGCTCTAGCTTAAGTGGATTTAAATCTGATGTTGAGGTAGACATCAATTCTAATTTTGATGCTAAATTTGATATTATCTCTATAATGGAACTTGATTATGATATTGGTTCAAAAATAGAACCTTGTTCTTATATTGGTTCTATAATGGAACCTGATTCTAGTGTAAAAGTAGCCATAAAGAGGGCATGTTGGATTATGTTTTCTACAAGTGTCCTTTTCACCTTTCCCTTGGAAATCAAGGATTTGGGATAAATAAAGTTTATAAATGGGGATTGTTTGGCAATGGAAAAATAATGGTTTTTTGCTCAATAATAATGGGCTCATCAAAGATGGTTCCTTTTCAAATAAAGGTGAACCACCAATGGTTTGGGTTTGGTCAAAGATGGGTTATTTGATAGAATTATTGATAATATATTGACTATCTTGATCTTGATTTGGGAGTGTAAATACCTTATTGTGTTTAGGATTGGGATCATAAATATCCTAATCTAGTAGTTATCAGACTTGGACACACTTGGTTCTTTAATAGATAATGGCCTTAGAGAGGCAATGACATAATAGGTCTAAACTATTGGCTTTGTTATGGCTCTAAAGATAGATTGGATTTTGAAACAAAAGATGAAATGTCAAATGGGGTAGCTATTGGCTAAATTCAGAGAGTTACTCCATCACTTCTTGATATCAAGGTAACAAAGGACAATTTTCTTATAAGGTCACACATTTACCATTTTTATGTGTCTTTTGTCATTATTTATTAAATTTGTCTTATAAAAGAACCTAATAGTTGTAATCAAGGCATTGAAGGGTGATATTGGTCTATGTGCAATCAATTAACTAACATTTTCCATTTGTGTATGTTATTGTAACAATTTTATGATAAAATTAATTGAACAAGGCCATTATGTATTGTATTTGAAAAAATGAATGGTGATTTCAGGATGTGGCCTCACATTTGACCACCATTTTGATTTTATGCTTGTTCTTGCATCATTTTTCCCAAAATTTTGATTTAAAAAAAAACCATAATAGTTGTAAGGAGATAATGAAGGATGAATATTTACAATGGGAACTCCATTGAACATAATTTATCATGTGTGTGTGTGTTTGGGTGTTGTTTTTACATTAAATTTGACTCAATGGGACCCTTTTTAATTAAAACATGGCAAGGATATTGGTTTTAGGCTATGGGCACACAGTTGAAGACTATTTGTCATTTTATGTGTTCATGTGTCATTATTAACACAAATTTTACTATAAAAGGGGCCTAATAGCTACAATTGAGACATTTAAAAATGATTTTTGGCTATAGGAATCAAAGATATATAAATTTGATATTCTAAATGTTGGAAACATCATAATTTTCACACTTTAACCTACTTAATTTTTAGCATACATTTGACTCCTATGCACATTTTACCTTATCCATCGACCCACTTATTATCTTAGCTACCCTAATTTACTAGATACATATATTCATAAATCACCCTAGTCTATGCATAAACTGAAATTAATCCTAAATATACCATATCCATATCTCATATAATTGATTTTCACTCTTAAGGATAGTATTGACAATAGTTAGATAGTCATGTTTTTTCCATAGGTGTTTGATTCTTTCCATAGTGTCTAGGAATCCTTAATGAGTATCTTTTAAATTAAAAATTCTCTATTAGGTTAGCCTAAACACTTTCATGGTTTAGTCATAGTGGAAAATATCAAATATTCAACTATAAATATAAATAAATACTAAGGTTATACCCATCATGGAAAGTCCTAAAAAACTTGATAAATTAATTATCAATCTCTATAGACATTACCAAAAAAGGTATATGTATCTAAACATTCCTCAAAATAGTATTCATAGAACTAAGTTTGAACAAAAATGTAGGCCAAAGTTTGATGGTTCCAAATGTGATATCCAAACATTGCATTACATTATTTATTGATGAATATATTTCTTACACACACACACACCTGTGTGCATTAACTATGTTTGGTTTGATCCCTATTCATATTATTGAATGTAGGAAACTCTTAGTCACTCAATTAGGAGTAGTTAGGCAAATCCAACTCAATTTACTAACCCATTTTATAAGGGTCATGTTATGTTGAAATTATGATTACTATTTTAAAGGAAGGATAAGAAAAGTATGGATTAGTGCAAAGGGTTGAAGGTGAGATCACACATAGGTGGAATTTAGAGGTTTAGATGAAGTGATTTCATCCATCACACCTACATAGATATATAAGATAATATCGATAAAGCCTAGACATTGTCAATCATCATAGGGGTCTAAGTTTTGGTGGAAAAAATCACATAAGGTTTTAGATCCTATTTCATAATCCAAACAATTATATATTAGATAGAGATCCATTTTATTGATAGTGATGAAATATTGAGCAAAAAAATCACAATTAATATAAGTGTAATTCTCTCTTATTGATTTTTCCATTGTAAATATAATAAGTGTAATATCCATCTACCCATTTAAATTAATATTTGTATGATTATTCCCTATTTTATATTATTTAAATATTCATAGACTTAATTCATTTATATACACTAGTAAAAAAATAGTAAATTTTTTTTTTTAAACTTGATCATTAACTTAAGATTTTCAAAACCCTATGTCTCTTCTACCTTAGCGTTTCATACTTTATCAGTGTTTTAGATTTATTTCCTATTAGGGTATAACATTCAAATATGATTTTTGATCTCCATTATTTGCATAAGTAAAATCCTAACATAGCTATAATGGATTCTAATGGTTTATATTTTTCAATTTAAGTTATCTTTCTCATAATTACATGATTCTTTCATAAATTATACAAGGTATTTTCATTTCATGAAATGAAATGGATTAATTTTATTTAAAATAAAACTAAGTATTATATTAATAATGATTAATTCATAGCTATCTTTACTAACACATATTGCATGAGTGTTTAATTAGATGTGCTTACGGTTACTACTCGAGGATAAATGACATGTATGACTCCTTTCATCGGTACCCCACTCCCATATTATTTTTTCCTAGGTTTCTATTGGATACATAGGTCCATGATATAAAACAAAAATAATAAGTAAGATTAATCATCCTACAAAAAAAAGTGTTGGTAGGAATAAATGTCCCTCCTAATCTTCCTCCACCTCTTAAGGTGCAAACTAATTTAACTAGAGATTATGATTTCATAGATCAATTTAAAAATATTACTATCAAAATAGCTATGTAGAATTTATATATAAGTCCATTATCTACATTTATAATATTTATAAGGCACTATGTTATGAAATTTTTACCAAACAATAATGAACTAGATTATCTTGCTTCCTTTTTAATACATTTGAAGGATAGTGAAGACACAATTATTTTGAGACAAGATTTTCCTACTCATCATACTATATATCAGAGTCTCACACTTTTTATTGAATTAAATATAATAAATAATAGCATTAATCATGTGATTATAAATAATGTATTAGGTTGCAAATTCACAATATCACATTTATTCAAACACACAGTATTAATATAATATTTATTCATATAGCAAAAAAATATATAGGAGGTTTTAATAATGTACC
The DNA here is from genome assembly GCA_037957365.1 of Torreya grandis. Classification (NCBI taxonomy): domain Eukaryota; kingdom Viridiplantae; phylum Streptophyta; class Pinopsida; order Cupressales; family Taxaceae; genus Torreya; species Torreya grandis. The sequence goes on along the minus strand of JARHVA010004529.1, from coordinate 1,254,882 downwards.
TCATGAAGTCCTAGGAAAATTTACTTTGGATTTGACAATGAGACCTAAAATGTTAACTAATACATATCAAGTAATCTTGAATCATTTTTATTATATCCTACTTTAATGTAGAACTTGAATTCATGATATGGAAGCTATACCATCCTTCCTTCATTTATGTATGAAATTTTTACATGGGGGATGTTTGCATACATGTTTTATAAATAACAAAACTTCTAATTATTGAAAATTATATGAACCTAATGATGGATGTATACTTCATTACACTTCTACAATAACTCCATTATAGGGCGTACTAGTAAAATAGATACATACATATGAATTTGGAGAGTTAAGTAAATCTAATGAAAATGATTGGACTCCAAATATAGCACTTAATCAAGAGATGATAAAAGAGTTACCATATATATCTATATCAAAAAAGGAAAATATAACAGATCTTCCTTTGATATTTGATCTATTATATCTTGATCAATTATTTATGGAGGTGATGGTGATGGTGATGATGATGATGATAATGAAAATATCGTAAACATATATGACTATCTATCTCATCTAAACATTACACCTTTAGTCATAGGTGAGTATTGAGATGATTTGAACATAGTGAGTTCAAATAAATTATGAATTATCCTTCATGTACAACAAGATTTAGATAAATATAAGTCATTTATTATAATCAACCATTGTCATTTCAATGTAAATACTTGTTCAAATATAAATTTATGACAAGAATCTCTAATAATAAGTGCTTCATTGATTTTTATTTATTTTTAAATCTAGTGTGACTCAATCATAAGATTAATTTCACATCACATGATGTATGAATGAAAAATATCAAATGTCTATACAAAATCTATTCAACAACATATGATTCATAGGAACGGGACCTTTCACATACCATAATGCAAAATTACAAGTAACTAGTTTATAGAATAAACCAGGTCATATGTTAATAATGTTACTTCAAAAAAATGATCATTTTAATTTCCATTATATAACTATATATACTCATTTATCACATAAAAAAGGGAAACCATATTATATTTATCATGGAATAAATCTACATGGAACAAATGATTTTGACATGTTACCAAAAAGCATTTATAAGTTTAAGGGTTGAGGCATTATTATAGTTTTACAATTATATAATGATCCTATTAATAATAAGTCTAACATAGTTTCATAATATACTTAAAGGCTTGGTATTTTTGTTCTTCAACATAGGTAATTTATGTGGTATTCATAATCTCTTCACAAAATAATAAAAAATATATTTGAGTGTTATATCATATCTCTCCATTTTCTATTAGAGGTTGATATGACAAAGGCGCGACCATAAGGGTTTAATATTAATTCATATTTTGGTTGGCATATATGTATAGAAAATTATACTATTATATATTATGGTTTGAGAAAAAAGATACAATATTTAATTGAGATAAAAAAATGAGATCAATATTGTTAATAAACCTATAGAGTATTCAATTCACACAATATAATGTCAACCTTTAGATATTTAATGAATCATTTATGGTATTTAAAGTATCAAAAATGAACATTCATCTTGATGATGATAATGGTGTCAAATAATTGGTATTGCATTGTCATTACTCAAATTCAAACAGTCATATAAATATTAATCCATGCCCATAGTGTGTGAAGTTCACATTGATCAACCCAATACCTACATGATCATATGATTGATGGGATTATAGGATATTATGGACATATTTCAAAATAAAATAAAATAAATTCATAAAAAATATAAAACCAAGGCCTATACATAATTTGATTGATGTTATTTATGATATACATGGTGAATTACATATATATTTCTTATGTAATTTTTTTCATATGATATACATACTTGATATATTTGATATATGCACACACATATGTGTGAAACTATTTACAACTATGGGATATCTTTATACATTGGGGGTGTATGCAATGGTAAATGCAATAGATATATAAATCAATCTTAGCTTAGAGAATATAAATCCTATAGACACTTACGATTGTGGATACATTAGATATTTGGAGTCATGATCAAGATGGATCCTCTAGACCTAGACAAAGGATATCTTACCATAATAAATTCACTAGGGAGGGTTCCAAAGCCTCAAATCAAGTAAAACTATGCAATAATCCCAACTAGGTCCTATGTTGTAAAGTCTAATCTAGTGCTCACCAAAGCTTATGGCACAAAGTGGGGGTAATAAACATGAAAATTAAACATTCATAGAAGAAATATACTCATGTAAATTTATATTAAATCTTAATGCATGGAAGAGAAGTGTAAATGCATATTTATATACTCTTACAAAGGAGGAACAAAGTTAGGAATACTTACCTTTGAACATGAACCCATCAAACCTCAATCTCTCGCTTGGCCAAGGTGATTTATAAGAGGTTGTTATGGTATGTAAGGATAAAAAGGATAAATCATCTCTAGGATACCCAACCTATAAATGAATCCAAAAGACTTCTCTATAAGATAATATTTGTATCTCCGAAGAAAGTATGAAACCCTAAGCTTGTTCCTCAAGTAGATTGGTGGATAAGTAGATGTGTAGTATATCTTAATTATTCTTCTCTTCCTAATAAATGACAAAAATGGATGTGTATCTATAATTAAATTTAACCCTAAAAATTTTCAAAGTTTATCTGGTAGAGTCAACCCAATCGACTCTATATTGTTAATTGGATAATAACAAGTATCGATTAGAATACTAAGTTAGCCTAGTTGACTATGTATTATAAACTATAAAAAAGGTTTTTAGGATTAGGAAGGGATAATTAATGCATAAAATGACTAGAGGAGGGTGAAAGAGAGGAGACAAGGATTAGGGAAGTACATAGGAGAAGGTTATGTTGATAGCAAGTGGTTGGATAAATATTAAGAATGATAAAAAGCCACAACAATTTTATGAATTACCAATGGTCTACCCACCCCATTCCCAGTGCACCCTTTAAGGTGTGTACTCAGAGAGATTGAAAATTGATAAGTTCCTAAAACATAAAAAGTGTTAGTAAGTGGTAAAGTTAATAAAAATATTGTGTGTATATATATGCCCCACTCGAATCTCATCACATGTCATGTGAGTGTAACAGGGGATGTGCTTCAAAAAAGAGCATAGAAACACATGAAATTGATATAACTAAAAATGACATATGGAAAGTAATGATAAAATTAAATTTAAGTAACTAAAAGTACCATATACATACCTTAACTTACCTTTATGTTGAATGACTGCATGCAAATATCCTGGTCTTGATTGTGGAGGATGCAATACCTGCATTTAAGAAACCCTAGGCATACAAAACTAACAATATAATTAATGAATGAATGCATAGGATGGTTAAAGTATAAATTAATTACTTATAAAAATTGTAAAATTATGATTTTTAAGGTAAGGTTAGAACCAAAATATCAAGTATGTAAAATACAAAATGATGACAAATGAAGGACGAATGATTATAGAACACACTAAATCACATCAGAAAGCATGTAAAACATAAATTGAAAAAAGGAATGTAGAACATAAAAAAATCACATTGGGAAGAATGTAAAACATAAATGGCAAAAAATAATGTAGGTCACACTAAATCACATTGGGAAGTATGTAAAACATGAATGACAAATGAAACATAAATGCAAGAAAACTATAACAAAGATATGTAATCAAGTCAAAAGTAACCCCATGTAAGATAATAATGTCAAATAAAAGATAAATAAAAACATGAATGACTAAAAATGAAATGTAAGTCAATATGTAAGATAATCATGAATAATTCATACATAAAGAGAAACATGTAAGAATTCCAAATGTCATATGTAAGATAAGTGAAGTCCATAAAAATCAAATAACGATATGATGGATAAATGAAAATAAAAAGCTCTAAAGGATGAAAACTAAAACTTAGTGTTTGGTCTAAGATAAAATGTAAGAAAACTTAACCACCTAATGACATTACTAGTATGATAATGAGATTGTGTGGTAAATAAATGGTGTAAGGGTGTTTGTGAGGAAGGCTCGGTCCTATCTAAGATCTTATAATTTAACTCACAAACTACAAACCAATAGGCACAAGTAAGTAGAGGTGATCAAGGATGTGATTAGATAAAATAAATATCCAAAAAGGGAAATATAAGGAAAATATGATGTAAATAAGGAATGTGAGGTGCCACATGGGTGATGTGAAAATCCTTAACAAGAATGAGACACACTAGCCAAGTGAAAAACACTAATAACTATCAACACCAAGGACTTAGGACACTTTGACTAATGAACACAAAGATTAGGATAACAAATGAAGTACATAGAGGTACCCATGTAGGTTATATTCATGAAAATTAAAATGGACCTACCTTTCTATAATGTGTTCCCCATTCCTCAGGACCCATTATAAAGCTATCGATCTACTACAAAGATTGGGTACTTGCATGAGAAAGTAGGTGGCACTAGATAGTATATGATATAATGAGACCTCATATCCAAATATACTAGCAAGTACCCCTAATGGACCTCAACTCTATCATGAGACCAACTATGGATTTTGACCTTTGACTATGATAGGATATGTGCCAAATATAGATCACATCTTTTGGTATGATCTTAATTTTAATATTATTTTTGCCTTTTGTTTCTTTTATTATTTAGCTTTTAGATTTTTTTTTAATTTTTATATTTTTCCTCCTCCATATGGATTAAGAGAACCAAACATGAGTGATATAGGTTATAAACACAAGATAACTTACACTTGGTCTTTAGAGAAAGGAACCTAAAGACCAAGGTAGATAAAGACTCCTAGACTTGCCTACAAGTGTGAAATCTCAAAATTTACTAATGTGATACTTAAATGAAATGAATTAAGGGAAATATGGGGATCCTAAGATATCTATCTATGTAATAAGTGATACAATGATGAATATGCTCGTAGCTGATCACAAGGAGGTAAAATAGTGTTATGAAAGGGATGGGGCTATGCTATGATAGTCATGTCACTAGATAAACCATACTAACCTACAATGTATCTAACACAAGCACCAATTAAATTAGTAATAATCCCAAAAATGATTTAATTTTTTTTAATGTGGTAATTTATAAGGAGAACCTGGTCCTATCCATGGTCTTATACTACAACTCACAAGGTGAACACCAATGAGCTAAAAGCTAAATAATGGGGAAAAAATAATCATAAAGCTACTAAGGTAAAGAATGAAATTAAAATAAAAAAATTAAAGAGATATATAAGAACCAAAATAAAAAAAATCCAAATTTAATGTGTAATAAAACTAAAGAATGAAAAGTAAATAATAATGTGAGTAAAGTGTGTTTGTGAGGAAGAACTAGTCTTATCTAAGGTATTACAATGCAACTCACAAACTATAAAGTGAAATAAAACCAAAGAATATAAAGGAAAAAATGATGAAATTAAAATGAAACTAAAATTAAAGTGCACAAAAACAAGAAACATGAGATAAATAATAATAATTAAGATCTATGTTAACATCTTAATCAAATATGAGCATATGAAATACAAGCCTATGTATCTTCAAAACTATCTTAAAGCTAATTTTTTTTGTTATAATGCATTATAAAATAAGAGTGTGCTTGTAAGATTCTCCAATGGGTAATTGGATGTAGGTATGGGTATCACAAGATGCCCCAAGGTTTGAAGGGACATGTGGATGGGTATCTTAAGATTCCCTAACATATGATAATGTTTGAGGTGAAATCGAACCATTATAATGATTTGCATTGGGTTGGTAGGTAAATTTAGAGATAGGTAAATGTGTTGACTTGTTAGATTTTACGGATGTTGAATTTGACATAGGATGTGTATGATAGGTATGAAGAGGTAAAGGATGTAAAGGAGGACCATGTATGATATGTTTTAGAGTAGGCATTTGAACTAGGTACTCCTTTGGCTCATGTGATAAAAGAGGTTGAGGTTTAATGGATAAAATAATATGTTTAAATGTGTTCATGTTAGCTATATTTTTTTATTGGTGCGGGAAGAAGGATCAACTATGGTTTGAACAACATTAGTGGATGAGGTGTAGGTATGGGATAATTTTTGTTGTTCATTATGTATTTTATGTTGATGTGATTATTATTTATATTGGAGTTACAAGGTGTTAAGATAGTCTTGATAGCATTATTTTATTAGAGTTTCAATATTGAAATGTGTACCAAGTAAGGAAGCAAGAAGAAATTGATGAAGATCATGACAAGACTCATGAAAATGACCTATGGTAACATGAAACCAATAAAACTTATCAAGATTGTAAAATTTTGGAGGAGGTTTGGAAGGATCAAAGTTCATGGGTTTAGAGGGTGGAAATTTATTCTTAAGTTGTTATAGACCTGTTGATGCTTAAAATTGCATTTTTTCCAACACCAACAATGGGAAGTTCTAGGAATGTGAGACTTGCAACCTGAAATGACCTCCAGATTTTAAAGACGTTGGTTCTTCTTTATCTCAAAAGTATTTTGGGGAAAAGGATAGGGATTAAATAGAAACACAAATGCAAAGAAAGAAAATCTAACTATGGCGATGTGCCTGAATTTAATTCGACCCTTAATTCTCAAAGCATAGTGAATCTATCTTTAGGATTCAATTACATTAAAGAGCAAACTAGGCATGATTAATGTAAAATATGAAAACATTAGGATTAAAGGCTCACAACTTTAGAAGATTCTTTGCAATAACACAAAAAACATCAACAAAGGCACAGGACTCAGTCTTCTCAATTTTCCAGTCACATAAAAGGCACAAAAACATGCACAGTTATACAAACCTTCTAAATCAAGAAAAATAGAATAAAGGAAAATGATATTACTAGCCATAGCAATCAAAGGTTCATGATTTAGATGATTCTTGCATTAACACAGAGAATATCAACAAAGGCACAAGATTCAATCTTCTCATTAATTTTCTAGTTACATAAAAGGCACAAAAACATGCACAGTTATACAAACTTTATAAAGAAAATAAAACAAAGGCAAATGATATTACTGACCATAGCAATAATGTCTAAAATTCTCCTTTAACAATTTCTCACAAAAAATTCCTCCCTCCTCGGATGGTTATCTCTTGGTGATCTCTGCACCCCTCTTTATAGCAATGGATTCCCTCCAGATTGTCTGCACATTCCCAATCTAATGGCCCAACTGAACTCTAATTGAACTGGAAGTGTCTAACAGAAGATATTTCTTAGATTCTAAAACATTTCATCTTCCTACAATTCATTGGCTGAAACAGATACATAGGACATTCCCTTCTATCAAATGAAAGAGGACTCTTGTCCAATTTCTTTATTCTACTTGAAAACCTTCTTATTATTTAGGAGGCACTAGAAAATGACACTTGGCATGTTTTGCAACCTTACCGAAGACACACGACACTTTTTGCATTACTTATACTCTTTATTATGTCTTTGCATTGGGGTGCTCTATCTTTGACATCTGTCACCATCCGCTTCTTCAAACTTTAAACAACTTCTATAGAACATGGGACCCAAAACACTTCTCACCTGAGCAACTTCAAAAAGGGAACAGGGACATGTAGCACTTTCTGCTCATTCTTGACAAGGGACACATGGTGATCTCTGCTACTTTTATCTACCTTTTAAGAATCATATGGAAGGTGACATGTGTCAGTCTCTATGTTGCCCTATCTATACTATAGAAAAATTTGGGCCTTATTTCATATTTACATAGATGGTGACACTTGGCAGCTTCCACTTGCCTTAGAAATAGAACTTGGGACCCAACACAGTCTTTACTTATCAATGAAATAAAGTGAAGATAATTCAGATGTTGACATGTGGTGGCTTCCATTCTCTTCAGCTTAGGATACATGGCATTTTTTGTTTCTTTTTATAAAATCATATTGAAACCTTCCATGATTGCCACCTGGTGCCTTCTGCTTGATCCTAAGAAAGCTTATTGGAAAGAAGCCTTCTAAACATATAAGAAACATGAGATGCAGATGCCGACACTTGTTGTGCTCTTCTGAGTTACTATGGGACACATGGCACATTCCATAGTACTTACTAAAATTATGAAAAGTGCCTCAGCTAATGACACTTGGCAGCTTCTGCTCAATTTTGACACTTAGACAAAATTGAGGCAAAAATAAATTAGAGCCCATGCTTTGAGTCAAAACTTCACTATCTCAAACCAAAGTATTCAGGGAAAAAAATTGGATCGTGTAACTGAAAATCAAAATGAAATGTAGAGTATTTTTTACTCTACAGTTATTGGCAACCCCAAGGACTTTTGAGCCTGCTAAAAAAGAATCTACAACTTTCACATGATCAAAATGACAAAAATATCATAGCTTCAGTAAGGTTGTCTGATAAGTAGACCACTCATCATTAGATAATCCCTACTTATTTTACAATTCATTGAAGGCTAAATCAAGGTTGATAATACCTTTGTGTGAAAAATTCTACAAAATATGAACTGTATCCCTTAATTTAAATTCTAGCTGGGAAAAGGGAATCAAAACAGCGTCTACTTCAGGCACTGAGGAATCATCTCTTAAACCCTAAAAAATTACCTGATCATTTTACTTAGCTAACAACAATGATTTAATTTCATCAATCATCAACACAGTGTTGTCATTAGGAAAAGGGGAAGGAAGACCTAATTGCACTAAGTCTTCAATGTGTTTTTTCATTTCACTGATTCTTTCTTTCATCACATCTAGAAGCTCTCTACAGTTGATTGTAGAAAAATTGCAATTGAGAACCTCATTCACTCATTTAGTAGTGACCATTCTATCATTAATCCCTATTGCTGACAATGTTCCATCAGTTGCATCATATAGCTTTTGCAGCAGCATTTTAGTGTCCAATACTCTCCCAAAAATAATAGACAGAGTGTCTTCAACTAAAGTCTCCACCTTTTCTCACAATTTATGTGCATTTAGCAGAAAGGTTAGAGAAGGTCTAAGCTAAATAATCTCCTAATAGATTCTTTTCCATATTGATTCATAAAGCTCCTTAACCAAATTTAACACCCCTACATTCTTTGGCCTATTGGCCAGCTCAAGTGTTAATTGTTCTACCCTTTGTCACGTAGCTTGAAATTGGGCTTGTATAGCAGTGGTATTATTCTGCTCATCTAGTAGCTTCTGTTGAAGTTGAGAGACCTGTAGCAGGCTTTCTTCACATTTTTCCTATATTGTTGCTTTTTCTTGCCTTAAAGTTGTCACTGCATGTTTCACCTGGATTAGCCCTACTTTTAAAGAATCATTTTGGGCCTAAATAGCCTGATGATTTTGAAGAGAAATAGTATCTTGTAACTATTTATTAAGACTCTCTATTTAAATATTCTTAGTATTGATCTCTATGGTCAAACTACTATAGTTTGCCTTCTCTTGGGCTAGGTTAGCCTCCATCTTCTTCAAGGTCTCTGATATTTTCAAATAATCCTCAGCTACTACAGAAGTGGATTCATTTAGTAGCTCAACCCTATTATTTGGTTTGAAAAGGGACATGTCTATAGCCACTGCATTCATTGTGTAATCTTTGGGCTACATCTGCTCATTTGGCTTGACTATATTAGGTGACAGATGGGTCACCATTAGTTACTACTGAATTGGGTTAAACTGTGACCTTATATGTGGTGTAACCAAGGCTTTATTATCTTTGATCCTCTTTTTCTCCATTCATGCTTCCCTTGCCTTCCTAGCAGCACCTGCTTGAGTTTGGAAGGTAGAAGGAGAGGCAATGTGTCCACCCACAAAAGGATAACCTTGTGGCAAGCCATATAGAATAGCCAAATGTTGGTTAGAGGAAATTTGAGGAGGTACTTTCTTGGGAATAGAGGGGGGGAAATGAGGCAATGATATGGCCTAAGTATAAATAGATGAGGCAAAATGAGAAATGGGCACAACAGAGGTGGCAGGGGATATTATTTGGCTTGATGGGATTGTCACCTTAAGATAAGAAGAGAGAGATTGAGAAGGAGAAGGAGAAACAACACTTACCTTAGGAGCAATTGAAGTACTCTATGGTTGGTGTTGTGAGGGTTCTACCCCCTCCTCTGAATCAAGCTAAAACCTTAGCCTCTTATGTTTCTTTGGCATTTCTTCTACTAGTTGTGCTTCCTTCTCTTCTACATTTATCACTATTGCTAGTGGTAAATGTTGAGAACTTTTTTGTGGTGAAGATACCACACTCTTTTTCTTTTTAATGGCACTGAGAGGTTGGGGCCAGGCAATTATAATGACTATAACTAAGGATTGCCTTGTGATTGATAATGTTTGACTGGATTCTGGCTATCCACCCTGTGTCTAAAAATTGCTTGTATCAAGGCTAGATATAAGAGACAGATGGCATTCATCCCAGAGTTCCTCCCACCTCTCATCTGAGTCCACATTTCCAAAAGAGTGAGTTGTCTGACAAATTTCTTGCCTATATTTCCAATAGGCTTCTATTTTCTCAACATCCCAATCTTTATTCTTTAGTGCCCTTCTTAAACCAGAAGTCATTCTAATTTTATGGTCAAAATCCCTCTTCTTAACATAAAAATTTTCCCATGGTCTATTTTGTTGAAGGGGTAAATCTATTAATTCAACATAAAACCTAGGAATATCCTCTCTAGGATTTTTCCTATTTTCCCAAAAGGGGTGGCCCTCATGTGCAATTCTGGTAGAAACCCTATTAGTCTTGATCCATGAGGCTATGAAACCATTTGGGTCATATACCCATTTATCTTCAATTAGAAGCAAACCCAGGAAGGATAGCTTTCTAAGCAACACAATCTCAGCATCCCTAGCCTCTAGTGCCATGTTGTTTGTCATCCATGGGACATCATACATTTTCCTCTTCTTATTCCTAGAGCCATATTCATTATCTACCATAGACACCTACCTAGTGACCTCTAAGAATGTTAACCTAAGGGTCAAAATCTTAGGTAGCAACACCGGTTCCCCACTAAAACCATGGACTCTAATAATTGTATGGTGGGATCCAAAAAAGAAATCACAAGGGATAGGGCAATTGGTCATAAGATTTGATATACTTAGGAATAGTCTATTTATAACTAGTTTTGGGCTTAAATGACAAAAAGTAGGGGCAACAAAAAGTTCCCAGAATTCATATGGGTCGCTAGTTTTGGACAAAATATGTGTCCATGTAGACACAGGAGTGGTCCTTTGTAGAACAAAACTTGGGTCATACATATTTAGATGCATATGTTGGGAAAAGATGCTGGAGTTTTGGTACAACATAAGGTGAAAAAAATAAGAATATCTGAAAATCCCTTTTGATTTGAGCTGGGCAAGTTGTTCCACCATTGAATATGCAATATGCTCAGAGAAATCAAGCTGATATTCCTGAGTCTTATCAATAGTTTTCAATCTAAAGAGGATAGACATTTGTTCCTCATAGACTATTATATCATCTTTCATTTCAAAAATGAAAGCCATCATGGAGAGTACATCTTGAATAGCTTGTGTGAATTGTGCTCTTGTTGTAGGTAGTGTCGGCACAATGGTACCATCATCACCTAATTGCAATTTGATTTTAGAAACCTCAGTTGAGTATTGACGTTTACCCACATTTTCTACATCTTGGCTATGGTGGGAAATGTGGTTGTCTTGTCATGATATAGGGCTAACATGTCTCTAATAGCCTTTAATGTGATTTGCACTATGAATGGACCCTATTGTATGGTATTTGAAGGTGCATGAAATAATCTGACGCATATTTTGACCAAGTTAAGACATCGATGCACACCTGGGACAATGAATTGTGCCAATTGGGAAGTCCATATCCTCATTTCAAATGTCTCATATTGTCCCACCTTGGCCCTCTAAAGACACCTTTGATGTGCCCCTTCTTTGAGAGTTTTGCTACTAGTTATTTGAATAATTGGGTCCATGATTCCATTTGTATAATCTTTTATCTTTTTTAGGTCACTTGCTTGACCAACTCAGGGACCCTGGTCCACAGGTAGGTCTCTAATGGTTGCGCAGGGGCTGAAGCATATGATTTGCTCATAAGAAACTTATCAAGGGATTCATAAATCCTAGATCCTTATTGTGAAGATTGTGCTCCCTCCATATCTATATCTATTCTTTAAAATAGTGAACTATGATAATTGGTATGAACTTTTACAATATAGAAAGCACTTTCGCTTAAGCAGGTTTGCTAGGAACTAAAAATGCAAGTAGTAGGAATTTTCTCACAGATGTAAGAATGTTTGAGACAATATAAGCTTTAACTCTTGCTATGAGGTATTTATTTACCCATCAAGTCTCAAAATGGCATTAAAACTAGGTAATCATTAGCAAATCTTACTAAATCTTCATGGGACAACGAGATAGACATGTTGTGAAAGTGGCTGCAAAGGGTACCTTGGGGAATTTAAAGATTTGGGAGATATTTAATGCATCGATAATTTTGAAAATTTTGAAAAAGGCTCTGAGCTGTGGCTACGTGTTTAAAGAACACTTATTAAAAAAATAAAAAGTAGAAAATAAAAATGGGAAAATAGAGCAACAAGAAAAGGAAACTATCTAACTGTGATACTACTAACTAGGTATATTTGCCTACCTCCTGGATCAAAAGGAAAATTTTTGAAGTCTCTTTTATGGCAAGGAGACTTATGATGCCAAACAAGTGGCTGAATGTGGTGGAGCTCTAGTGATTTTCTCTTCTTTTTTACCACCTTAATTGGTCTGCATCTGAGTGAATCAGAGTCAAACATGCCTCCAACATATACATACTATTGTTGTTCTTGGGAGCTTGTCGAATGTTGGTTCTTCATTTTGTCATGTCTCATCAAGAAATCGATGGCTATTGGCTCATCACCATAAGCCCTTTGATATACATCATTGTTTGGCTTATCTCCTTCTGTCTTATGCTCAGGTTCCATTTCATGATTATCCTCCTTGATGAATTCAAAAATATCATCTTCAAATTTACCAACTTATTGAAAGGATAAACCTAATAGTTTACAACAATTTTGTGTATTTATTTGAGTGTCAATTTTGCCTTCTACACCTGAAGCTAGCTCACAACCTTCTTGAAAAATAGTGTAACCTATCCCAATGACTTCAAACAAGTCATTCAAAACATGATCAAAAATTATCTCTTTTTCATCAGAGATAGAGGCAAAAGCTTGTGACTTGTCCTCTGGTTCATCAAAGGGTTTATCTATGGTGATTTCCTCTTCATCTATACTCATGAAATCTTCTTGACTAGCTATGAACTGAGCATACTCCTCTTTACTTGCTTCCTCTAAAATATATTCCTCTTTGAAAAGGGATGAAGTGGAAGACTGATGGTTATACATATGCGAGAGAAGAGATAATTCTTGTGCTAGAATCAAATGATTCTCTTCTTTCCATTTGGCCATCACTTCATTTATATCAGATGTGGCTTGATAGCTCTCTTGGAGGGGTGTAGATGGGGTGTGTTCAAATGTAGGATATTTTGCTTGATTATCACCATGAGTAAGAGCAGCCTCGACTTCTTCAAGGTTTTGATCAAAAAATTTCTCTTCTTCCCTTCTACCCCATGATTCCATTGTTTGTTTCCAACTCATGACCTTAGGTCTAGAACTTTTCTCTTGGAAAGATTCATCAATTTATCTTCTTCAAGGTTTTTAGCTGGTTAATGATTTTCCTTCTTCCAACTTGGAATCTTGTCATCATGCTGAAGGACCGAAGGATTGGTATAAGAGGTATCATTTGGCATAGGCTCCCTTCTAAGGTCTGAAAGCTCTATCTCTCTTTCACTAAGCAATCTCATTTTTTCCTCTAATTCCTCAATTTGCTTAGCTATGTTTTCTTGAAAGAGTCTTTCTTGGAGCTCATAGGAATCATTAGATAAATGGGGAGTGCATGAAGGTTGCCATGAAAAACAAGAAGATTCTTGAGGAAGGGTGGGAGAGACTTGAAAGGGACTAGCCTCATTTTGTATCTCACACTCTTGGACAATGTCTTTCTCCTTCTTTTTTCCCCATGATTCCATTGTTTGTTTCCAACTCATGACCTTAGATTTAGAACTTTTCCCTTGGGAAGATGGGGTTACAAGGTGAAGGGGAAGTGAGGGTTTGGATTCCAATTCCCTTGCTACCAAAATAGATTATTGTTTTTGAAGATTTGCCAATTCAATTTATTTATCAAGATTGGCCTTAAACACTAGATTTACTATTTCAAAATTTTCCTCAACATGATTGGGGAAAGAAACTTGATAGGCTTGACTTGGCTCCTGAGCAGGGCTTGAGTATGTTTGATATGAAACTTGGGGCAGTGGATATGCAGGTTGATAGACTTGGTAAGGCTTCCTCTCATGAATACTCAGCTTCTCTTCCAAAGATGCAATCAAGCCACTCATATCCAACATCTCATATGTAATCCTTTGCCAATTTGCTCTTTCAATGGGAGCCCATTCACTTTTAACCAGATCTACTACATTTCTTAATTGATGGATGACATGATCAGGAATTACTTGGCCGCATCCCCTTATATTTTCAAGCTCTAATACATGTGTTTTATATCCCAACAGTGTTTGTTTGAATGTGGAAATGATATTAGGTTGAGTATGAGATGTAACATATTGGGAAGACTGGGCATAAGACTAATATAGCTCATGATAGGGCTGAGACTAGTCATATTGGACCTATGAAGGGAAAAAATCATAACCATATGCATCCTTATTGCTTCATGTGATTCCATGAGCAACATAATCTTGATTAAAAATATATGAAGGGGCATAAGACACATAGTTCTGAGTAACATAATTATACATACCAAACGGTGATTTTTGATGACTTTGATTCTTTGAGATAATCAGTGGCAACAAAAGATTGAGATATTGTTATTGGCCCATAGCTTTGACTCCTTGTAGCTCTCTGGTTCATACGATCTTGAAAGAAACTTCAAGATAGGTCCCACTAGGTGTGCCAAAAACTGTTGATGCTTAAAATTACACTGTTTCCAACACCAATAATGAGAAGTTCTAGGAATGTGGGACTTGCAACCTAAAATGACCTCCAAATTTTAAAGAAGCTGATTCTTATTTATCTCAAAATTATTTTAGGGAAAATGATAGGGATTAAATAGAAACACAAATGCAAAGAAAGAAAATCTAACTATGGCGATGCACCTGAATTTAATTTGACCCTTAATTCTCAAAGCACAGTGAATCTATCTTTAGGATTCAATTACATTAAAGATCAAACTAGGCATGATTAATGTAAAAGATGAAAACATTAGGATTAAAGGCTCAGAGCTTTAGAAGATTCTTTGCAATAACATAGAAAACATCAACAAAGGCACATGACTCAATCTTCTCAATTTTCTAGTCACATAAAAGGCACAGAAACATGCACAATTATACAAACCTTCTAAATCAAGAAAAATAGAATAAAGGCAAATGATATTACTGGCCATAGCAATCAAAGGTTCATGATTTAGATGATTATTGCATTAACACCGAGAATATCAACAAAGGCATAGGATTCAATCTTCTCATTAATTTTCCAGTTACATAAAAGGCACAGTTATACAAACTTTCTAAAGAAAACATAACAAAGGCAAATGATATTACTGGCCATAGCAATAAAGTCTAAAATTCTCCTTTAACAATTTCTCATAGAAAATTCCTCCCTCCTCTGATGGTTATCTCTTGGTGGTCTCTACACCCCTCTTTATAGCATTGGATTCCCTCCAGATTGTCTACACGTTCCCAATCTAATGGCCCAACTAAACTCTAACTGAACTGAAAGTGTCTAACAGAAGATATTTCTTAGATTCTAAAATGTTCCATCTTCCTACGGTTCATTAGCTAAAATAGATACACAAGACACTCCCTTCTATCAAATGAAAGAGGACACTTGGCCAATTTCTTTATTCTACTTGAAAACCTTCTTATTATTTAGGAGGCACTGAAAAATGACACTTGGCATGTTTCTCAGCCTTATCTAAGACACACAACACTTTCTGCATTACTTATACCCTTTACTATGTCTTCGCATTAGGGTGCTCCGTCTTTGACATCTGTCACCATCCACTTCTTTAAACTTTAAACAACTTCTATAGAAAATGAGACCCAAAGCACTTCTCACCTGAGTAACTTCAAAAAGGGAATAGGGACATGTGGTGCTTTCTGCTCATTCTTGACAAGGGACACGTGGTGATCTCTACTACTTTTAGCTACTTTTTGAGAATCCTACGAAAGGTGACGTGTCAGTCTCCACATTGCCCTGTCTATACTATAGAAACATTTGGGCCTTATTTCATGTTTACATGGATGGTGACACTTGGTGGATTCTACTTTCCTCAGAAATAGAACCTGGGACCCACCATAGTCTTTACTTATCAATGAAATAAAGTGAAGATAATTCAAATGTTGACACATGGTGGCTTTCATTCTCTTTAGCTCAGGATACATGGTATCTTCTATTGATTTTTAGAAAAGCATATTGAAACCTTTCGTGATTGCCACCTGGTGCCTTCTGATTGATCTTGAGAAAGCTTATTAGAAATAAGCCTTCAAAATGTATAAGAAACATGAGATGCAGATGCCAACACTTGTTGCACTCTACTGAGTTACTATGGGACACATGGCATGTTCCGCAGTACTTACTAAAATTATGAAAAGTGCCTTAGCCGATGACACTTGGCAGCTTTCACTCAATTTTGACACTTAGACAAAATTGAGGCAAAAATAAATGCAAGCTAGCGCTCTGAGTTAAAACTCACTGTCTCGAACCAAAGTATTCAGGGACAAAAATTTGGATCACGCAACTAAAAATCAAAATGAAATGTAGAGTATTTTTTACTCTACAAGACCTAAGGGAGGGTGGGTTGGGTTAAAAAATTTAAATTGGATGCTCCATTTTGAGGTTGGAGAGGCTTGGATGAATCAATGTTATGATAAAATGATTGGAAAGGTTATTTAGTAGTTATTTGAGGTGTTTTAAATTGAGTCATAATAAATTCTTGCTTTTTTGCTTGGTCTAAGGCTTATTTTAAAGTTTGAGGGGAAAAGATTCAAGCTTTTTATTGAAGGGGAGATTTAAGAGCAACAACAAATAGTTTTAAAAGAGTATCATCATTCATGTTATGATTCACTTTGTGAGCTAGAGACTCCCATAATTTGATGGAAGTGTAAACAGACTCCTTAGGAAGTTTCTTGGCATTGATGAAATGGCTTAGGTAGTTATTAGGAAGATCATCACATTGGAATTCCTTCATTAGAGAATTAACTAAATCCTCTATTTATGAGATGGAATGTCTAGGAAGTTGTTTGTACCATTCAAGTGCATCAACAAGAAAGGTTTTGGATAAGATCTTAGTGGTAGAAAAGGTGTTATTTTGGACCCATCCCTTATAGAGATTATCAAAATACTTAATAAATATATTAGGGTTATTAGTCCCATCATATTTGATAGTTGGATAAATGTTTTCAATATCTATGGATGCAATGAATGGAGCTAAAGATTCATTTTGAAGATGTTGAAGAGTTTTATTATGCAAAGTAGGTTGAGGGATGATATTCCCATTGGCATCTCTAAGAAGAGGGGGGATATTTTTTTTGATTTGGTTGAGACATGATGACTTTAGGTGATTGACTATTCATGTGTAATAAATTTTGTTGTACTTGCATCATTTGGGAATGGCTAGTTGTTTTCATAATGTTCATTTGTTGAATATTTTGAATAAGAATTTGAGTTGTGTTGATTTGTGCATTAGTGTTTAAATGTGGGGTATTAGTGTTGTTAGGAGGGATATTTTGTGGAGGATTCCCAACATTAGTATTGGGAGGAAGATCAAGATGAAGGACATAAACTTTATGACATTTTGTAGTGATTGGTTTTGGATTAGGAAAAGATGAAGGAAAAAATTTAATAGTTTCATTTGAAGTAATAAAATAAGTGAGGTTTTGATCTAAATCCTTTATTATGTAATGTTTTTGACTAAGCCAAGGATAAAAAGATGACATCATTATTAAATAAGACTAGATAACTAAACATATAATAGTATTGGAAAAGGTTTATAGAGTTGATAAGGTTGACTGTGTACTATTTAGACATAGGGACACAAAATGAAGACATATCAACCAAACATAAAACAAGGTCAATCCATTGGTACTAAGTCAACAAGGTTGACTTAGTACTACTTTGAAGTAGGGTTATAGATGAAGACAAATTCTAATAACAAGGAACAAGGTCATCCCATAGGTACTAAGTTGACTAAGTCAACTTGGTACTATAGAGAGAAAATTTTAATTGAATAACAAGAATATAGAGTCAAATAGATTGATTGTGTACTATAGATAGAAAAAGTGAATTAGTCAGTGAGAGACTATGTTGATATAGATGATAGTGTTTTGAAAATAAGAAATATTATTTATTAAGCATAAAAAACCAA
Organism: Torreya grandis; assembly: GCA_037957365.1. Taxonomy (NCBI): domain Eukaryota; kingdom Viridiplantae; phylum Streptophyta; class Pinopsida; order Cupressales; family Taxaceae; genus Torreya; species Torreya grandis. The sequence goes on along the minus strand of JARHVA010004529.1, from coordinate 1,236,471 downwards.
ACATATAAGCAATTAGATCAATGGGATTGGTCTGATTGGAGCACACAACATAAATATTGCACCAATGTTGGATAGTGTAAGTTTTGTAATACATAATGTAATGATCAGAGATAAAACAATAATTTGAAATTAAAATCTATATAAGTGGTCATTTCTAAGTATTGTTTTTGATGAAGTAAGGTGGCAGACCAGGGGCTGAACCCTTATAGAGTAGAGAAGACAAGAAGGCAATCAAACAAAATATGCCTTCTAAGAAGAGATGGCACTAACAGAGTACCAATAGACACAACAAACAAAATGAAACAAGGAACAAAAAGATGAGAATCAAAGATATCTCTCCTTACATAATCATTAATTTGAGAAGATCATTTAGTTTCTCAATATTCTCTTCATTGACAGTAGGCCTAGTATTACCTAATTCCTTCAGCATAGACATGTTCAAGAGAATGGAATTCGGGAGCCTAGTGGTGAAGTTCTGCTCCAACTTCTAAATGCAATCCTTCAAGGCATCAATCTCAGATATAAAACCAATCTCATTCTTGATTTCCTCATCATCTTCCTCCACATACATTTTCCCCTCTTTGTCAGCAGTTTTCATAATGTCAGCACCATCCTCCATAGTAGCCTCAAATTCCCTAGTCTCCTACTTCCCTTCAGTATCCTTAGAGATTTATTGAACTTCCAATTCCTTAGACTCTTCCTCATGGGTGGCTTCCTTTGAAGTGATCTTTGCATAGTCAATAAGCCTTGCATTAGGAGCAGGTTTGCTAGCAATCTACCCCGACTGTCGAACTCTAGAGGAGAAGCCCTCCTTATTAACCTTAAAAGACATATAGGATTTACCACCTTGACCCCCAGTGGTCCTACCAAGATTTTTATGGGTCCCCATAGTGGTCCCCCCAATATTCTCTTCCTCCACATTAACCTTCTTCTTCTTGCCCTTCTTGCTCCCAAAGGAGCCAAGGGTGTCAATGGGGGTCTCCTCTAGAGTAGAGAAGGAGACTTCTTTAATTTTGTTAGAAACAGGGGAAAGACACGGCTCATCGACAGCATCACCAGCCAAAGGATTAGAAGAAATATCCCCACTATCAATTTTGATAGTCTTGGATGGCTATTCTTAAGTATTGTTAAGTTATAATAAAGTTTATAATTAATGTGATAGAGAGTTGGATCTAATAAAGAACTAAAAAAAAATCTAAGGTTGGTTTTAGGATGTTTGGGCTGAAATGGATCTATGTTGTTAATGGTATTGGCTTGGTATTAGGGCCTACCCCTAACTTCTCAATCCCATAGTGATAAGGGTGTTGGGTGCTTTACCAATATATACCATTAATCATGTATTTGTACTTGGCTAGAAAACCAAGTTGGCTTTCCCCTTGGTGATGAAATGCAAGTAGGTAGGCCTTAGAAAGACAAGTGTTTAAATGTATTTTGAATGTTATATGATTTGGTAGTGTGTGAAAAATAGAAAAATAGTGTAAATAAAATGGTAATTTTAAAAACCAATTATTTAGAGTATGTGATTTATTTCAAGCATGCAAAGAGTTGAAAAGGAAATGTGAATTAATTACTAGAAAATAGTTGTTAATTCCTTGATTAAGAATAGTATAGAGTCAGTTCAGGTGATATTATATGAAAATAGTATAGAATATATTTAATTAGGTAACTTTTATTCTTTAGAAGTAAGGTCTTTAAAAATATATTAAAATAGGTTGACTATGTCTCTCAGATAAAAGATAGACTATAAAACCAAGTTGACCAGGTTGACCTAGTTAATTGTAGGGTTGTAATTTTAAAGATTGATAACTTGTGAAAAATAGAATTGAAAGAAACACTAAAATTACAAGGAGATTAAAGAGAGGAACCTTGATGGGATTTAATATGTTTAATATTATGTTGTGATGCTCAAATGTTGTTTTGAATTTATACCAACTAGGTCAACTAGCTTGACACATTTTGTAGAACCCTATATGCCAAAAATAAATACTATAAACTAACTTGACTAAATCAACTTATTTGGTATAACCTAAATTACAAAAATAATAACTAAAAATAGAGTCAATTGGGTTGACTTATTTGGTATAATCTAATTGAATAATAATATTGTGTCAACTAGATCAATTCATTTACCTATGTTTGGTGAAGACCTGCATAAATAGAATGGATTTGCTTTGATATGACTATGTATAAAACCTATGTACAATTAGTTAGAACTATACTGATAAGTTTGATACAATACTAAAAATATGGAAAAATACAATAAAATGTTAGAAATTATGTAGTGAAATAAAACCTAAAAGGGTTAGATTCACATTAAGTTCACCATAATGTATGCAATGGGAAATGCAGTAAATCTATAAATCAATCCTAGTTTGGAGAAGATAAATCCTAATTAATTTCAATTATGGATACATCATATATTTGGGTTCATGACCAAGATTTATCTACTAGACCTAGCCAAGGGATATCTTAGCATAATAAACTCACTAAGGAGGGTTCCAAAGCCTCCAGTCAAGTAAAACTATGCAATAACCCTAACTAGGTCCTATGTTTTCATATTCACTAAACTAATAACAAGTAAATTCAAGTATAATATATTCCTCACTAAATCTTGTGGAACAAAGTGGGGGTAATAAAATGAAAATTAAACGTGCTTTTATGACATATACTCACATCAATGTATATGAAATCCTAATACATGGAAGAGAATTACAAATACATATCGATCTATTCTTACAAAATAGGAACAAGTTAGGAATACTTACTATTGAAGATGTACCCATCGATCCTTAATCTCTCTCGTGTCTAAGGTGATTCATAAGAGTTTGTTGTATTATGTAAGGATGATAAGGATAATTTAGCTCTAGGCTACATAACCTATCAATGCATCCACAAGACTTCTTCACAAGAAAAGATCCATATCTCTAAATAAATTATGAACCCTAAGCTTGATCCTCAAGTGGAATGGTGGATAATAAAATTCACGATATATCTTACTTTTTATTCTCTTCCTAATAAATGATAGAAATAGATGTGTATATATAGTTGAATCTAACCCCAAACCTTTCCAAAAGTTTAGCTGATAGAGTTAGCCCAATCAACTCTATACTATTAATTATTAATAAAAATTGTCAACTATAATACTAATTTAGCCTAGTCAACTCTATATTTTAAGCTTTCAAAAAGGGTTTTAGGCTTAAGAAGGGATAATGAAGATAGAAAATGACTAAAATAGGGTGCAAGAGAGGAGACAAGGTTTAGAAAAGTACATAGGAGAAGGTTGTGTTGATAGAAAGTGGTTAGATAAATGGTAGTAATGATAAAAATCCACAACAATCTTATGAAGCACCAATGGTCTTCCCACACCTTTCCCAATTCACCCGTTAAGGCATGCACTCAAAGAGATTAAAAATCAACATATTCCTACAAGATAGAAAGTGTTAGTAAGTGGTAAAGTTAATAAAAATATTGTGTATACAGGGGGCATGTCCACACTATAGGAATATTTAAACACTTATCACATTATATATTTATATAATAGACCATTTATCATATTAAAATATTACACATGAATTTATCTTTCTCATACATTCTAGATTTCCATTTCTTACGGAAATTGTGTTCTCCTATATTAAATGATGACATTGATTGATTATGAAAACTAAATTTGTTTGGTTTGTGCATGCTTGATGTTGATCATTATTACTTTGTGTGATCATTAATGTGTGATATAACGCATTTTTTATGAGTACATTGATTGTGGCTTATCATGTTGTTGTTGGTTTTTTTCATGGTATTCTCTAGTCTATGTTATGGCCATGTCATGTCTATGTTGGGCCAGAGGCTAGTCATGTCCTAAGTTATTATCTATGTTTCTTGGTCATGATCATGTGTGTATGAATGACTAATTTTTTTGAGATTGGATCATTAATTTATATCACACATACTTATATTGTGTGTGATGACATGATTTATATCATTTGTCTATTGTGATGCTTATTAATGTATGCCTAATTGTTATTGTAGACACTTCATGTCGATTCTAATCAGTATTATATTCACTATCCAACCCCCAAAAATAATTTATTAATAATTTATTTTATTAACACTTTAAACCCCACTAAAATCACTTTTCTTCTAATTTTTTTTATTAAGGTTAAAAGGGGGGATTGTTTTGACTAGGGTCCCCAAAACCTAGAAAAAGTATAAACAAAAAGAGATCAAAATGACTAACCAAGTCCCTAAGAGAAATAGATCAAAATATATATATAAACAAATAAAATACTGAAAAAATATATCCATTAATTAGTATAAGTAATGCCAAAAAAAAAAAATGTTGGAAGAGAACCAAAAACCTACTCCATATCCAAGTTACTAGTAACATTCTCCCAACAACTTTTCATATGTTTAAGGTTTAAGTCAATCTAAAGGAGTAGATTTTCCTTATGAATATGTTTGAAGCATTCACTAAATTTAATGTTTTTTCCCTTGACATTGGAGGATATTCTTGTATCAAATAGTTCCCCCATGTGTGATTTAATATTTTCCACATCAACCTTTTCTTCTAATTGTTAATTAACCTAATTTGCCCCTAATAAAAATTTCCATAAATTTTGGAATATCCATATTTATATAAAATAAAAAATGTATTATTACCTTAACTTGGTGACATCACATGGGAAATTCAATGGAAAAGGAGAGGAGTGGAATCAATCTCTATTACACCTTCTTACACACTCCTTACACACTCTAAAAAGGGTCATCATTGCACTTTTCTTACAAATCTCTTCCACACTCTAAATTTCATTAAATTCTCTTAATTTCCAACCTCCAAAATTGATGAGGGTGAGGAATTATTCCTAGCCATCCATCTAGAAATCAATATGAATAGTCCTCACTAATTCAACAATTTTATAAATTGAAGGTCCCCCATATATTATAAACTAGCTTCTTGAACCTAAACTTTCTATACCAAAATCCCTAAGGAGATTCACCATTCTAAATCCAATTATGAATCCAAATAAATTGTAGACAAGGGGAGATGATGATCACATTAGGATATGAAATTCACCAAATACCTTTAGTTATTTAATCTAAACACACCTCTTTGAAAAAACAAGTAAAGTAGGTCTTTCAAGTAATGTATAAAATGTTTGTGTTTTGTCTTCTATTTGATTCATATTTGGATTTATAGACTTAGGGTGTTAGTTTTATTCAATCATTTTTTATGTGTATTCACTAACAGTTGAACTAACCCTCTTTAGATTCCTCACTCACATAATAACATGCCTAATGGGACTTAATGTAGTCCAGAACTCTTTTAAACCCTTCCCATTATTTTAATTTAAATAATTAATCTAATCATTAGCTTAATTTGCCTCTTTTTATTTAAAAACTTTCTAAAATCCATTCCAATTCAAATAGATGAAAACATCTTGTGTTCAGATGAAAAGTGATGTAAACGCTCTCTACTTTATGTTTTATTGTGTTTTTATAGGTAATTATTATTGGTATAAATACAGTGTACCAATGAAAATTCCTTGCATATTAGTATAAATTCCCTATGAATTATATTTTCCATGTTTTGGGAAAAAGGCAAAAATGTGAAGGAAAGCAATGGAAATGTGGATGAAAATGATGAAAATGCTTGAATGATGAAATGCTTGAATGATGAAAATGTGGATGAAAACAACATACTTGAATAAATGATATAAACATGGATGAAAATGGTAGATTCACACTATGATCAACAACCCAACTTGTGAAGGTTCACTCTTCCTCACTAGGCTCCATTTTGGGTGGTTTTATTTTGTAAAACCATGTGTTTTCTTGTGATTTTTCTAAATTTTTAATTAATTTATCTTTATTTTTCATATATTTTTGACAAAATATAAAATATATAACTAATTATATATGTATTGTAGGTTATCTATTAGATAGACCATATCAGGATTCTAACTTATTTTCCATAGGTTTTTCTTGTCAAAAATCACATTAAAAACATCTAACCACTTTTTTTTAGGTCCTCAGTCAAAGAAGTGGATTAAAAACTTAAAATAAATCATTTTTTCAAACATTTCAATTTTCATCTAAAACAAACACATGCCTTTAATTTGAGTTTAAAACTTGTTCATTTTCAAGTAATTTCCTTTCTTGTAATTATTAGTTTATTTTTATTTCTTGAAGTGTGTGTTTATGTGGTTCCTTCATTGGTATGTTCTCCCCTTATTTGGTTGACCCAAAAATATGAATATAACCATTTTTTTATCCTATAAGATACTTAAGTATGTTCTTCACTTGCCCTTATTGGGATTCTTTCGAATCAAAAATGGTGGTACCTTCCCCTTTTTATTTTAGGCTACATGATGATGGTGTCATTGCCTTCTTATGGGTCTCTAGGGAATGATGACTAGGGGTTGATATCCTAACATTCATACCAACCCCATACATTTGACAAGGGATATAATTAGCTGGTAGGCATCCCTAAGGCCTAGTGAAATTCCCCATAAAGAGTTTCATGAAAGTAATTAGTTAAGTCTTAATGCTAATCCTATATACATCACCATCGAGAAATATAGAGATTTTTTGTTAGGGTATGTATCATGATGTGAACAAACCAGTACCTAAATCTCTTCTTTGATATATTATGTACCCATCTTAGGACCATCTATTAAGCCAATGAAAACTTTATATTAGGACATATTGGCTGAAAAACCTTCACTAATTCATGATTACAAAGGTAAAAACCCCCTAAGATTACCTACCATGTATGGACTTTGAATGAGGGTGGGTATTTAACCTAAATTTAAATTTTTTATTAAATTTATCCTTTCAATAAAATTTTATGGAAGGCTCAGTGATTGTGATTCAATATTTATTTAACACTAAGATAGGATCATGTGATTGAATTTTGTTTACTTGGATTTTGTGTCAAAACCCATTGTATGTCCAAAACCAAGTCTATAAAATCAAAGTCCAAAACATGTTCCATATAAACTTACATGAAGAGATGTTATGCAAATTGTTTTGGTTTAAAATCACTCCCTCTTACATGTCATCATGTCAATATTTATCCATATCAAACTTATTCTAGATATCATGTCCAAATTTGTCTAAATAAACACCCCTCTTGACTAAACCATGTCGTTATGCTACCCATTTTAAACCAACACTAATTATAATCAAATTTTAATTCCAATTTGAAACCAATCTAAAACCACATTCAAATTATACTCCAAACATAACATATAATTTGATTAAAACACAAGTCAACTCTTCTTCTAAGGTTAAATTAAATCAAGTTTTTTAATCCAATAAAGATTAATTTAACTCAAACATTCAAGAATAAATGCAAGTCAAACATTGTATAAATCATAAATTCAATCCAAAATTAACACAACTTCAAATCAAATCAAAATTCCAAAATGAAATTTCTCAAATCCTAAGTTAAATTTTACAATCAAATCAAACAACTTATGACAAGAGTTCTAAGTTCAAAAAATTCTTAAATAATAAAATTCCTTTTCTATATTTGTAATTCAAGTTTCCAAGATAATAAATTCAAAGTCATGTCCAAATCTAAATTCTTTCAAGATCTAAACATTGAAAACTTGCCTCCTTTATGAGACACAAACACTTGAAATCATTTGATATACCAAGATTTATGCATCTTTTAAGAAACAAGTTTGATTCACGCACCTTTCCTATTTGGATACTTATATTGGAAATATTTTATTGAACTATTACACTTTTAAATTTTCATTTATAGATCTTATTAAAATTTTAACATCTACCAAAATCAAATTCAACTTCAAAATCCAAATCAGATCAAATTTGACCAAGGTCCAATTATAAGTCAAAATAGGTATATTTAGACTAGACCATTTCAATTATAAATCAATCATTCAAATCATATCTTGTATTTCTATTCAATCCCCTATACCTAATGGTTTGGAATGATGAAGTCACATCATTCATCCTTTCTTTCATTCCAATCATATCAATCCATTCCACCCTATTTAGTTCCAAGCCAAGCCAATTCAATTACATTAAGCAAATCCACCCTCTTTGGGTCCCATTTCAATCAAAGACCATGACCTTTGTCTTTTGGGCCCTATTTCAATAAAATACCAAGATTTCCCTATTTTGGGCCCCATTTTAATCAAATAATAAGACCACCCTATTTTGGGTCCCTTTTCAATCAAAGACTAAGACCCCCTATTTTGGGACCCCATTGCAATCACTAACAAAGATCACCCTATTTTGGCCCCTATTTTAATCTAAAAATAAGTCCACCCTATTCAAGTAAATTTTTTTACAATCCCATCCCATTTCATGTAACCTTACTTGGGGGCATTAGTCTAAGGTTAATATGAGTCATGGCATCTTAGAATGCTATTTTTTTTAATCATCTCTAGTATTTAGTCAAGAAGTGATGGAAAAACTCTCTAAATTTATCCAATAGCTACTCCATGTGTCATCTAATCTTAACATTTCATCCTTTCTTCCAAAATATAATCTAGCCTAACAAATCTAATCATTGAGACTTATTATGTCATTTTCCCTCCAAGGGACATTATCTATTGAAAACCTAAGTGTGTTAGAGTTTGATAACTACTCGATTAGGATATGTCATGATCCCCCTTACCAAACATGATCAAATACGTCCACTCCAAAAACAAGATCAAGATAGTCAACCCATTGTTAATTTTTTATCAAATCACCCATGTTTGAACAAACTAAAACCATTGGTGGTCCACCTTTATTTAATAAAGGACCTCTATTTGATATAGGATCCATCTTCAATGAACCTATATTTGAAGATCACAATATTAATGAGCAACTCATTATTTTTCCATTGTCAAGCATTCCCAATTTTATAAAATCCCTTTTTCCCAAATCCTTTATTTTGAAGTGAAAGGTAAACAAGGTACTTATGGATAACATAGTCCAATAGCCCTATTTTTAGTTACATTAACATCAGAATCAGGTTCTATTCTAGAACTAATATCATAATTTGGTTATATTTTTTAACCAATATCATAATTAGGTTTGATAATAGTGATAATATTATTTTTAGCATTAGAAATATAATCAATGTCAATGTTAACATTAGATTTAAATCCCCTTGAGTCAGAATTAGCTTCAGAAGTAGAATATATTAGTGGATATTATGACATTGGTTATACACTTTTACTACATCCACTTGATTCATAATAAAATTTAGAGTCAAATACCTTAATAGATGTTATGACATTGGCTACACACTCCTTGTAGATCCACTTGAAAATATTTGTGATCCTTCTATAATTTTTTAGGATGTTTTCTTCAATATCGACATAAGTTCTCCTAATAGTCTCTGTTAGTACTATGTTGCCTTTTACCCTTCTATTTACATTACACATCCATTTAACATTAACCATCCTAGTTTTTATGTTGACATACCACCTCCCATAAATTTCAATTGGGATTGACATAATCACACATTTTTAAACATGTTCTATGGTGTCATCTCAATGGTAAAATTTATGGGGATCTAAGACAACATTATGGCATAATAATAATCTCATAGTTTAACCTTATTCGAGGAGTTATGGGTCAATCAAAGTCTAAACTCAACATCTTTTAGTGAAAACTTGTTTGAGGTTATAAATAATAATCAAAATCAAAAGTCAATTTCCCTTAGTGAAACCTAGTTTGAAGGGCTATGGGATAATCAAAATAAAGAATTATTTTTTGGTTAAAATGTCTTTGAGTCATCAATAGATAAACCTATTATTTTATCATTATTTGATGAAGACATTATTGAATTCAGACTTAGCATAACCAATAATCCTCAACATATTCAAATTATAGCATATCTCAGGCTTAAATAATATAAAAATCTTGTGGCCTTATTGAGAGAATTTCTAGAGGTATTTGGACTTAAACAAAAAACTCATGTTGAATTCAAAATAAACAAAAACGTGTGTGACTAAAAATTCCAACCTTCATTTGTCCTAAAATAATTCAACTCTTATATTATATTACCTAAGAAGATTATTTATCCAGTGCATATTCTATTTTCCCCTTCCTAGTGGCACTTATTTCTCTAGAGGCTACAAATAAAAAAAAATTATCGGTTTTAAGGAATCAAAATCAGCAACTAATGATGATCACAACATCCTTAGTGTAGTTCAAATCCATAGTAGCATCCTAGAAGAGCAACTATTTCAAGTAGGTATTGGTTAGACAATAAAGGGTTTACATTATACATCTCATAATCTTCCATTGAGTTGAGATTATATAAATCAAAAAATCAATTAAAAATACAAAAAAATCCTTAAAGAAAGATAAATAATTATTCCAACAATTAAAACCATGATTATGTCACCTTGGACAAGTGAAATGATGAAAACCAAGTTTATAACATCATGTATAAGTATTTTTTTTTGTGCAAGTACATGGACACGTGAGGACAACCTCATCAATATTGAAAACCATTCCATTTTATCCATTTTTCCATTCAATAATATTTAGCATAGATCATATTATTTTTATCACTAGTCTTTCTATCTTAAACTTGTTATAGAAATATAAAGTATATGGGACCTATTTGGGAAACATTTTGGCATATAAGCCACATGACACTTTGTTGACTAGATACATTTGGTTTTCATGTGAGATAGTATTTGGAGGATCTTATATCTTCCCCTCATCATCATCCATTATTATCTAACATTATCGATTCATCCTTCATTCATTATTATCTCCCATTTTAGAATAACTATAGTTTCTTGAGGTCTATTTGGAATGTGTAGGCAATGCATAGTTTCTAAGCTCAACTCGGCCACCCATATTCCATTCTCTCCCCCTTTTTCAAGTAATTTAAGCCACACTCTCACTATTTTGTGAGTTATCAATGTTATGAATGGGGAAAATATTCCTATAACCCAATGATTTGAAAAGTTAATCAACAAGAAAAATCGCATGAAGCTACAAATAAATGAGATGCAAAACAACGAAAATCAAATGATATTCAAAAAAAGAGATGATAATACAATAGGAATCCCTTGCATAAATAGGTAAGGTAAAATTAGAAACTACCCTAACTAAGCAATGTGGGATAAATACTCACATAATACAAACTAGGAAAAATACAAAATACCTAGATATAGCCTAGAAAACATGATAAATACATACTCTCACATCCCCCAAGTGAAACTAGGGGATAAAAATAGATAAAAAAAAATATATTGTGGCATATCCATAATATCAGTCCTTAGGCCTAATAAGGTACTCATGTATAATATATATCCATGAAAAATATGGAAGATGTCCTCATGAATACCCCCCAAGGATAAATTTTGAAACCCCAAACATGCCATTAAACTCAAGGAAATGAGGTGATACAAAAGGCTTCATGAAGATGTTTGCAACCTACTATTGAGTCATAATTACTCTAATCTAAGAACTCCATCCTAAATTTGTTGAAGAATGAAGTGTATAATACTCAATGTGCTTGGTCTGCTAGTGCTCAACTAGGTTACAAGATATGCGAATTTCACTATGGTTATCACACCAAAGTATAGTAGGTGAATTATGTGTGAAACTAAACTATTTTAATAATTGACAAAGCCAAAGAACCTACTGACTCATTATAATTGTTGCCATGTACTCAACATCTGTAGATGAAGTAAAATAACTTATTTCTTCTTATATGTCCAAGCAATAGTTGATAAACTAATACAAAATATGTATCTATAAGTGGAATACCTATCATCAAAAGAACCTACCTAATATAAATTAGTGTACCCAACTAATTGAGAAGAACTCCTGGTGTAGTGTAATCCAAAATGGGTAGTACCTCATATATATCATAAAATCCAATTACTATCATGAGGGTCATGTAAAAACCTAGATATAATCCCAAATACAAATAAATTTTGAGGAAAGTATGGGTTAAGTACATAAGGTTCCCAACCATCTACCTACATAATGTAGGACCATAAAGTGGAGTAGTGAAGGTATAAGTGAGAGTGACTTTAGATTGAAAAGGATAAGGACTTGGCTTGTAATCATCCATGTCAAAACATTGAATAAGATCAATGGTGTACTTCTACTGACTCAAATAAATCCCTAAACTTGACTATGAAATGTACAAACCAAGGTAAAAGTGTAAAAGATCAAGATCTATCATATCAAACTACACTAAAAGTGTTTGCTAAATATCTTAAATCCGAGAAGAGGAGCTACCCTTGAGAAATAGATCATCAACATATAAGACTAGTCTAGCAATGTCCTCCCCAATACTCTAGCTATATATTTTGGAATTAGAGTGGTAGTGAATAAAGTCAATAGAGATAAGAAAAGAATCCATATTCTCATACCAAGCTCAAGAGTCCTATTTGAGACCATAACGAGACATCTAAATTATAAAAACAAGAGAATAACCATGAACAAACCTATTAGGTTGATCCATATAGCTTTCCTCCTACAAATATCCATGCAAGAAGGCACTCTTAATGTCCATATAATACATTGGCTAACCTTGTGATGCATCAAAACAAAGTACAAGGTGAACATAATCCATCTTGAAAATGGGCTCAAAATTCTTAGATTAATCAATACCTTCAACCTAAGATAATCCCTTTGCAATAAGATGTACCTTATACTTAGCAATGGACCCATTAGTTGCATAATTGGTGATGTATACCCACTTTCACCTAAACAACTTTCTTCCCTTAGGAAGATATACCAAATACTAAGTATGATTCTTCATCAAAGAAGAATACTCATCTATCATCACATCATCCCACTCCTATATCACACAAGCCTATGAAAAAGACTATGGATCCCTAGAGAATGCTTGACATAAAATTCTAATACCTATAGAATGTGCATGATGATGTCTAGTGGGTGGAAGATCTTGTATAAAAGGTGTTACCTTAGAAATTGTAGTATAATCCCACAATGGAATAGTGGCAAAATCAGTGGGAATAAGATCCTCAATATCTATAACCTCCTCAAAGGCTTCTTAAACTAGATCCTCAAAGAATTAATCATTATGAGGAGGTGATGAATCATCAAAATAAGAAGTCATGGAATAAGATGATAAAACATGAGATATGAAGTGTTCATAAAATTGTACATGTGTTTAAAAATGAACATCATGAGTATTAAGATCTAAAAGATGATAAGCTCTCATGTCATTGCAATACCCTAAAAAATCAAAGGTTTGCTCTTATTATCCAATGCTTTCTTTTTATTCTTTGGGATAAATGCCCAAGCATGGCTCCTAAAGGATCTAAATAATGAGACATCATTCTTGGTTACATACCAAGCCTCCTCTAGATTCAAATGCTCAAGTCTTGTATGTGGTGTGGGGTTTTGAATTTAATTCACATAATTAACTACCTTCACCCAATAGATAAGAGGTTTATCCCATGAATGCATCATGCAATTATCCATCTCCTTTAAAGTTTAATTATTCCATTTTGTTAAGCCATTCTAATATGGAGTATGTGAAATAAAAGGTTGGTGAATAATACCATGAGCTATCAAAAAATCATATAATTGTCGATTAAATTACTCCCCCTATTATCTGTACAAAGCTTCTTGATGCAACTAGAAGATTATTTCTCAACCAAAGCCTTAAATACTTTAAAGTGATCAAAAACATCACTCATATACTTAAAAACATAAACCCAAGTACCCTTTGATAAATTATAAATAAAATTAAGTTCATACTTAGCTCTATTGAAATAAGGAGAAGGAAAGACCATCAAATCACTATGCATAATCTTAAGTGGTGAAGAATCCCTCATGGACATACCCTTAGGAAATGGAACTTGGTTTTGTTTCCATAATGTACAACTAGGGAAAACTCAATTAAGACATGAAAATATAGGAAAACCATCTAGCATACCATAAGTGCTCAACTCCTTCAAGTATTTATAATTGAGACGTCTAAATATCTCATGCCAAAGCCTACTCTTAGAATCTACATGAGAAACTAAACACATTCCAAGAGGAAGAGCATCATCAAAAACCTCAAAGTAATAAATTTGAGAACTATGATTAGTAACACACTGTGAAATAAGTTTGTGAGGCTATAACAAATATTGAACTTCAACACCTTGTGGTGTGAAATTTATTGTCTTTCCCTAAATAGAATGGAAAAACTAATAAAATGAAACTAGATTAGTCATGATGTCTAAAATATATAGTGCATCATTCATGTAGTCACCATCTAGCTGTATGTAACCCTTTTCCCTAATATAAATAAAGGAAGAATATCCAACCTCAATGTTGGTAGTAGAACTCAAACCCAGAGATACAAAGGACTCCTTAAATGAAGTCATATGGTGAAAAGCACCAAAATCTAGAACCTAATTATTTTAAACAAGTGATTGTGACCTCCTAACAACATTAATTGATTTGCCATGCTCATGAGATGGAAATGGATTAGAGATATAAATCTTGTTTCTAGATGGCATCCTCTAGGGCTTGAATTCTCTTAAAACACCTAGACTCTTCATGACCAGTCCCCCTACAATAGGAGTAAGATAGGTGTTATAGTAATTTCTCATGTTTCTTTAATTTAATTAACTTACTAAAAACATAATCATAAATAACATTTATGATGAATACCTAGAGATTAGGATATGTTTGAACACCACTTGAATCCAGTGACTAACGGAGCTTCTTTTTGGATGTGAATAATAACCTACACACATAAAAATAACTTGGACAAAAATAGATTAATAGATAAATGGGTGAGTTTCCTAGTTAAGAACCAGTCTTGAGAAGTTGTGAACTTTATCAAGTAGATGTCAACTCACTTGTTTACACAATTAAGTGGATAAAACACATTTGAAATTACAATAGATAAAGATATGATAATAATAAGTGTTATGATTCAATATTCATTTAAGCTATCAATATAAGCAAAATATTCATCCCAATAAGCTGTAGAATCATTTAAATCCTCTTGTATGACATCAAGTTGGTCATCAGTTGTTTCAAAGGAAGGAGAATAAAAAATAGAACAGAGTGCTAGATCGAAGGCTATGTCACTCTAATCATAAAATTGGGGTTGGGATACTATAAGAAGATCAGTGATATTGATTATGTCATATACAATACCAAGTAGAGTCATCTACATAATAAATCCATGTTTAAAAGGATATGAAATCAATATGAATTAAAGATAGGACTCTAAAATTAAAGGCTTGGGTTTTGAAAACTAAACACAATGGATCAATGATGATCCTATATAATCAATTCTAATTCAAAATAAATCAATGTCAATTCTATCTAAAATTATGCTTAATTAAAATAGACATTAAATTAGATGATAGAGGTTAATGAATAGAAGCAGAGGGATATAGATGTTATTATAAAGATGAAATAAGTAGATAAAATTAAATATATTAGTATAAAATTAAATAAATAATATGATTACTTATCTTGAACCTGGTTGTAAATAGAATACAATCTTCCTTATGAAAGCAGGTAGTACTTCAAGCTCATGATAATGGATGTAGATTGAATGCAACATAATTTTGGTAGACTAACATTAAGGGCTTCCTTAATTTTCCAAGAATATTAGAAACAATTTGAGGTTCAAAGGCTCTAGTCTCTAAGCCAAAGGTTGGCTAAGTATATATGGATTGATGTCAATCTATAGAATCAGCTCTGATTATGGAAGAATCATCGTAGATTCACCCAAATTGGTAAATTTATTCCAACCATGGGTAATATTTGGCTTTGGTGAGTGTGAGGTTGTTATGGATAAGTTTATATGGGGGTAAAGTGGTTAAGAGGTAGATTCCTTATGTTATGAATGAATTTAAGTGGTTAGGGAGTGTAGAAAGGTAATAGTAAAAGTAAATTACCAAGTTATCAAGGGTAAATACCAAACCTTAAGATATGGGTATTTAGGAAATTAAAATAATAATAAGGGCCTATGACACATCATAAATTATATAAAGTATATGAAATTATAGTGTTTACATTTGCCCATTTTTATGGAGTGGTATGAAATATGTGCCATGAGACAAAAACCAAGAGAGGTCAATTTTATGTGAGGAGGTATCCCCCCTTGAAGTAGGAACTAGTGAAGAATAAGGAGTGGGTGATAGGTTTAAAAAATATAATAGTGGATGGTTAGATAATAAATTAGATATAATGATGTGGATGCATAACATGAAGTATATATTTTGCACTAATAGGATGTAAGGTAATATAATCAAAGATGTCTCGAGGCTATTACCATAATAAAATGCCATAACTATGAAAATGTGTGCTTAAATGAAGGTAAAATAAGAGGACAAGTGATAGGACTTGTCTAACCAAAGCATCTGGTGTGTTATACAATGTGCATGTTACCTATAGATGGTTGTTCTCAAGATAAAATTCATTCTTGGGACCTATTGAGGAGAGATACCCAAAAGAGTATATGTTATACACAGGTTATGGGACCAACACAAGGTCTAAATCTACAAACCTAAAATGGTATAGTACAAATAATAGGGTAGGTATGAAAAAGTACCAAAATGAAGCTAAGGAGTAGGTCTAGATGCATGTAAATTATAAGTAGTTAAAAATGGGTGAATTGAAACTGATCTAAAATGAATTGGCACTAATCCACCAAATTGGTACCAGTCTAAAATAGATCAGTATTGATCCAAAGTTGGGTATATAATAAAATTTGAAATGAAAAAGGGATCATTTTCTATTTTTGAAAAATGAAATGATACTTAGGAGCTAAAATGATGATTGAGACACAAGAATAAATAGAGGCTAGTGGCAGTGGATTGAGGTGATGGTGATGATCGCAAGATGAGGTAGGTCCCATTTTTTATTAAGTTTATAATTTTTTGAGTTTTTTTATTTTTTATTTATTTAAGATTAGGATACATGGTTAAACTAGGGTAGGATATCACCAAAGAATTGGCACTAATTATAATGAATCAATGATGATTCAATAGGAATCGATGTCATTTAATCAAAACAACACCAGTCCAGATGAAATGGCATTGATCCATAAGGGATCAACATCAATTCACATAAAAAGGTGAAAGGCTAGATAGAACCTAAGGTTAGGCAAAGCTATAATTTTTAGGAGAGTTTAGGCTTAAAGGGGATTTTGGTGATAGTCACATATTCTTTTGTAGATGTAATAACAAGTTTTGCCTCTACTGAAGCATCTATGAGACTAGCTTAGTGATGATTATTGGGAACACCTAGAGGATATAGGCCTAGGAGGAGTACATTATTATAGATGTATTCATTGAGATATGAGATTGTTGACTACTCTAATAGAGCACTAGGATGTGAATAATTGGACATTTTAGCTTCTTACTAGAGAGATGACCATTATGACGGAAGACATATATAGGATTTTATGACTTCTTATGTAGGGAATAGCTATAGTACATGTGGATGATTAGGGATGTAGAGAATCACTTACATGCCTATATGATGGGGATGCTACTAATTTCACATTTATATATGGTGGCTTTATTTTTTAGCCTTTATATGAAGTTGATGTAGTAGGGAGGTATGTTTACCATGATGCTATTGGTGATCTCTTATTATTCACTCTCAAACTCAAGAGGAGGTAGGTTTTCATTCAGCTTGATAGATGTATTTGTAGACATACTAGATCATAAAATAGTGTTTTCTTTGGCATCCACCTTACTAGCATAAGTTTACAAGGAGCTATGGGGTTGGAAGACCATAAGGTGATATGGCTTGGATTTGATCACAGTGGTATAATGTTCGGTGTACAAGAACATCAGGGTGGTGTGACCCATTGGTACCCTATGGATACGGAGGTATGAGACTAAGTATAGTGTGCCCTTACTATGATAGAAGGTAGATCTAGCATAAGACTTTATATATGGCATTATTTAGGACCTAAAGTTCTACCAAGGGGTCCTAGAGGGGTTAAGAGATGGAGATATCATTTGGAAAACTTATCTCAGATTTCTTATGTGGACCAAGGTAGAGATAAAGCTTATAAGTATCTAGAAGGAGAGGATGGTGACTATAAAGTAAATATATTACCTCCATTTTGGGTGAGTGTAATGATAGTTTATATTGGTATAGGACATTTCATGGGTGTTATGTGTATATAGATGGGTAAATACAGAATGAGATCTCCCAAGGCCAGACACTACATATGTCATGATGGAGGAGGAAGAGGATATAGTTGGATATGATGTGGAGGATACACTCCAGCATTTCTATCATGATGCATAGGATAGTGGGTGGTGAGGCAAGAAAGGGTGGTGTATCTATTCTAGGAAGGAGTGCATGAGGAGATGGAGGAGGTTGATGAGGATAGAGGATGAGAGGAGGAGATGGGAGATGATGGGGAGAGGGGAGAGGATGGGGGAGAGGAGGATACTGATGTTGTTTATATCATTATAAAGAGGGATATACTGAGGGATCAATGTATAACCTTATAGGGATAAGTGGTCATATCATAGGGGGCTCTCTCCATAATACAGATTGAGTGAGATGCCTTACAAATTAGATTAGATTACTTATAAGTGGAGTTAGACTCATTATAGCTTAGCCATGACCTATCAGTGGGGTCTTGAGATCGTACTAAGTGAAGAGATATAGCTTGAAGAGGGGGGGAGGAGACTCAATATATATAATTGTAGGGGTGGTTAGGCCTAGCATAGGGAAGGAAAGTATAGTAAGCACTAATAGATATAAGGAGTTAGCAATGAATATGCACTATTATGAGTAGATTGTACTAGATCTACATCTATATATTCCACATTATGCTTCCCATCTAGCCACATAAGGCAAATCCTCTAGGCATAGTCACACAAGATCAGTGAGCATGGGGAGTGTATCCCATAGTATGGATAAGAGAGACATGGACAGAGGAAGAGATGGGGGAGGGGATGGGATAAGAGATGGTGGGGGAGCCTTGGGGAGTATCCATCCTAGAATGATACATTTTATAGATTAGCTCATTTATTGTTGTATTTATTCATTGTAATGGCTAGAGAGCCACATACATACATATGGATATTTATGATATACACCTTGATTATATCATAAATATCCATAAATATGATATTTATGATTCATGATTATGATTTATGATGTTTTTATGGATTATGGATGTTTATGTATTATGTTATCATGGATGCTTGCATTTAGATTATGTGATTATAGATTTAGCTTATTAGATGATTTGATAGCTTATGATTGTTACATGTGATGGATTTATATTGAAATGTTTATGGATTATGACTATTATAGATATGATATTGGATCATGGATTATGGATTTATATGTGATGTGATTAGATTATGGATTTATATTATATATTTGATGGATTTAAATGTTTAAAATTATTATAAATTATATTATTATGGATGTGATTTAGATTACGCAATGTATAGAATTATGTGATTATAAAATGTTCATGATTAAATCAATATAGATGTGACTTTGAATATGTGATTATGGATTTAATAATTATGAGTTTGATTAGATTATGGATTATTGGTTTTTATGTAAAAAAATTATGGATTATGGATGTATATTTAATTATTGACTATGGATTATAGATTTTATGTTTTGTGATTATAGATTATTAAATATTAAAATGTTAATAAATTATGATTATGTTATCATGATTATGATTTTGATAATTGGATTGGAATATATTTATTGATTATGGATTTCATGGATTATGAAATATGTGCATGGATCATGATTATTATGGATGCAATCTATATATTCAGATTTTGTGTTTATAGATTGTTGATTTACTATATCAGGATATGTGACAAATCTATAATTATTTGGCACAAATTTAATTTACAAAATATTTTATTGCTTGTTATTATATCTTACCATGGTCCAAGAAAACCACTTGAAGGGAATGCATGTGCATCCTTAACCAACTGCTAATAACTATCAACTTTAGGTCATCTTAGTTTAGGATCTTATTGATTTGAGATGGACATTACTAAGGATTTGTTTTAAGATTTAATAGAAATTGGATTTTGAAGAAGATGTTTCCATCTTGTATACCCAAAACTAAGGTTAACCCTAGAATCCTTTTATGCCAATCTATGTAGATTTCTCAATGCAAGAAGTCTACTAAATTAAAGAAATCTTATCAATGGAGGAAGCTTTCTTGGGATGTTTTATGCATGATAGCCATATTTTGAGGGAGTGATCTATATTTAAGATATAATTTTTAAAATAATTATCCTTTGAGGGAGAATTATATGCTTATCTGTGTGTGTGTGTATTTCTATAGATTTTGTAGATTTCATAGTTGTCCTTCAAGGGATCAGTATATTATTTTTGCTTATTTTATAGATGCTTTGCTTTGATTTTGATCTTAATGTTATTATTTATTTATGGATTGGCCTTAGGTATCTTAGGATAATTCCCAAAGTTTTGTTACATAATATAATACACTTATTCTTAAAATAAATTAGTGATAAGGATGGATTTTAGGGAATAATGATTTGGAGCTCCTTCCCATTATAGGCGAAGCTTTTCCAATTAGAGAATGTTATGAATAGAGCTAGGGTATTCATATTCAAGGTTAAAAATGGGAAATGTTGCTAGATAACCACATGTCTCTACATATCATTATTTGGTATAAGAACAATAGGGATATAGTTTTGTTGAATGAAACTAGGTAGACCAAAGTGATCCAAATTTATTAATAGTAGAAAGGGCATAGATGCAATGCATTAAGAGGTTCTAATTTTGATTTTCCATCAAGAGAGGCCATATGATATGCCCCAAATCCATACTTATGGGTGATAATATATGGTCCCAGCCAGTTTGGAGAAAATTTTTGCCTTTTGCTTTTTTCCATATTAGTGACATATTGATTTTTCCTTTAAGACAAGATCACCAATATTAAATTTGTGTTTTTTTACATACTTATTATAGGCATGATTTATTTATTTATGATACACTTGGATATGGTTAAGGGCCACTAATCAGTGTTCATCCAAGAGTTTGAGTTGGACTAATCATTCCTGATAGAAATCATCCTCAAAAATGATATATTTAAGGGAGATGTGAAGGGAAGGAATCTGAACCTCTAAAGGAAGTACAACTTTAATACCATAGACTAGGTAGAAAGGACTATCACCGATAGGGGTTTTAATTCTAGTTAGATGAGCCCATAAGGCAAATTGAACATGAAGATGCTAATTATTTCCTGCTTCATTAATGACTTTAGTTAGGATTTTGATAAGAGTTTTATTGGATGCCTCAACCTATCTATTAACTTGAGGATAGTAAGGCAAGGAAAAACTTAGCTTAATGCTAAAAAAATCACAGAGCTCTTAAACCTTTTTATTTTTAAAAGATGTTTCATTAATTATGATGATCTTATGAGGAACACCAAAGTAACAAATAATAAGCTGACTAATGAATTGAATAATTTTGTTTGCTTTGGTTAAGATAAGGTGGATAGCCTCCACCCAATTCATAAAATACTCAATGGTAGTGATTATAAATCTATGACATAGGGAAGATTTAGGATTAATCTAGCCTATAAGATCAAGCCCCCATAAGGAAAAAGGCAAAAATTCATGTGCTACCCTATAACACTTGACTAGGGACATGGGATAGATTGGTATGTTGCTGACACTTTACACATTTACTAATATATTCATAAAAATCTTGATTTAAAGTGGGCCAATAATATCCCAATTGTAAGATTATCTTAATGATGTATGACCACTAAAATTCCATGAACAAGTTGTCATGAGATTATTTGATAGCAAGGGTAGCTTCATGGTTTTAGAGATAATGAAGAAGGATATCATTAAAATCACACTTATAAATAACACCACCTAATATGATAAAACATGTGACATGATGTTAGAAATCTCACTTGCCATTTCTAGATAGATCTAGAGGAATAATCCCCCTTGATAGGTAATCAAGTATCTTTGCATAACAAAGATTTGATGGATTTTCCTCCATACTATAGATGGAAAGAAGGTCAATTTTGGTAAAGGAAGGTTGATTAACCTTGTAGACAAGGATAAATAACTTATATTCCTAAGATGAAGATGGATAAAGGATACCAAGGAAGCCATAGTATCTACAAACTTGTTAGTTGATTGAGGAGTGGCTTGAATAGCATAATTATTGAAAGTGGCTAGTAACTGATTAGCTAAGGTCTTATATTTTGAAGGGTGTCATTCTTACATTGATATATGTTGTTAATATAATTAACTAAAAGTTGGGAATCACCATACCCAAGGCTAAAGTGGTTTGGAGACCTATGATTAAAGCCTCATATTATACCATATTATTAGTGCAGTCAAAATCAAGCTTAAAGGATAGAGGTATAGATATTGCCTTAGGAGGGATTAGGATAATTCTGGATCCCCCACCATGTTCCCATTTAGATACATCAAAGAATAGAGTCATTTGATATTTTGGATATGTTTGAGACATGGAGGCTATGTCTTCATCTTGAAATTCATAATTAACTAGTTAATTATTAGCAAGAGGTGCTTCAATAAGTTGATCAACAATTATTTGACCTTTAACTAATTTTTTATGGATAAAATTGACATTAAAGTATGCCAAAATCATGAGCCATTTGGCCATTCACTAATTTTGATAAGGCTTTGAATTCATAAATCTTAAGCGATTGGTTTTCATGACCACATAAGTTTTGTGATTGAGTAGATAATGTCAAAGCTTGGAAGCTACAAAGACCAAATCTAGGCATAACTTCTTTGTGTGATAATAACATGTCTCATATTCAACAAGTGTATGACTGATATAATAAACCACCTGATATTTATGTTTCTCATCATGATGGGTAAGCATCTCTCCAAGGGCATGATCTATAGTGGAAATATACAAGAAAAAGGGTTGTCCCTCTTTTGAGGAAGTGAGAACTGGTCATGAAATAAGGTAGATCTTAAGAGCTTTGAAGGCCTCTTAAAAACCAAAGTCCTAATTAAAATTGAATCTTTCCTTAAGAGGTGATGGAATGGTTGACATTGATCAAATAGATGGGAGATAAAATGATGAATAGACTGTAATTTAGCTTGCAAACTATAGAATTGCTTAAGATTAGATGGGGGTGGAATTTTTAAAATGGATTTGATCTTTTTAGGGTTGACTTATATCCCTCAAATAAAGGCAATAAAGCCTAAGAAATTACTCATTAGTATTCCAAAAATGTATTTCTTAGAATTTTAATGGATACAAAACTAGATTAAGCAAGGAAAAATTACCTTAAAGATCAAGAGATGATTAATTCATAATTTTGACTTACTGAGGAGATCATCCACATAATCCTCCACAATTTTATGGATGATGTCATGGAATATGTAAGTCATTTCTCTTTGACAGGTGGGTCCTATATTATTTAGGCTAAAAGGATTAAACCAATAGCAGAAGGTCCCCTAGGGAGTAATAAATGAAGTCTTATGTTGATCTTTTGGTGCGATAAGGATTTGATTATATCTAGAGAAACCATCCATAAGTGACAATATTTTGTGCCCAATGGTTAAATCCACTAATTTGTTAATATTAAGGAGAGTGAAATCATCCTTAGGATAAGAAATATTAAGGTCTCAAAAGTTAGTATAAAGGCATAGTCCCCCTATGGGCTTTATGATAGGGATGATATTAGATACCCATTGAGGGTAGTCAATAGGCTAGATAAAGTTAATGGATAAGAGATGTTGTAACTCTTCGTTGACTAAGAGTGCAATGTGAGGGTGCATTTTTTGGACTGTTTACTTTATAGGTTTGGTGTCTAGGAATGTGACAATGTTATGGATAATAATAGTAAGTTCTATACCAATCATGTCACTATAGGACCAAGCAAATGCCTCACTATGATCTATTAGAAACATAGTGAAATCTTGGTGCTCTTGGGGATCCAAATATTTGTTGACCTTAACTATTTATAGAGTCTCATGAGATCCTAATTTAACATCAATGGTGGCCTCATTTAATAGACTAGAGGTTTCAGATGGAAGGGATTTATGTATATGGGAGTTATTTGTGCCTAAATGAGTTAAGATCAACTCATTATCCTAGCACTAAAGAATAGGTATGGTGTGAAAATCCTACCCTATCATGGTTAGGTAGGATAAAGGAATGGTTTTAACCTTCCCATTATGATGATAAATGAGAGGTTTTATAGTAATATCATTGACTAAATTTTTTTTGGGGTAATAGATGTGACATCATCTATCAAAGAAGGTGGACTAGATGGTGAGATGGTGTGTCCTCTTTAAGGATAAGAAGGAGAGTAACCTCCTAGGTATCTTTGGGATTTTTGTTAAAATCAAGGCCATGTTTTTCATGAGGTTTCCCAAAATATCCTAAGCTAACCTCGTGTGGACCTTGTTCATAACATCTTATGCCAAAACCCTTTCAAGCACACCATTGTAGGTATATTTTTTCCAAGTAGGGTTTATTGAGGAATGAAAATTTTGAGTTAAATGGTTTAACATAGGTTTGGTTAAAAATCCTAAATAATGCTGATCAATTTCCCCATAAATCAAATGGGTGTAGAGGAAAGGTGGACTGAAGGGAATAATTTCTCCTAAATCTAGATAATAAGCATGTTGTTTGTCTAGATGCCCATATTATTGGGGAGTGGGGAGTGTATTGAGTGTTAATAACTGATACTCTCTAATTGATAACTACTATAACATGGAATTAATAGACTCTTTACTAATCCATGATGTAGGGATTGTCATACTAGAGGATGCTTAATTAGATGAGGATGGGTAATGATTTGTAATAGAATTAAGACATTATTTGGTTGAAAGGTGAGGTTTCAAGTTTTGAACAGATGGGGATCATATGGGACATTGTGGATTTTACCTTGATGTTCAAATTTAATATAGTTATACAAGGTAGAGGGGATGCAATGCCTAGTACTTATCTAGGGATGTCCTAATAGAATGTTATATTGAAACTCCCCTTCTATTATGTAAAATAATTCAAGTAGAACATGTACGCCTACTTAAATGTGAATGACCACCATTCCTAGTGTAGGGGTGATAATATCATTAAATTCTTCTAAAATAGCAAGGGATTAAGCTATAAATATTTCAAGTAATTTCAGTTATTTGAATGTGTGAGAGGAGATGATATTTATACTCACACCATTATCAATAATTACTTATTTGATTTGAGTTTTATCAATTTGGGTAGTGATAAATAGTGTGGGATCCTGGTCATCAAGCTATAAGGGTGGAGTTTTTGAATCATGGAATGTTGTAGATTATGGATTTTGAAGTGATGTAATGAAAACTTTGATAAAGTTTTAGGGTTCATCAACTTGTATCTTGATGGCCCACAAGGCTTCTATCATAATTTAATGATGTTGTGGAGAATTTTTGAAAAGTTCATATAGAGACATCTTGACTAGGAGCTAACAAAGCTTCTTTAGAATGGATATTTGTATGAGTTCTAAAGCATTATTATTTTATGCTTTCCCTAAAATATAAATTTTTAGTATCAGAGTAGGTGTTGTAGGACTATTTATGGTAGGATTTGGTACTTTCACAATAGTCACTTTTCATTTTTAATGATTTTGGGTCTTATGACCCTGTGTTTGGGATCATGTAGCTATGTGAACTATGTCTATCTAAAACAAAAGGGGATTTGTTATGTTCTCAGACTCATCCACATCTAGGGGAATTGGGAGGGGTTGATACTGATCTCTATCAAAGGTTTTATCTTTTTTTATATCTCATTCCAATACTATTGGTAATATATTACTTATTCAGGTGGATATAACCCTAGTAATTTGAATATGGGGATGGTCATGATCTAACTATTCCATTAAAATGTTAACTTTTTCTAATAAGTTCTAGACCATAATTTTTAATGCATTACAAATTTCCATGTCGTGACCTATTATCGAATGATACATGTATTTCTTATTTTCTTGATACCATACTAGTCTCTGAATATGAAGGTTAATGAGTTTTATGGGTGGTAAAGTGACAAGGGAAGTCTAGAGAAGTTGATCAAGGATATTAAAATAAGATCCCTTCAATGGATCCAAACTAGATTTTTCAATCCTTTGAGGCATTAATAAGGAAGACATATTTGACTTTGAACCTTGACCTTTTGAATTGGTTGTGTGAACATTCCCTACAATAGGTACTTCATGCTTAGGATAATCCCTTACACCTAAACCTTATGGATAATAGGGCTTTAAGGGGTTATATATTGGTATTATCACAATGTGAATATTCCTTTATGAGGTACAAGCTCTCTAGTAGAGGATTCTACGATGGTAGCTTTTAGTCTTGCTAAAGGATGGGGTTATAATATAGATGCTTTTGTCTGAATAGGTGGTAGTGGTGATTTCCCTCTTTGAATATAATCAAGGGTAGTGGGGATATCTTCTTTAGGGAGTCCAATCCTAATGGGAAGATTCTATAAATATTTTCCTCTTGGGGCCCTAAGTTTTTTATTTTTGATATCTATAGATTTTCCATTGACTTCTCTAAGATTTATCTCTTCTCGATTAATGAAAGGAACTAGTCTTAAGCTAGTTGAGGTAATGTGATAGCTTTCTTAGGAGGTAGTAAGTTAAATGGTATGGGTATGCTAGATTCAAGTATTGTGATAACATGAGGAACAGTATGCATATCTTACAAAATGTCTAAGCAAGACTTTTATTCAATAGTATTTTCCTCTTTTATTTCTAATTGATAATTTTGAATGTTTTCAAATACTATTTCCTCAATTGGATCCAAAATAATGAGATTCAAAAAAATTGAGTGTGTTTTTGGGATAAATTTTCTTAATTCAGATGGTTTAAAGGCATCTCCTATAAGGAAATCAGGAATATAAGTATATCAACTTATTTAAGTAGAATTTGATCATAGATTGTGTTGATTACATGAGTTTTATGGTCTAAGGTAGATCCTAAATTAGCCTACATAGAATTAGATGTGGAATCATGATTAGGGAATGATTGCCTAAGGATGTCTATAGACTAACTAAGGGGTATATGAGGGTTATCTAGTTATAAATACCCTTGATTAATAATATTATGTACTATACCCTTGAAATAGTGACACCTACTGATGTCATAACCTATTACATAGTGGAATTCATAAAATTCATTTTCCCTAAACCATCTAGGCTTAGGACAAGAATCATCAAGAGGTTTGATTAGAGGAAGTTCAATGAGAGATGCCTTTAAGAGATTGCCTAAGATAGACATTTAATATTCTCCTAAAGGTGTATATTGTCATGGGGTAAAGCATGTCAATGGTTTTTGGGATTGTGCCTAAAAGGTAGAGGGCTTAGATTGGATTTTTGCTTGTGGTGGTGTTGATTATACAACTATGGCATTAGCAGCTCCTTTGGTTTTATTGTTATTGTTAGTCCCTTTAGAGGGGTCAAGATTGAAGTTTTTACTACATAATTTCACTTTCCCTTCTTCCAAGGCTCTAATTTCCAATTTGTGGGCCATCGAAAAGTCCTCATAAAAGGTTATAAAATATTATACCCATAATATTGATGAAATATGTTTAGCACATGCTCTCATAGATAATTACACTAGTTTAGGTTGTGGAAGTGAGAAGGTGAGTTGGTTTATGAGATTTCTCCATCGAGCCACAAAATCAATGATAGATTCATCATCAAACTATCAGATGGCATAGAGGTCAATGATAGTTACTTTTCTTATGATGTTGATAGAAAAGAGATCTAATAATTTTTGGGCTATTTTCCAAAAAGAAAACAAATAATGTTGAGGAATTGAGTTGTACCAATCTAGAGAAAGTCAAACTAGCAACATGGGAAAGGTCCTAAGAAGAAGTACATTATCATGAGATATAAGGTAACAAGCATTCTTAAATGCTTGAAGGTGTTATTGAGGATCCTCCTTATTCTAAAACTTCATAAATTTTGGAAGCTCCCAGTATGTAGGGTAAGGTTTAATGGGGACAACTAGGTCAATAGGTTCATTACATAGTTGCTCATAAGTGAGCATATTTTTATACCCAAGGTAGAGGCTTCCAAATTGTCCATTTTGTTCATAAGGATGCTCATACATTTTGGTTGGTTGTTATATTGAGGAATACCTCCAAAAGCATTATATTATGGGATTTGATAAGTAGGAAGCTTAGTGGAAAAATATTGGGATAAAGGATAACTATTGTCACCAAATCTTGCACCATAGAAGAGAGTTTTCAAGTCTCTTCTAGATTTGGAAAATGTTGGAACATTTCTAGGCATGTGGGTATACCTACAGAGGAAATAAACCTCTATATTTAAAGGGCTAGCTCCCTAAATGTATCTCTATAAAACAACCTCTGTCTAAACTAGTTTGATTGAAGGGAAAAGAGTTAGAAACTACATAAAATGAAATCTACTCTAAGAGTGGTGATGCACCAAGATTATCTTCCACATGAATATCATATTCTAGTTCACAATACAAAAAAATTCATAGACCATCTTCAAGCTCTAAGGATTCTAACACAAGTATTTTAGTATAGAGGTGAGATGTATAAAATAACACAAGGCAAATGAACTAAAAGGAAAGTTGCACATTCCAAGAATAGTTATACACTTACATCAATTCAACACACTTGAACACACTCTATATGACATGTTAGACTAAGAAATTTTACTCAGGCATGAATGATAAAGGATAGAAGGGTGGAAAATCATCACTTGTCACTATACGTCAATTATACACTCAGACAATTATTTATAACTTGAAAGAAAAAGACTTGTACTAATTCTTAAAGGAAAAACATGACATTAATCCAGTAGGGCTTTGCCGTACCTTGTGTGGAACTTCTTTTCACTAGCATAAGGATTGTATTTATAACAGAAAGGAAGTGAGAGAGGAGACTTTTTGGCACTAAAAAGAGGAATCAATCTATTATAAGCCTCCAACTATAGCTAAAACTATCTCTATAAATGATTCTCATTTAGGCCATTTGATTGATCCATGTCACCTCAATTGGTTACATAGTTAGCTTGCTCTCTCAAAGATGCTTCCCCAATGGTTACACCAATAGAATCAAGATATTTTGAGCTAAGTAATGGAATCAATATGTTTATTACAATTGAGTCCACTTGTTGTAGATTTGTCTTGATGCTAACAGCTTCTTACTAACTCGCTAAGGTGTGTAATGACATAGGGGAGAGTCCTTTTCATTATGTTGGCAATGGAGATTAAACTACTTGAAGCCTATGTGTATGCCTTCATGGCATTTATCAGAATGTTGGTTCCTATGTCTATAAACATCCCTTGAAAGCTTGTCTAAGCTTGACCTTAGTTAAATGTTTAATCCCTATAGATCCCCTCAGCCTTTCTTCTTTTGATTGGCCATAAAAAATGACTCAGATTTTGATCTAATCAAGGTGATATGAGCCCTTTAATTTGCTTTATTTCACTTCATCTGATCTTTAATGGATGAAGAATGTGAGCCCTTGGATCTTTGAGCATTTGAGTGAGGACCATCGATCTACTTGGGACCCATTATTTAAATACCAATGGCTAGCCCATGACCCTAAAGTTGACATCCGTGCAATTGTCACTCTACTAGAATAATTATTTTGGGGTATTTCCCTTGGACCTATTTTTTATGGATAATTATTTTAGCCATTCTTTCCAAAAGTGCCCTTCAAATTTTACTTTTGGCCCATTTTTGCTGAGAATAACCCTTCGGCATTTTTGAAATGTCTCTTTGGAAAGCCTGAACATGCCCTTTGGCTTTTTGAAATATCCCTTTGGAAATATTAAACATGCCTCCTTGAAAAGCCTGAAAAGGACACTTTCTTAAGAAAAGACCCTTCTCAAAAGTGTGTAGGGCACTTGCATAAGAAATGATCTTTTAAAATTTTGAAATGTCCCTTCAAATTTTTTACAAAGGACCAATTCCTTTAGACTTTTTTGCAAGGACCAATTCCTTCAGACTTTTTGCAAGTGCCGATTCTTTTGGAATTTTTTACAAGTGTCAATTCTTTTGGACTTTTTTGTAAGAACCAATTCCTTTAGACTTTTTGAAAGTGCCTTTGCCTATAGAAAAATTCCTTTGGAAAAATTGTTTTAGATAGAATGTTTGAAATATAACTTTGTCTAAGGAAATAACACTTGGCCAAAAATACAAAACAAAAGCTTCATCGGGGAAATTATTTCAAACAAAATGTTTGAAATAATTCCTAACACTTGTGTAAAAAACCTAAAACAAAAATTCTAAAGGAAATAACACTTGGGCAAAAAGATTGAATAAAATCTTCCTCCTATAGAAAAAATCTAAATGTTGCACTTAGCCAAAATGAAAGAAAAGAAGCAAAACTTTGAAGTAAAAAACTGGCTAACATTATTGGTGATTCCTAGGGGTGGCATGTTTGCTATGCCTAAGAATAGTTGCCTAAATCCTTCCATTGGGAATGAAGTCATGCATATAGGCACCTAAAATGACTTGAATAGACCTTTGGCTCAAAAAGCACAAGCTAGTTCATCCCTATGCATGAAATCAAAGACATAGACCAAAAAAAAGGAAATAAACACACATGTGCTATAAATCACTTAGGGAACACAACAACAAACCAAAATAAAACTAGATTAAACACACACACCTAAGCTACTATTTACAAAACAAACTTGCAAGGAATAATAGCAAAACTTTAGATGTATCCCATTCATAGGGATAGGCAATTCTTCTCGATTCATCTTGGTCAACTGAAAGGAGTTACTTTGTTTACACTTGCTAATGATGTAAGGGCCACTCCAAAAAGCATCAAAATTTGTATGTCTACTTGGTTTTGTTCTATCCTCATCCCATTTTATAACTAAGTCACCTTCTTTAAACACTCTTGTACTTGCTCTTTTATCAAAGGACATATTCATGAGTACTTGGTGGTATTCCATGACCTTGTGTGCATTGTCTCTTGCTTCTTACAGTTGCATTAGTTCTATAAATCTAACTTTTATTAGAGTATTTTTAAGTAGTTCCAGATAATGTGCAATTTCTAGAGAAAGGAGTTCTTGAGATATGGATAACCTAGCCTCTCTCCCATAAACAATCATAAAGGGAGAGTTACCAGTTGATCTCTTAGGAGTAATCCTATCAGCCCATAATGATGTCTTCAACTTGGTGTGCCATGCTCTTTGATTATTCTCCAATGTCCTTTTGATGATCTTGATGAGATTTTTGTTAGTAGATTCAGCCAATCTATTACCTTGAGGATAATAGTTGGATTAGGTACTCAAGTAAACTCCATTCCTCTTTGCCCAATCAAAAGTTTTAGCACTTATGAAAGAAAGTGCATTATCAAAAATGACAACATGAAGAAATCCAAACCTTATTATAATGTTCTCATAGAACTGCAAGATAGAATTTTCACTTGCCTCCTTTAATGCAATATCCTCTACCCATCTTTTGAAGTATTCATTAGTAGTCAATATCCATTTATGTCCAGCACTTGATGGAGGTTTGATCACACAAATGAAATCAAGGCCCCATTACATGAAAGGTTGGTCTACTTGGATAAGTTTCAATGGAAGGGATGCAAGTTTTTGTTTGCCTATAAGGAAGGTACATTGAGGGCACATCTTAGCCCAATGGTAATAGTCCTTAAAAAAACTAAGCCAATAGTAACCAGCCCTCATTATCTTTGCAACCATCATCGTGGGAGAGAAATGACGTCCATCTACACCATTGTGAAATTTTTCTAGTAGCATACCAAACTGATCATTGTTAACACACCATTCATGTCTTTATTGAAGAGAAAACCATATACAAGATAGTAAGGAATGGTCTATAATATAAAACACCTCCTTTGAGACTTGTTCAAGCCATTAGGGAACCCACTATTTTGAACAAAACTAATGATGTCTAGTGTCCAATTTTGAACTTGTATGTGATCAACTTATTGGGGGTGAACTTGGTTGATCAAGACTTCCTCTTTTATATCTTGAAAATTTGAAGCTAAATGCTCAAATAACCCTTTTCCTCTTACCAAGTTTGATCATCTTCATTGAAAACACTCTCCAAAGTAATCAGCCCCTTAGGTATCTTGTTTGTCTTTAGTTGAATAACTTGTTCTTTATATTGATCATGTAGTCTCTTTTGGTTCCTTGAGGATAATCTAGTCTCATTTTTTAAGAAGTGTGCAATGTGTTCATCACTTTTAAACACTTGTAATGACACTTCATTATTTGGAATAAAAGGCCTAATAATGACCTTGATATGAGACTGATCTTTCTCCTTCCCTACATCAGCAATTGCATCAAATTGTGCTCCTATGGTAGCCAATCTATCAGCATATTTATTTGAATCCCTTAGTACAAGTTATATGTTGAAGGCATCAAAGTCTTCAAGTAGGTCCACATACCCTAGGATTGTATTACTTAAGCAAGGGATCCTTGGTTGTAACTTGATTTCTCACTTGATATATGACCAATTCACTATTCCCATAAACTTTTAAATTCTTGATCCCTCTCTTCTTTGCCCTTTAGATGTTGTGAACTAGGCCTTCATAGTCTACCACATTGCAAGTGCAGTTGAAGTGGAATCTATATGAGGAGTCATATTGATTATTTTATGGATATACTAACATAATTATAGCTCCTACACCTAATTTTCTTCTTGATATATCAAAAAACATTTCCCATATCCCTTCAAGTTCATGATCTTCATTAGTGAGTGAAGGAATAGAAGCATTTTTTTGTGCATACAATAAACTCTTAAATTAGTCTCTTGTATGAATGTATATGGATCAATTCCATGTATTTTAGTGCTATAATTATCAAGGAAAACATTATAAATACCTTCAAATGGGGAGGATGCTTCACCATCCATGACACCTTCTTCTTCTTTACTAATTAGACAATTCTGATCTGAATTTGTCTCCATGTATGGCTCAATATGAAACCTTGCTAAGGGTTATGTCCTTATAATCACATTGGTTCCATATCTTGTTTTAAAATCTATAAAATACAAATCAATATAAATTTACCCTCATATCTTATCCATGAATTCCTTTGACAAGCAAATAGCAAAATGAGCTGGAAGGTGTACGACCACAATGTCTTGTATAATGGGGAAACTTGGGCAATCATGCATAAAGACTTTCAAACCTCTGACCAATCCTATTATATTGGTTAGAGTTCCATAAATTTACAACACACCTTTAAAATGTGTTTCATACTTCAATCCTAACTTAGCAGCCACCACCTTAGGCATGACAGTGGTACTAGCTCCACTATCTACAATACAATTGTGAACTAGCTTGTCTCCCATAACGAGTGTGAGGTAGAAGGGTGGAGGATTTTTAGATTAGGTGAAGGTATCTAAGACATAATTTATAGTATTGATAATGGTTACACTATTATGTTTTGAAGTTTGAGGGGATACATGAATGCTTGCGAGATATTTTTTTAAGAGCTCCTTTTGACCAAGCATATTTAAGACTTCCCAAAGAGATATGCTTGTCTTGGTATTCTTCAAAGAATCAATAATGTTTAGAGGGGTAGTATTCACCTTTTATTTTATTTTTGAAGGTAGTGAGGGATCTTGAACTTGTTGCATTATAGGCTTGACATCCCTACTCGCATTCTGACTTTATTAAGGAGCATGAATGGTAGTAGGTATTGCACTAGGATTCACACTTTGTGGCCTTAGAGAGGCATCACTTGGAGTCATATGTACTCCTAGAACATCTCCCATATCTCTATTTTTGGCTCTTATGTTATCCTTAATTGATGTTATTTTATTCAACACATAATCATCCTTCACTTGAAAGTTCATCATACCTAAACTTTGGCTACTACCTTCTCCATGAATATCCCTTTGAATGAGATTCACTTCTTATGATGTCATGTAAGGATTATATTATTATTATGCCACTAAAGCTTGGTTTTCTTCTCTATCATCATACATAAACTAACTTTGAGGTTGTCCCCATTAGTCTGAATGATCCTCTCCTTAGACCAAATTAGCATGTACTAAAATAATAGCCTTCATGTAAAAAGTGGAATTAGGATTATAGGCATTAGGTTGCCTATTGAAACCTTGTTGATCTTGTCCTCTTATTTGGTATTTGTATTGGAGTGGAGCTCTATTGCCTCATTGAGGATACTATTGAGGGTTAGGTGGAGCACTTGCCTATAATTAAGCTTGTTTGAGCTAATCTCATAATGACTGGATCTCTTAATCTTTATCCACAATATTATCCATCTTCTTGGGAATGGTTCTTAGCTTGGAAATGGCATTAATAACTTATGATACACTTGGATCTTCAACTAAACTATGAGATAACAAAGGCATAAAAACTCTTAGAAGTAGCTTTCCATCCTATATCAAGCTATTCTCAGCTTCAATAGCTATTTCATATGCATCTGGTGGAGTAAATCCTCCCATTGATTGTAAAATTACCACAACATTAGTACCAATATCCTTGAGATAAGTGGGAAACACAAAGCTCAAAGGAGGTCTCATGATAGGTGGCAACCTATCCCATGTCCTTTGAAATATTTTTCTAAAATCTCCCATGGATTTGTTAGGACCTCCCTTTATCACATTCAGTTGGTGGATTAGTGAAGTATGGTCACTCTTATTCTCAAATCTAGGTATCAAAAATTCCCCAAAGCCATCCCAACTTGTAATGTAACCACCTTCCAAAGTCCTATACCAATCAAGTTCCTTACTTTTTAGAGACATAAAAATAAATCTAATGGCTATGTTATCTTAGGTGACATTATAGAAGTTCCAAAAAATTAAAATGTGCCTAATATGCTCATATGGGGTAATAGGACCCTCCCCATTGAAACTAGGGAGATTCTTGGTAGCATTGGGATTAATAGGGTCATATGCAATAAGGTCAATTGGATTTTGGGTGTTGAAGGTCAGGAAAGGTTGTTTCCTATCCATTTATCCTCTTTTCTCTTGATCTCTTATCTCTTCAATCTCCTCAACTTCTTCTTCAAAACCTCCTTACCCAGGATCTGTAAGCATTAGGAATTGTTCAGGGTGTTGTTCTTCAAGAAGAGCTTCAGCTAGAGGGAACTGATTGAATATCCTAGATGACCTAGTGAGGAACATGAAGTATAATGTGGGAAACTTGATCTACAACTAGAGATTCTCACTTTTTGGAGTCACCAAATGTTGGATTAAGAATATTTATATAACCTTAGGCTTGTCAAGACCAACATTCACCTTGACATGTAAATAATTAGGACTAGAAGTCCCATCAGGTGTGTTAGAAATTTTTTCACCAAATATTACACCCTATAAGAGAGTGTTCAAGTCTCTTCTAGATTTGGGAAATATTGGAACATTTTTAGGCATGTCAGTATACCTATAGAGGAAATGAACCTCTAAATTTAAAGGGCTAGCTCCCTAAATGTATCTATGTAAAACAACCTTTGTCTAAACTAGTTTGATTGAAGGGAAAAGAGTTAGAAATTGCATAAAAGGAAACCTACTCTAAAAGTGGTGATGCACTGAGATTATCTTCCATGTGAATATCATATTCTAGTGCATAATATAGTAAAATGTATAGACCATATTCAAGCTCTAAGGATTCTAACACAAGTATTTCAGTATATAGGTGAGATGTATAAAATAACACAAGGTAAATGAATTGAAAGGTAATTTACACAATCCAAGAATAGTTATACACTTACAACAATTCAACATACTTGAACACACTCTATATGTCCTGTTAGACTAAGAAAAATTACTCAAGTGTGAAGGATAAAGGACAAAAAGATGGAAAATCATCACTTGTTATCACTATACGTCACTTACACACTCAGGCAATTGTTCAAAACTTTAAAGGAAAAGACTTGTACTAATGCTTAAAGGCAAAATATGACATCAATCCAGCAAGGCTTCACTATACCTTATATGGAACTTCTTTTCACTAGCCTAAGGGTTATATTTATAGTAGAAAATAAGTGAGAGGGGAGGTTTTTTGGCACTAAAAAGAGGAATCAATCTATTAGAAGCCTCTAACCATGACTAAAATAGTCTCTACAAATGATGCTCATTTAGGCCATTTGATTGATCCATGTCACCTCAAGTGGTTACATAATTAGCTTTCTCTTTCAAAGATACTTCCCCAATGGTTGTACCATTAGAATCAAGATATTTTGAGATGAGTAATGGTATCAATGTGTTTATTAAAAATGAGTCCACCTATTATAGCTTTGTCTTTATGTTAATAGCTTCTCACTAGCTTGCTAAGGTGTGTAATGGCATAGGGTAAAGTCTTTTTCATTCTATTGGCCGTAGAAATGAAACTAACTGAAGCTTATGTGTATGCCTTCATGAAATTTGTCAAAATGTTGGATTCACATGTATGTCTGCAAACATCCCTTGAAAGCTCATCCCAACTTAACCTTAGTCAAATATTCAATCCCTACAAAGCCCTTAACCTTTATTCTTTTGATTGGCCATCAAAAATGACTCAGATATTGATCTGATCATGGTGATGTGATCCCTTTGATCTACTTTATTTCACTTCATCTGATCTTTAATGGATTAAGAACATGAGCCCTTGGATCTTTGAGTGTTCAAGTGAGGACCATTGATTTACCTAGGACCCACTGTTTAAATGCCAATAGTTGGCCCATCACTGTTTAAATTCCAACGGCTATCCTATGACCCTAAATTTGATGTCTATGTAATTGTCACTCTACTAAAATAATTATTTTGGGGTATTTCCCTTAGACCTATTTTCTATGGATAATTCTTTCAGCCATTCTTATAAAAAGTTCCCTTCATATTTTTCTTTTGGCCCACTTTTGTTGAGAATAAACCTTCACCCTTTTTGAAAAGTCTCTTCAAAAATCCTGAACATGCCCTTCAAATTTTTGAAATTTCCCTTCAAAAATATTGAACATGCCTCTTCAAAAATCCTGAAAAGGATACTTTCCTAAGAAAAGACCCTTTGAGAAAGTGTGTAGGGCACTTGCATGAGAAATAGTCTTTCAGACTATTTGAAATGTCCCTTCAAAATTTTTACAAAGGACCACTTCCTTTAGACTTTTTTGCAAGGACCAATTCCTTCAGACTTTTTACAAGTGCCAATTATTTTGGACATTTTTTCAAGTGTCAATTCTTTCAAACTTTTTTGCAAGGACCAATTCCTTCAAACTTTTTGAAAGTTTCTTTTCTTGTAGAATAATTCCTTTAAAAAAATTATTTTGGGTAGAATGTCTAAAACATAACTTTGTCGAAGGAAATAAAACTTGGCCAAAAAGACCAAATAAAAGCTTTGTCAAGGAAATTATTTCAGACAAAATGTTTGAAACAACTCCTCACACTTATGCAAAAAACCCAAAATAAAACTTGGGAAAAAATACCAAATAAAAGCTTCCTCTAATGGAAAATTTTTGAATTTTGCACTTAGCTAAAATGAAAGAAAAGAAGAAAAACTTGGGAGTAAAAAATTTGCTAACAATAACCAACCAATGTGGTTATGATTGGTTGAGATGCCACCACATACTGTGGGGCTTGCAAGGGGATATAAGTAGACCCAATAGCTTATGTAGGTGATATGTATTGGGTATTTAGGGGGATATATTATTGAGGTAGTTGACTTATAAGCACTTACTGAAAAGGTTGAGTTTGAGTTTTATATGTATGCTAGTTTGAATGAGTGAAAGGGTTGTTTTGATTGAGATAACTAGGTTCTAAAGTGTCATATTAGGAGGTGGAGTAGTCTAGGTTGAGGTGTAGTGACATTCTGAGCTTGTATACTAGTTGGGTATGGAACACTAGATGCTAACGAAGGTAGATTGCCTAAAGGTTTCATAGAGTTGGTTTCAGAACTTATTGGGAGAGGACTGTTATGGAAAGACACCATAGCGGTGGTGAACCCTTCACCTTCCTCTTAATGCATGCTATAAATATTCATGTAAAACTACATATGGGGACAAAGTGGGATGTATATATCTTAGGAAATGAGGTAATGGTTAAGCATGATTGTATTGCTATCTAATATGGTGGAAAATTTAGGATCACCCTAAGTATAATAATAGGGAATACCTTCCCATATGGACTCAGGGGAAGTAGGAGGACTAAGAGAATTATTCATGGATGAGATGAAACTAGGGATTCTGTCACTTTAGTGACTACTGTCACTTCAAAACCATGTATAAATAAAGGAAATATAAATAAATAAAATCAAAAGGCACACAAAAATATTTTTTAGATTATCCTGTATTTAGTGGAAAAATAAAGGCACACACACTAAAGATGTACCTACAAATATTTTACTTTTTAACTTTAAAGTGTGATAAAAGAAAAGAAAAAGGTTACCGAAGGTCATAAAAAATGACAATCTAGGGATGGTTTTAGTTTTTGTTTAGGATCAAAAAGATCTCTATACTAGAATCATTATTTGGCATAGTATTGAGGCTTACCCCTTTACTTCACACACCATAGCAAAAGGGTGTTGGGTGCTTAGCTAGTATATATGGAATAACTAGGATTTATACTCAATCAACATACTAAGTTGGTTCTCCTCTTGGTGGTGAAATCTAAGTAGGATAACCTAGATGAAGTTTAATGCTAGGTGATAAAATCCCAGTTAGTTCCTTTATGTCAATGTTTAATGATTTTATTATGTAAGTGTTTTGGTATGTGTGTGAAATAAGTAATAGCTATGATAAATTTAACCTGCCTAGATTATTCTATATGAATTACCTAAGCAAGAAAAAATGGATGCAATTTATTTTAACCTTTAGAATGGAAATAAAAAACAATTTTGGATTTTATTTTGAATGAAGACAAGAATCAAGATAAAAGGAGGGAAAGATGGATAAACTCACAATGAATTTTAATAAGAAAAATGAGACCTTGATGGTCCCACCAAGCATGCTAGAATTTTATAGTAGTTTTCATTTTTTCTTTAATTTAATTAACTTAATAAACACTTAATGAGATATAGGGTTTATGATGAATACCTAGAGATTAGGAGATGTTTTCACACTACTTGAAACCAGTGATGGAGGGATCTTCTTTTTAGCTAGGAAGAATAACCTACACACTTATAAATAACTTGGACAAAAATAGATTAAAAGATAAATGGGTGAGTTACCTGGTTAAGAACCAATCTTGAGAAGTTGTGAACTTCCTCAAGTGGATGTTAGTGCACTTGTTTACATAATTAATGGATAAAAACATTTAAAATTATAATAGATAAATATATAATAAAAATAATGATTATGACTCAATCTTCATTTAAGCTATCAATATAAGCAAAATTTCCATCCCAATAAGCCATAGTAGCATTTACATCCTCTTATATGACATTAAGTTGTTTGGTAGTGGCTTCAAAAGAGTTAGAATAAATAATAACATAGAGTGTTATCTCGAAGGTTATGTCACTCAAATCAAAAAACTAGGGTTGGGGTAATATAAAGAGATTAGTGATATTGATTACATCATGTACAACACTAGGTAGAGTCATCTACATAACAAATCCATGTTTAAAAGGATAGGAAATAAGTATGAATTAAAGATAGGGATTTAAGATTAAAGGCTTGGGTTTTAAAAACTAAACATAGTGGATTGATGCTGATTTTGTTAGGATGGGTGTTGATTCTATAGAATTAGTGGTGACTCATAATGAATCGATGTTGATTCTCTTTGAAATTATGTTTAATTAAAATAGAGACTAAATTGAATGATAGAGGCTAATGAATAGATTCAGATGGATATAGATGGTATTTTAAAGATGTAATAAGTAGATAATAAAATATATATTGGTAGAAAATGAAATAAATAATATGATTACTTACCTTGAACCTAGTTGTAAATAGAATATAATCTTCCTTAGGAATGTAGGTAGTCCTTCAAGCTCTTGATAATGGATATAGATTGAATACAACAAAATTATGGTAGAATGATATTAAGGGCTTACTTAATTCTCTAATAATCTTAGCGATACTTTGAGGTTTAGATTTTTTGGTCCCCAAACAAAAGGTTGGCTAGGTATATTTGGATAGATGCCAATCTAGAGAATTGCCACCTATTCACCCAAATTAGTAGGTTTATTCCAACCGAGGTTAAAATTTGGCTTTGATGAGTATGAGGTTATTGGGGATAAGGTTATATGGGGTTAAAGTGGTTAAGAGGTAGATTCCCTATGTTATTAATGGATTTAGGTGGTTGGAGTGAGGGGTTAAAAAGGTAATATTAAAATCAAATTACCAAGTTATCAAGGGTAAATATACTAAACCTTGGGATAGGGGTATTTAGGAAATTAAAACAATAATAAGGGCCTAAAACACCTATCAAATCATATATATTGTATGAAATTATAGTGTCTACAATAAGATAGACTTATTCTTCGATTTGGAAGATGATTTGGGTTTATATGTGTTGGTGTTGGACTTACGTGAACTTTGAAATGGATGAAGAGTGTTATTCTTTTTATTTTTTATTTAATCTTAGGATGTGATGCTACTAATGCTTTTCAAGAGTGATAATACTCAATGTGAGATAATTTGGATTCCTCCCTAGTAAGTCTCACAAAATAATTCTAAAGCATACATTTTAAATGTGACACTTAAGGCATCCATACTAGATAAAAAGGTAGAAGCAAAGATTTTGAATGGACCACTCGACTTGAATAAAATTAGGTACACACACTCTTCGTATTTCTTATCTCATCCACTCCCCTTTAACTATGTCAACAAATGTTTAAACTTAGTGAGGTATTCTACAATAGAGGTAAACTCATTGGGATTGAGTGAAGTAAGATCCAATTCAAGCTACATTTCTCTCATGTGATCTACTTTCCCAAATAAACCCTTTAATTTAGCCTACATTTTGAATGGAGTATCAAACCCATCTAAATGAAATAATAAACTATCACTCACATAAGTCCCTATCAAACCCATACACTCATCAAGCTTACATTCGTTCTGAAATTTTTCATACACTCTTATGAATTGTGGTTAAGTTTAATTCATAAGGGACCATAATCCTTTGCATTTGATGATTGTTTCCATTCTAGATATCCATTTATGATAATTGTGTGTAGTCAAAGTCTAATAATTATCAATAACATAAGTATAATCCATGATAGTGAATCACTAAAGAGTAAAAATAATGCAAAAGGGTGCATAAATCAACACCGAGACAACCCCCCAAACTATTGTATTAAGGATCCCTCTCAATTTTGTTACCTTATAAAAGTAGTGATTTTTTATAAAGTGATGCCACTAATGGATAGATAATTGAAAATAATAAAATTTTGAAAAATATCAAACTCAATTTTGAGTTACATTTCAAAAGATATAGGCTTTATGAACTCCTGTAAATAAGTCAAAAACATTTGAAAAATACACTAGAAACTGATTTTAGTGACCAAAATAGAGTTGAATGTAGGCTTATAACCACTCATTAGAAATAGAATCAAACAATGAACATAAAAAAAATGAACAAAATTGAAAAAATATCAATCAAGTGACCCCTATATGTGTGCAAGCAAACTGTACTTCCTCTTGAGGTAAAAATATAGCTTAATAAAAATGATAATGAAATGTGTAGCTATTTTTTAGAGAAGAAAAAACTAATTACTATTTTCAAGTGTTGACCAAGTGTCTTCAGACTAGATAGGTGTTGGTAAAAGATAAATCTGATGCTCCAACACTCAGCTTCAAGTAAAGTTCTAACACACACTTAGAAAGGAAAAATCCAATGCAAAGCTAGTCTCCAACATAGGGCAGAGATCTTTTCAAAGATCCCAACGTAAATTAGATATCAAGTCTATAAAAATGGAAGTCTAGAAATATGGGATGTAGGTCTATTTAACAAGATCTCCTTTAATGCTTCTCCACATATATCTTAATGTATCAGATCCTCCTAAAAATTCCTTGAGATCTAGAATAAAACACCAACATAATCCAAGAAAGGTATCAGTACAACACAACCAAATACACTTCAAACACTGTGATTTCTTCTAATACATGTAGTCTAAAGGAATGAAGTTAAATATATAACACATTAGGGCAAAAAATAATATAGCGTATAACTAATTCTATGTCATCCTCTCTCTATTAACACCTCAGATCTCTAACACCTCAACTAAAAATAACTAACTATAGCACACATAGAATCCAAAAACATTCAACACCTATTAGAGATTTAGACCTAGAATGCCAAATATAATGTTGAGAAATGGCAGATGTTAATATCATATATGCCGTTTGGAAAGTCACCTCCTTACTTATCTGAATAAAGAATGGAATGTTGAGGATGATTGATTTTAATGAATGGTAAGGGGAAGTAAAATAAAATTATCTAAAAATTGTAGGTTAATGGATGGTTGAAATTCTCCAATGCTCTAGTACCATGTTAGGAATGGGAAAAACATTCCAATAACCCAAGGATTTGAAGAGTTAATCAACAAGAAACATCACATGAAGCTATAA
The DNA here is from genome assembly GCA_037957365.1 of Torreya grandis. NCBI lineage: Eukaryota > Viridiplantae > Streptophyta > Pinopsida > Cupressales > Taxaceae > Torreya > Torreya grandis. Next base: position 1,194,050 of record JARHVA010004529.1, on the reverse strand, counting down.
ACAAATGAGATGTAAAACAAGGCAAATCAAATGATATTTAGAAAAAGAGATGCTAGTACAATAGGAAAACCTTACATAAGTAGGCAAATCAAAACTAGAAACTAACCTAACTAAGTAATGTGGGATAAATCATCATGTAAGACAAACTAGGAAAAATATGAAATACCTAGTTATAGCCTAGAAAACATGAGAAATACATACTCTAAAAATCAATCCCAAGCTCTCAAGGTTTTATGAGTTAATTATGCATCTCATAATCCTCTATTGAGTTGTGATGCCAAAAAAGTCCAAAAATATTACACACTCCAAAAATTTCAAAAGTCATAAAAATTAAAAAGGGGATTACATCTCCATGAGATAATTAAATTCATAAACTATTTGAACAACTTGTCATCCTATTAACTAATGGTCCTTCCTCTTGGTAATTTTATAGGTGGTACTATTCTAAGTATAGCATGGGTAACCATCCTTTTATATTTAAAACATCTCCTAGGAGGGAACCTCTCATACAGTAGTGATAATTTCCAATCAATGCCATCATTTATTCATTATACTTGCATTTCTAGAGGAACAATAGTGGCTTATTGTCCATTCGGACTATATAGGCAACACTCAGTTTTTGAGGTTAACTCAGCCACCCTTACTTCATGTTCTCATTGTTTTACAAGTTAATCTTATGCTCTCACCATTTTTTGAGTTACCAATCCCATGCTCTCGCTATTTTGATATTTAAAACATTTTGCATGTCTTAATCCTACATTGAGTTGAGATGCCCAAAACCCAAAAAAATAATAAAAACATAAGATAACCAAAACAAACCTAAAAATTAGAAAGGGATCACGATCTCCTTGAGATATATAAAGCTATAAAATCCTAAATTTTAAAACATGCAAAAATATTTAGAAGAGAAATAAAGTCACAAAATTTTAAAAAAAAATCATCTTGTCATAAATCTAGTAAATAAATCTTAATCCAATCATTTTAGTCTTAAAACATTATTGGGATGTGTCCTTCCAAAATTTTCCTTCTTTGGGGAAAATCAAATCAATCTAATTCAATCTTTCAACTTTCACCCTATTTGGGGAAAGCTAATTTCATATCTTATTTTAAGATGTTTTATTCCCACTCCATCCCCTCTTACACTTATCCTTTCTTGACAAAAGCATTGAATTATCATTCATCCTTAAGATTTCACATGTGGATTATTAACTTGAATAATGACAATATTTTTTTTTGTTCTTTTTGTTTTTTGTTTGTTTGTTTGATTATTTATTTTTTACTTTTTTGCCTTGAATCAGTCCATTGTGTTAATTAGGTCACCATCATGGTGTTCTTTATCATTCACTTATACTCGGGTCCATCCATCAACATACATCAACATTATCATCATGGTTTTTCATATCATTCGTGTGTTGTTGGAATTTGTCTACTGGATCAGTGGTCAGTATTTATGCACACTAAAGAAAGGCCCTTATGTGAGATAAGAATCCAAAGAAGGTTAGTTTAGCCATTAGAGAATACACACAAAAAATGATTAGATGAAACTAATACTGTAAGCTTATTCACTATGTTTGAGAAAGACTAAGCAAAATATGAATCAAATAAAATAAAAAAACACAAACATTTTATACCTTCATTTAAATACCTCCTTTTATTATTTTATTTAAGAGGTATGTGCTCAAATTATAGAATTATAGGTATTTGGTGACGTCAAAATTGAATTTGGCCAACACCTCTCCTTGTCTATACTTGATTTGGATTAATAATTGGCTTTTGAATTACTAATCATTTTGGTAGAGTAAGTTTAGGTTCAATAAGATTATCTATAATGGAGAGAGGAACTTAAATTTATATACTTGTTGAATCAATGAAGACCATCCATCTTGATCTCCAAATGGATGGGTAGGAATGAATCCTCACCCTCCTCAATATTATAGGTTGTAAATGTAATAGGGTCCATTTAAGGAAATTTGGAGTGTGGAAGAGATTTGGAATAAAATTGCAATCATGACCTTTTTTGGAGTGTGTAATAAGGTGTAATAAAGAGTGTGTAATAATGTGTAATAAAGAGTGTGTAAGAAGGTGTAATAAAGATTCATTCCACTCCTCTAATTTCCCATTGACTTTCCCATGTGTTGTCATCAAGATGAGGTAATATAACCTTTTTTATTTTAGATAAATATGGGTATTCCAAAAGTTATGGAAAATTCCATTAGGTATATATTAAGTTAATTAACAATTAGATGAAAAGTGATTTTAGTGGGGTTAAAAGTGTTAATATAAGACATAATTAATTAACTATAGGGTGAATAGTGAATATAAGACTGATTAGAATAAACATGAAATGTCTGATTTTATGTATCTAAATTTTTTATCTATTTGAGAAAGTGTTGCAAGACACAAGGAAAAGTAAATTATTTTCAAATAATAAAAAATCAAAAAATCAAATATGAAAATTTATATGAAGAATTAATTAGTGATCCATGATTCCCCATCAAGGGAATGATAAAAAATTAATTTAAATGAATGGAACCTCAAAAATAAAGAATAAAATAGACAAGAAGAAGAGTGAGATTAACCCATGTATGAGATTAATTAAATTGACTTAATGCTTATATTTGTTATTTGAATAGAGTATGAAAATGATTGACCCTGAAGAGGGTGGAATTGGGAAGGATGCATCCCAATATAAGTGACACACTTTAGCATACCCCAAACAAGGTGAAATTTGAAGGCTTAGGGAAATGATCTATCCCTAAACAATTTGCACACTTTGAAATTATCTAAATATGATGAAATATGTGAGCTCATAACTAAAAGGAAGATGGATTGACTGAATTGCCTCAAAAATGGGAGAATTCATTGACTAATTATTTTCCCTAGCAAGGCAAGTTTGATCATTGATTATATTATTTTACCTAATAAGGTAGATTTTATCCTTAATAGGTTTAGTTGGTTTTCCCCTATAGTGTGAACTTTAGTTTTGATAAATTGATCAAATAATTTAATTGATTGATTAATAAACATACTCAAGGATTGGATCTATTATATAGATTAAAGATGATATGAATGACAAAAATGTAGGTATGATGGTATAATGACATATCAAATATTTAAGAATCCACAAAAAACCATGCACATGATAATTCTCAAAGTTAATGAAATAAATGATTATAATAAGTTAATGATGGTTAAAGAACAATGATATAATGATGGTTGAGCTAACCCTAGAAACTAAATGTAATTGAACATTGCCTATATATTCCAAATGGACCTCAAGCCAATGTAGTTCTCCGAAGAAGTGAAATAAAATAGAATGAGTAAAATAGATGAAAATCAATGAATAATAATGATGGATGAGCTAATCCAATGTTTTTCTACCATAAATCAAGAAAGAATATGATGAGAAGTAGACTAGAGGATAATCCAGTGTTGAGAAATGTGTATGACTCTCTTTGATATGTTTTCTTTGAGATGCACATATCGATGATTATATATGTATCCATAATGCTCAATTTTTTTGATTTGATCATGGAAAATGTGATGATGTGATGTGGTTAAAGATGATCAAGAGGATTGGATTAAAAAATAGATGAGTTTGTAAAGGGATAAACTACCACTACAACATTACCATATAAGCTCTTAGTACTTTATTTTTTATATAGAACAAAATAGTATTCATCATGATATAAAACACCATTATGACCTAGATATGATGTGTGTAAATACCGACCCCTGATCTAATAGACAAATGAAAACAGCACACCAATAATATGAAAAACCATGATGATAATGTTGATGCATGTTGATGGATGGACTTGAGTATAAGTGAATGACAAGGAACATTATGATGATGACTTCATTAGCATAATGGATTGAGTTAAGGAGACAATAGAAAAAATAACAAATAAGAAATCAAACACAAATCTCAAATAAAAGTAACAAAAAGAATCGTATTGTTATTCAATTTAATAATACACACATGAAAGCTCTAGGATGAATGATAATTATATGGTGCCTCCAATCAAGGATACATGAAAGAAGGGATGGAGTGGGAAGAAAACATCCCAAAATAAGCTATGAACTTGAATTACCCCAAACAAGATGAAATTTATGAGCTTGAATTGGATCAATTTATTTTTCCCCAAATATGGTAGATTTGGGAAGGACACACACCAACAATGTTTTAAGACTAAAATTATTGGGTTAAGGTTTGTTATCTAGAATTAAGACAATACAAATGATTTTTTTTTTGTGTGTGGCTTTATACCTCTTCTAGATATTTTGATATGTTTTGATGTTTAGGTTTTGATGGATTTATATCTCTCATGGAGATTGTCATCCCTTTCCAATTATTAGGTTTGTTCTAATTATTTGAATGTTTGGATTGTTTTTTTGTTTTTTGGCATCTCAACTCAATGAAGGAATAAGAGATGCAAAAAATTTCAACTTAAAAAATGGTGAGAGCATGGAATATTATCTCAAAAAATGGTTAGATCATATGATTAACTTACAAAATGTCAATAGCATGAAATAAGGGTGGCCGAGCTGACCTTAAAAACTAAGTAATGCCTACATAGTCCAAAAAGAACTCAAGCCACTATAGTTCCTTTAGAAATTGGATTATAATGAATAAATGATGATGTTGATTAGAAATAATCATGATTATATAAGAGTCCCCCACCTGAAAGATGCTTTAAATTTAAATGGAGGGCTACCTATGCCAATATTCTAATAGTTCCATCCATAACAAGACCAAAAGGAAGGGTCACTCATGAATAGGATGACAAGTTACCCATATTTTGTGGATTTATATATCTTGTGGAGATGTTAAGCCCTTTTTCAATTTATAGGACTTTTAGAATTTTTGAAATGTGAAATATTTTTGAAATATTTTGGAATCTTAATTCAATGGAGGATTATGAGATGAATAATTGACTCACAAAATTGAGAGAGTATGGGATTGATAACTAGAAAAATGGTGAGATCATGGCTTATATTTCTTAAAAAATTGTGATAGTGTGGAATAAGGGTAGATAAGTTGACCTTAAAAATTGAGCACTACCTACATAGCCCAAATGGACCTCAAGCCATTGTTGTTACTCCATAGTGGGAGTAAATAATAAATGAATGATGAATGGATAATGATAGATAATAATGGATGAGAATGAGGGAAGGGATCAAGAATATCCAAGGACTATGTCACATGAGAACCAAATTTTTCTTTTCATCAAAGTGTCATGTTGGTAATATGCTAAAATATTTCCCAAACGGGTCTCAATATACCTTTTACTTTCATAACTAGGTTATGAAAGGAAGACTGATGATCAAAATAATTTTGGCTAGGCTAAATAAGATTGAATGGATAAAATGACTCGAATGGAATGATTTTAAATATATATTAGGTTGCCCCCAAGTGTCAAGGTACTTATAGGCAACAAATTATTTATGCATGATGCTAGAAGCTTGGTTTTCATTATTGAACTTGTCCATGGTGTCACATGCATGCTTTTTACCATTGGATGAATTATTTCTCTTTCTTTTTTGATTGATTTGTATTTTTAATTAATTTTGTTATTTGTGAAAATTCAATGTAATAGAGGATTATGAGATGAATAATATGAACCATTTACTATCTAACCAATACTGTCTTGAAATATTTTATCTATGAGGATATTGATATAGATGTGAGTTACGCTATATTTATTGTCATCTTTATTTGTTTTTTATTATGATTCATCCAAACCTATAAACAAGATGTCTTCATAGCCTCTATAAAAAAGAGTGTTGCTAGGAAAGGTAAATATAGATATGCAATGGATAAATGATCTGATTTGGTAATGTAATATAGGATTTAAATTAAGATTGATATTTTAAATCAACATTGGGATTCAACATGATTTTGGTTATAGCAAGTCCAAAGACCTATGGAAATTATCTTAATAGGGCCATAATATTTTTCTGTTGTTTAGGCCTAACAAATGTTGTAATTTAAATATGTTATAGATTATAATCTATGTTGATATTTATTTAAATATCATCGTCAATAAATGAGGATTATTTGGCTTATTTATTGGCACCTTGAAGAGGTTTTCACCAAAAAAAGCTAATTTATTTTTATTTTCCCATAGTGCATCAAACAATTTTTCACTAAGGGACGTTAATTTTTTATTTTGATTATCATCTAACACCTCAAATAAGGTTCCACTAGAATATGTTGAGTTTAGAATTTGATTATCCCCTAGTGCCTCAAACAAGTTCTCATTAAGAGATTGTTCTTCTACTTGAATGTTGTCTTGGAACCTTAGAAATCCTACCATTGAGTTGTCACCATGAAATAAATTTAATAATGCATGATTATGTTAGTCCCAATCAAATATTATGGGAGGTGGTATGAGAATATAATGGCTAGGTTGTTTAATGTTAAATGAATGTGTAATTTTAATATAAGGGTAAAATGTAACACATTACTTGTATAGACTATTAGGATAAATTGTGTCAAAGCTAAAGAAAATGTCCTAAAAATTTGTGGAAGGTTAACAAATTTTTTCAAGTGCGTCTACAAGGAATGTGTTACTGATGTCATAACATCTATTAAGGTATATTGATTCTAAAGATGATTTTGAATCAAGTGGATCTGGTAAAAGTGTATAGCCACTGTCATAATATCCACTATATATTCTACTTATAAAGATGATTCTAACTCAAGGGGATCTAAATATAATGTTGGAGTTGATATTGATTCTACTATAATGCTAAATCTAATATTGGATATACAATGGAACCTTATTATGATATTGGTTCAAAAAAATAACAAGATTTTGATTTAAATGTAACCACAAATAAGGCCTATTAGATTGCATTGTCTACAAGAACCTTTTTCACCTTTCACTTTTAAATGAAGGATTTAGAATAAAGAATTTTTTTTAAATGGGGAATGTTTGGCATAATGGGTTGTTTCTCAATAATAATTGGATCTTCAAACATGGGTTCATTAAGGATGGGTCTTCTATAAAATATAGGTCCTTTGTTAAATAAAGGTGAACCACCAATGATCTGATTTTGGTTAAAGAAGGGTGATTCGAGAAAAACATTGATAATGGCTTAAATATCTTAATCTTGATTTAGGAGTGGATGTATCTTATCTTGATTTGGAATGGGATCATGACATATCTTGATTGAGTAGTTGTCATACTTGGACACACTTGGGTATTTAATAGATAATATCCCTTGAAGGGGTAGAAACATAGTAGGTCTGGACTATTGGCTTTGTTATGGCTCTAAGGATGGATTGGATTTTGGAAGAAAGGATGAAATTTTGAAAGTCGATGACAAATAGACTAGTTATTGGATAAATTGAGGGAGTTTATCCATCACTTATTGGTATCAAGTAACAAAGGATAATTTTCCTAAAAGGCCACAAATTTGACCACCATTTGTCATTTTATGTGTTTTTTGACATTATTTCTTGAATTTATCTTCTAAAGGGTCATAATAGTTGCAATTAAGGCATTAAAGGCTGATATCGGTCTATGTGCATTCAATTGACTAACATTTTCCATTTGTGTATATTAATGTATCACTTCTATTCCAAAATAAATTGAACAAGGCCACTATATATTGTAATTGAAGCAATGAAGGGTGATTTCATTTTATGGCCTCACATTTGACTACCATTTTTATTTTATGCGTGTTCTTGCATCATTTTTTCAAAATTTAATAAGAAAAAATAGCCTAATAGTTTTAATGAGACATTAAAGAATGAATATTTATAATGGGAACTCCATTGAACACAATTTATTATAAGTGTGCATTTGGGTTATGTTTTGACATAAATTTTGACTAAATGGGACCATATTTAATTAAATCATGGTAAGAAATGTTGGTTTTAATCTATGGGCCTACATTTGATGATTATTTGTCATGTTATGTGTTCATATGTCATTGTTATCCTATATTTGATAATAAAATGGGCCTGATAGCTATAGTTAATGCATTCAAAGATGATTTTTGGCTATGGGAATTGAAGATATCTAAATTTCATATTATAAATCTTGGAAACATCATCATCTTCACACTTTAACATGATTAATTTTAGATAATTTTAAGTCTCTTTAGAATGTTTAGAATCTAAATATTTGTCTCTTAAGGCTCTCCCTAGGATTGGATCAAATCATAATCCATTAGAGTTGAATATTAAGGAGTAAACTTCAAAGGTTAACAACTATATGTTCATAGTGGAGCACAAGTGGTTTGAGCATCCTGATATTCATGATGGGATTTCAGATTGGTTGTCTCAAAATGGAAGTAGCTTATCCATGTTCAACCTAGATGAAAATATGAAAATGTCAAAATAAATATCAAGCAATGGAAAAAACAATTTTTTGGTAACATTCATCTTAAAAAAAGAACATTAAAAGAAAAAATTTCAAAAATTGAAGAAGAAATTCAAGATAAGGTTTATGATTTGTTGGAAACATGATGAATAAGAGGGGGGTTAATTATTCATCAAAAAAAAATCATTAAATTATACTTAATCATTCATGAACCATTCTAACAAACATGTATATCTTAACAAGCATAAACATCAAATCATAAGAGCATGAAACATATGAACACAACATATACATGAGAAACCCTCTAGGGTCAAAAAACCCATTGATGAATTAAATGGAATATATTATTATAAGACCAATATTAATCTTTAGTGAATCACCAATTCCACATGGAGCACCAACCCCAACTAGCTCAACACCAACTGAGCTAGACTTTAGCAAGCACCCACTTGTAAGGAGGCAACGACCCCTAAATGACTCAGCACTAACTTACCCACCCAATTATTTTATCACCTTCATAAACCCTTTTTTATCACAATATATGATGATCTAATCCTTTATCTCTTTTCTCTCTTCAGTCCCTCTCAAATTGACCATCAGCCTTCTTTGCTCAACTAGCCCTCTTCATGGCTTGATTAGGTCTTCTAACCTTGACTCTCTTTTTCAAAACCTTTGTTATATATTCATGACTTATCTTAAATAGTATAAATGACCTTATTTCTCTAAAAAAATCACTTATCCTCTTCTGTTCTTCACACTTAGTATCCTCTAGGCATACCAAATTAGGCCTAAACTACCTTTCTTTTATACAAGTCACTTGATCATATCCTTATTCATCAAATTTACATTTAAATCACTTAGTTAAAAGATGAATATATATTAATATATTAAAATAATATGTATTAATCATGAAACAATTAATATAATAGGTTGTCCATACATCAACTAGCCCTTATTCCTATTTTAGACTTATGAAGACCTAATAGGTCTTCTTAACAACACATTACCCTTTGATCTTTATTTAATTATATATAGACACCTGATATGGTATAAACACATCATAAACAACTCTAATAGACCTTATCCAACATTAATTTATGTCCAAAATACCTTTTAGGTGCACCTACCACTTGAACCCTTCTTCAAATCATTGCTTATAAAAGGCCTACACATATATAGAAACTTTGTCTTGAACAATGGAGGAATATACTCAATTTTTTAAAATAAACATGGGAAAAAATTACATATTTATAAAAATTGTGACCTTAGATTCATCATAAACTTTATCTAATGATTCAACTTAGGGTAAACAAGCTTAAACATTTCTCTATAAGATGTTCACTCAAAACTACCAACTGACTTCAAAACACAGTCAAAGAAACATGAACATATGACACATGATTGAATATCATCAATGGATTTCAATTCATGGGTAGGGTCTTATAACATCCTCAAAGAAATCTTAATCAATCAGATCATGAGATATAATGAAAACTATTGGTCTTATAGACCAATCTTCTAACCGTTTCTCTCACAGACTCTACTCAATCAAATAAGCCATTTTGGCTTCAATGTTTCAACCTATTTCACTAACTTCCAAGATTTTTAAAATAATGTATAGATATTTTCAAGACCCAAATAACATAATCATGCATTTTGATGCATCACTCTCACAAGAAAACACATCAAAAAACATTTTCTCACATCTGTCTGATTTCCTTACTATCTGCACCACTAGGTCTGTTAGGAATTGGCTAACTTTGATCACCAAATTTTCACTCCTAAGATCTGGAACCTACCCATAAATATTCATGAACAATAACTACAAGTCTCACACTTTTCTCTTCATCCACTTAGTAAATTTGACTTAGTCAACTCTATCTACTATAATAAATTTTTGAAGGACAAGTACTTTTTTGCAGGGTCTTCTCACTCACCTGAGAAACTCATAACACATATATATTCTTGGGAGAGTTTAATTCAACCTCAAATCACTTATATAATCATATGAACCCATTATGAGCTCTTTATAATAAGATCTTCAACATCAGGTCACAATTAGGGTTTTATGAGGGTTTAGACCATCTTTCAGTCTTAATGATCATTCATAAAAAAATTATTCTCTTTCTAGAAACTAATTCTTGTAACTTTGAGCTATAGCCCCTTCTCATCTAACATGAAAAACTTAGGTTCTCCTAAAGATGTTTCACATTTCAACGAGCACTAAAAAAACCTTCTCAGGTAGACAACTCTTCATTTTATGCACTTAAGAAACATTGAAATACCTTTTCAATCCTTTTTTTCTAAAATTTGATATAAAACTTCATGAACATACTTAAAAAAACTTTAATTACCTCTATCAATGTTCACTTTCTCACTTATACCATGGAAACTAATCTTATTACCTCATATGGCCACCATCTCTCTTTTACTTTCTAGGTCTTGACATGTTGGTCTCATTAGACCTTGAATCTAACCTTGTATCCACCCTATAAGTTTTAACTTGAAACTCTCTTGTATTTTAATGAATATTTTTTGTGCTCAAGAAATCTCATACGCTTACTCTTCTTCATAAATTCAACATAACTTCTTTGGATCTACTTACAGATCTTCATAGCTTAACTGGGATCTTCATAGCATCTTCAGAGCTGCATATACATATCTTCATATCTAACCTTATAATCAATTAAAATTTCCTAAACACCTCATTTTTAGCCTCAAATAATATACATCATGCTCAAACTCTATCAATTATTATTTGAAGTATTCTCATTTTCATAGCTCATTTGGAGCATCTTTGGAATTGCTTCCATAGATCTTTGGAACACACACTTTCTTCTTCAAAGCTTGCTCATTTCATCATGCCACCTAAAAATTCCATCTCATAAGGTATATCAAAATAATTACAAGTTACTTTACATTTTTTTACCAGCCTCAAGGCTTATTTGACCAAGAATATTCACAAGAACCTTTGGCATCAATGATATTATATTGACATCAATGAAAGAACCATGCATCTTTAAAATAACCTTTGACATCAATGACAACATTAAATTTCAAAGCTCAACACTCAATGATAATGCTCAAAAATATCCCTTAATCAATTACAATGTTCAACAATCTCTCCCTTTCTCATTGATGGCAAACATAGTCAAAAAACTCCATCAACCTCTTCTTGATGGCAATCATCTGTTAGATCTGGTTCTTGTCCTTTCTCATCCTTTCTAATCTTACCTCTTCTTTCTCATCTTTTCTAATCTTTCTCTCTTTCTAAATTTTTTTTATATTTATTCCTTTCTTTCCTTTTTTGATCTTTTTCCCCTTTTGACATTAATGAAAAATATCTTCCACAACTATCATCTCTTCAGAATGAACTCAGATTACAAGATCACTTCAACATAGATCAGGGTTAGTCAACAATCTAAATATTTCCCCCTCAACCCAAGCATCCACCATACTTCTATTAGCAGTAGACATCAAATATCATCTACAAATACTAAAATCACACTCTTCTTCCTCTAAGCTAATACTATCTCTCAAATACACTAGATGACACATGGTATTCAAAAACTATGGTAACCACTTATGACAACCATTCTCAAAAACTTCTCAATTAGGTTACTCTCCTAATTGATTTATCAACAACTTAACAAATAGAACCTATGAAGCATCTCATATATAATATTTCCTTAACTCCATACACATTAAAAAGTAATCACTTTATTGACAAATAAAGCAGAGCTACAATGCTCCCCCTTAGACCAATCATATCTTCTTTCAAAGAACTATAATCTCATATTACATACCTTTCTTGATATGGTAGAAGAAGATACCAAACTCTTGACTAGACACAAGGCTATCCCATACTATATACCAAATGTAGAAATAGATACTTCCATTTTGTCTTAACAGATCTAGATTAATTACTCATAATAAATAAATCTCAAAATCTTACCTCTTATACCATTTTTTTGTATTTTGCTTTAAATACCTAATACCAGCCTTAAATCTTTCATCATGTTGCTACTTTAAACCACAGAGCTATCAACACAAGAATAGATAATATAAATCTTCATCTCCTTGTTTGCATTATATATAACCAAGAATATTCTCAAAAGAAATATCATTTGATTGCACCCTCATGCTTATGTAGATAGAAGAATGTCTCCATGAAGCTTAATGGAGCCAACCCTTTTTATAGGGAACTAAAGCAACATGAACTCAAGAGATTCCCAAATCTCCATATCTTTACAAGATTGAATAATTTTTATAATCCTTTTGGATTTGATTAGCTCTAAAGGCTTTACCTTTGACTTGGCCTTTTCATCATCCACCTTTTCATCCTTCTTATTTTCTTTGACTACCTTGTCAACACATGTAGATAACAAGTGTTCTTGACATTCTTTCACTTCTAATTTATGCTCTATAGTAACAAAATTCCCACCTTGGTTTATGAGTTGATCATGACTCACCTTGTCATCCTTCTTTTTCTTAGTCAATTCTTCATTCTTACTATTTTGATCAACCATATAAGAATCAAGACCTCTCTTATCTCCTGACATGTGGTTTGAGTAACTACTATCTATACTCTGAGCTTTCATAAAATCTTCTTCTTTAGTTTTTTCCTCCAACTTTACCTTATCTATAGGGTTTGTCTTTTTGATCCATTTCTTATTCACATGACTATGGGCCTTCTTGTCTTGATTGTACTTCTTCATATGCTTTATCTTGCAATATCTTATAATATGTCCTACATTTGACAACTATAATAGACCACCTTATACATACCATTTGATTGATGATGACTTTGATCTCCATTTGACCAATTGCTTCTTCTTTCATAATTTTATGAGTACCCATTCTTGAATGGTCTTCTATATTCTCTTGCTCTATGACCAAATTAATTGCATGTAAAATAGTAACCATTGAAATAATTAGCATACCTTATAACATTGGTATATCTAATAGGCCTTTTCATGTTGACATTCTTGCCTACAACAGTCTTATTTTCAACTTGAGGTGCCTTCTTTTGGTCTTCTTTGAATCTAAGACATATCTTATTACTTTCATACTTTTGACTATTCAGGATATCATCTAGAGCCCCAATGCTATTTTAAAACTTCATAAAGCTCATCTTTTTGGATGTCTGATCCAACTCAGATTTTAAGGTTTCTATTTTAGTTTCATATCTTCATAAATCTTCTTTAGCCTTTAAGCTTGCTACCAAAATATCTATCTAGGTTTAAACTTATTGGATGATCTGTTCATATTCCTTGAAAGTGTTTCTCAGCCTTTACTCAAATAATCCAATATACTCCTCATAGTCTCAAGTTAATGACTTTAGTTTTTTATTCTTCTTCTTCACAAGCTTCAACTCTTCTAGGGCACTCATAATCTTAGCTTTAAGATCCACTTCAACTTCTTCACTATCACAATATAATTTTTCATCTAATTTTGCATTATTCATAAGGATTTTCCCATTTGAACATCCTTCATTGTTTGATTCTATGCCTATTAATAGAGTTTCATTATTGTCATGTTCTGATTCATTACTAACATCTACACTATCAGATGTGTTTGAATCACTTACATCAGATGAGTTATCTTCTTTGGTATATAATCTTTTCTTGTTCTTGAATGACTTATTCTTGCATTCATACTTTATGAAACTATTATTTCTCTTGTTAGACCTATAGTATTTCTTGTCTATATCATCATCCTCAATCTTCTACTTATGAGGACACTTTTTTACAACATGTCTAATTTATCCACAATTGAAACACTTGAATGACAACTTACCTTTGTACTTACCTGAACCTGTTCTCAAATTTCTAGCAAACATGACAATCAATTCATCATCATCAATATTTAAATCAATATCATCCTTGGCCTTCTTCTCTTTTGACTTCTTTTTAGCTTTGAAAGTTATTTCCTTCTTGATAGGTCTTCCTTCATTAGTTCTCATCTCATAGGCAGTCAAGATGCCATAAAGCCCATCCATCTCTAGCTTATCCAAATCTTACATCTCTTCTACTGTAGATACCTTAGGTTCAAAATTAAGAGTTAGTGATCTCAGTACCTTTTGAATAATAGTAGACTCTTTCACTCCTTCTCCCAATCCTCTTATGATATTGACAACTTCATCAACCTTCAATAAGAAGGATGCAAAAGATTCTTTATTATTCATCTTAAGGATTTCAAACTATCTTCTATGGGGCTACAACTTGGCCATCTTCACCTTGGTTTATCCTTCATATATAGTCTTCAACTTATCCCATATGTCTTTAGTTGAAATAAAATTCATTACTTTTACTAGCTTTGCCTCTAATAGGCCACACAAAATGACATTCATTGCCTTGGAGTTATTCTCACTTGCCTTCTTACCTATTGCATATGTTTGTCACATGTCCTTATGACATCAGATATATCTTCATTGTAACATTCCAAAAGGCATAGTTATATCTATTAAATAATGAAGCCTTATTAGTAGAGAAACCACCTTGAGCTTGTTGACTAGTCATCATTGCTTTTTAGGATCTCATTTAGGTTGTTAATCCTTCTCTAAAGGACCTAATCTAATACCAATTGTTGGAAAAAAGATGAATAAGAGGGGGGATGAATCAGTAATCAAAAAAATTTATTCAATTCCACTTAATCATTCATTAAACATTCTAACAAGCATGTATATCTTTGCAAGCATAAACATCAAATCATAAGAGCATAAAACACATGAACATATCATATACATGGGAAAACCTCTAGGGAAATAAAAACCACTAATGAATAAAATGGACTATAGTCCTATACGATAAACATCAATATTTTGTGAATCACCAACTCCATATGGAGCATTAACCCCAACTAGCTCATCATCAACTTAGCTAGACTTTATCAAGCACCCACTTATAATGAGGCACCAACCCCCTAGATGACTCAACACCAACTCATCCACTTGATTATTTTATCACATTTATAAACCCTTATTTCTCACACAATAGATGATGATCTAATCCTTTGGCTCTTCAGTCCCTCTCAAATTGACCTTTAGCCTTATTCGCTCAACTAACCCTCTTCATAGCTTGATTAGATCTTTTGACCTTGATTCTATTTTTTAGAACCTTTATTATATATTCATGACTTATCTATGATGTTATACATGACCCTTTTATTCTCACTAATTTATTTATCCTCTTCTTTTATCCACACTTAGCATCCTTTAAGCATACCAAATTAGGCCTAAACTGCCTTGATTTTATACAAGTCACTTGATCATATCTTTATTATATGGATCTACATTCAAATCACTTAGGTAATATATGAATATGTCTTAAAATATTAAAATAACATACCTTAATCATGAAATAATCAATAAAATAGGTTGGCCATACATTAATTAGACCTTACTCCTCTTTTAGGCTTATAGAGACCTAATAGGTTTTCTTAACAACACATTACCCTTTGATATTTCTTAAATTATATAAAAACACCTCACATAGTAGCAACACATCATAAACAACTCCAATATACTTTATTCAACATTAATTTATGTCCAAAATACCTTTTAGGTTCAACTAACACTTGAACCCTTCTTCAAATCACTACTTATAAAAGGCTTATGCATATACAAAAACTGTGTCTTGAAAAATAGAGGCATATACTCAATTTTGACAAAAAAACATGGAAAAAAATTATATATTAAAAAACATCATGACTTTAGGGTCATCACAAACTTCATCTGATGCTTCAATTTAAGGTAAATAGGCTCAAATACTTCTCTATAAGATGTTCACTCAGAACTGCTAACTGACTTCAAAACATAGTCAAAGAAACATGAACATCTGACACATGATTGAATATATTAAAGGTATTTAAATGCATGAATATGATCTTATAAAATACTTATATTAATTTCAATCAATTAGATCATGAGATCTAATGAAAACTATTAGTCTTACATACTAATCTTTGGACCTTCTCTCTCATAGACTCTACTCAGTTAGATAATCTATTTTGGATTTAATGTTTCAACCTCTTTCAATAAATTTCAAACTTATACAAAGAATGGATATATCATTAAATACCTAAACAACATCATCATCATGAATTTTAATGCATCACTCTCTAAATAAAACACATCAAAAAACATTTTCTCACATCTATCTAATTTCCTTATTGTCTGCACCACTAGGTCTATTAGTGACTAGCCAACTTTTATCATCGAATTTGCACACCTAAGATCTAAAACCTATCCATAAATATTCATTAATAATAAATAAAATTCTTACACTTTGATCTTCATCCACTTAGTAAATTTGACTCGATCAACTCTGTCTACTACAACAAATTTTTGAAAGACAAACACTTTTTGTAAGCTCTTCTCATTTACTTGAGAAGCCAATCATACCTAGAGATCTGTCATGTCCCCTTTTTTTGTGGACATTGACAGATTTGATTATTGGCCTATTATGTGACCTTCGTAGGCTAATAGGATGGATAGAGGGTCATAATGGAGCTTGGATTGACTTTGATTCACAAGATTTCTACATTTGATTTTCATTCAGGTTATTTCAGACATATTTAGCCAGGGCTCCTACTTTTTAGGGATATTTGATATGCAGTGGAGCACCTTTATTATGGTATGGTTATGTGCGGAATCACTCCCTGATTCACTAGCTTCGATCGGTTCGTCGATCCGACATGTATTGAGGGAGATATTAATATTTGATTGATTTAATCAAATATTAATTATTTAGTCTCATTAATAATTAATTATTAATTATTAATTATTTGCTCTAATTTTGAATTAGAAACCCTAATGCTAATTTAATAAAAAAACCCTAATTAGGGCAAGCATATCTTTTGAGGGTATAAGGGTTTCACATGGAGGCCATTATTGATTATGCTATTGAATATTGATATTGATTTTGAGAATTTCTTCTGTGAAGACTGAGCCTAGGGTTCAAGGATTCCATTTGCATTGGAGAACATTCCCTCTTCAGTGTGTGTAATTAAGAGGCTGTGGAATATTAGCTGATCTATTGCCAAAGTGAGAGATAGCTTCATCCAGAAGTTATCACAAAATTTCAGGTTTGAGAGATAACTTCACACAGAAGTTATCACAGATATTCCAGGTATTTATTGCTTTATGTTTTGATTCAATAAATTATACAGCTAGAGATCTACTGTGCTAGAGACATATATCTTCAGATCAGGGGTTGAAAATAGGGAAGTTGTGCTTAATTTGCGGCCGTACAGAATCCGTACGGGTTCGTACAGATCAGTGCAGGAACCGACCTCGGCAGACAGAGGGTTTCAGTGACCGACATCGGTCGACTGAAGAACAACGTCGGCAGAAATCCAACCGGCAGAGACCGACGTCGGCGAGATATCGACCGACGACGGCGACTGTGTGTTGACACATAAGGGCCGAGACTTTCTAGAACTCAATTTGCACTTACAGATTTGCAAAGCCAGGGTTTTCAAGACTGTATTTCATATTTAAATGCATATTAGAGGACTGCAATTGTAATAATTTAGAAGGACAAGTGATTCAATCTGTAATTTGTTATTAAGAGACTATATTATTGTGATCTCTCTGAATTTATTCAACAGCGATTATATCTTGGTTCAGATTTTTTGTGTTGCTATATTTCCTGTTTAGAAGGGGATATTACAGTGGTATCAGAGCTTTGGTCTTTGGTATCATAGTTTTGTGTCTTTCATATATCTCTATTGGTAGGGGATATTACAAGATCCCTGGGAGATTTAAATTCAACCTCCAATCACTTTTTTGATCATAGCAAACTATTCTGATCTCTTTACAATAAGAGCTTTAACATCAGGTCATAATTAAGGTTTTATTAAGGTTTAGACCATCTTTCAGTCTTAACAATCATTCATAAAACTTAGCTCATATTTCCAAAAATTAATTGTTGGAAATCTTATCTATAACCCCTCCTCATCTACTATGAATATATTAGGTAATCATGTATATGTTACACATGCTAATGATCACTGATAAAACCTTTTCTGGTAGATAACTCTTCATTTTGTGCACTTGAGAAATGTTGAAATACGTTTTCAATACTTTTCTTGCAAATATTGATCTAAAACTTCATGAAAATACCTAAAAAAACTTAACTTACCTCTGTTAATGTTCACCTACTCACTTGTTCCATGGAAATCAATCCTATTACCTCATATAGCCACCATCTTTCTTTTGCTTTCTAGGTCTTGACCTGTTGGTCTCATTAGGCCTTGAATCTAACCTTATAACCACCTTGTAAGCTTCACTTTGAAACTATATTATGTTTCAATGTCTCTTATGTATGCTCAAGCAACCTCATACACTCTTTTTCAAAACTTCAATATAACTTCTTCAGAGCTACTTACCAATATTTATAGCTCGATTAGGATCTTTGTAGCATCTTTGGAGTTGCATATACAAATATTCAAAGATAAAATTGTAATAAATTATAGATTCCTTAACACCTCATGTACATCCTCAAATAATCTCTCTCATTATCAAACACTATCAAGTGTTCTTCAAAGTATTCTCATCTTCATAGCTCATTTGGAGCATCTTTGAAATTGCTTCCACAGATCTTTAGAGCACATAGTTTCTTCTTCAGTGCTCGCTCATTTCATCATGCCACCTATAGATTTCATCTCAAAAGGTCTAGACAAAGAATTAAAATATGATTTATACTTGTTTTACTAAACTCAATGCTTAAGTGACCAATCATCTTCATAAGAACCTTTGACATCAATGATATTAGATAGACATCAATAAAAGAATAATGCATCTTCATAAGAACTTTGACATGAATGATAACATTAACTATCAAATCTCAACACTCAATGATAATGATTAAAAAAATCCCTTAATCAATGATAATGTTCAACATGATTTAGAGATTCAAAACAAAGAAAGATATTATGTGATTATCACACTATTATAGTAAGAGATGAATCACAATGGAGACAAAAATCTAGAAATCTTTAGCTCAAGGAAGGAGATAGAAATACATGTTTTTTTCACTTGACTACTTTGAAATATAAGAAACATAATGCTATCAAATAAATTTACAATAGTGAAGGACAACTTCTGATGTTGATTGCATCAACAAGAGAGTGTTAATAGAGAATGAGAGAATTTGGTCATCTTTGCAAGTAGGTGGTTTTGTAGGCTTCATAGAGAATATAGAAGGGCATGATAGGCACATTTTGATCATGTTTGTGAATGTTTGGGAAGATAGCAATGTCACTATTTATTGAATGATTTTAGAAATCATAGAAGAACTCATTACTCATATAACTAGTTTGACTATAGAGGATACTAAAATCTACAATTAAGATGGAGATTTTGATAGGCATAAGGAGATTTTCTTGGAAGAAGGGGAATAACTAGAATTATTACATAATGGGTTTGATCAAAAATCTTTACCTAAGACATTTTCTAAGGTCACTTATCATCTAATTCAATATGTAACCCTAGAAGGTAGGTATAAAGCTGTTAGATGGTATTTATTCAATATGTTGAATTATTTTAGGCATGGCATTCTTTTCAATCTACTTTTCTTCATTTTGCATTCTCTTTAAGTCTTAGACCTGAAGTTCAAACATGGAAATTATTTGGCTGCAAGGCATGAAGGGGTGTTTTACCTCATACACAAATGATTTAAAGGTATTAACTATATTAACCCAACTATTTCTCAGCCCCAAAGTAATTCTATGAAGGTTATTCTGGTTGATATAAGGAAAAGTAGAAAAGTATGGATTAAATATCTTGGTAGCTCAAGAAAGGCTACTAAGAAAATAACCCCATTAGTCCTATTGGAAAGAATTCTAAATCCTCTAAGGAAAAATATACTAAGATGCTTGATAATATCAAAAAATGACTTAGAAATGTGTCAAAATTTGTAGTTGATATTCAAGGTAATCAGGGCAAGTAGGGTAAAGTTAAAGGTTTGGTAGGAGATTCTATCAATGTTGAAGATGATAGAGATGTTCCTAGGGATGATAATAAGGATTAGGTGCAAGGTGATATGTAATCTTAGAATGAGTTTCTTGAGGCTGAGAAAGAAAAGACTAAAAATAGATCCAAAAAGAAAGGTAAGATTGTAAAGGTCAAGAATGAGAAATACTTGAATGAGAATTTCAACAACCTTATCAGTTCCCTTAAGGGAAAAGATAATTTTGATAATATGGTTGAATAGTTAGATCTTCAAAAGGCTATAATGCACTGGTTTATGATAGAGATCGTATAAATTAAAGGTAAGGTAAACTTTTTGTAGTAGAGCATTAGATTGAATCAAGACTCGTCAGCCAAGAAGAATGAGCAACAATTAAAGATCCTTTAGTTTAGAGTGGATATTTTATAAAATGAGAATGAGAATCATAAGAATAATATTAGCTTATTAGTTAATTATAGTAAAACAACCATGTATGAAGGGATTCAAAATGTAGAGAATATTAGAGCTCATCCCGAGGAGTTATTTGAAACCAAGATGTATGGCAAAGGTAAAGGTAAGTAGGGATAATGTAGTGGATCCCAATATGTCATGGATAAAGATAAATTGTTGTGTCAATTTGATGCTATTATAAAAAAAATTAAAACATGTTGGGAGGATGTCTCAATTAATTTAGACTTAGATTAGGCTCTAAATACTCTGTAGTTGTCTTTTGTTATGGTTTTTTTTATTTGTGGGCTATATTTGGGTTATTTCTGGTCTTATTTTGTCTTTGTTTCTCTCATGGTCTATTTTATACCTTTGTCTCTCTTTTATTTAATCTACTCCTAGGGTTCGGGGACCCTATTTCAAAAAAATCCCCCCTTTAACCTAAAAAAAACATACTTAATTTTGAGCATACATTTGAATCTTATGCATACTTTACCCTATCCATCTACCCAATATTCAAAATTACCCTAGTCTATGCATAAACCTTACATAATCCTAAATATACCATCTCCATATCTCAAATCATTGATTTAAACTCTTAGGATAGTACCAAAAATAGTTGGAAAGTTATGGCTTTTTTGCAAGTGTTTTTTTTTTTTTTTGGTAATGTCTAGGAACACTAAATGGGTATTTCTAAATTAAAATTTTCTCTATTAAGTTAGCCTAAACACTTTCATGATATGTCCATAGTGGAAAATATCATATATATATATATATATATTCTAAGGTTATACCCATCATGAAAAGTCCTAAAAATTTTGATAATTCAATTATAAATCTCTACAAACATTATCACAAATGTATACATGTCTAAATATTCCTAAAAGAGCATTCCTATAGCTAAGGTTGAACACAAATGCAATTCAAAGTTTCATGGTTTCTAGTGTGATATTCAAAAATTGCATCACATTATATATTGGCGAATATGTTATCACATACACCTAGGTGTGATAACTATGCAGTTTGATCCCTCTTCATATTATTAAATATAGGAAACTTAGTCACTTGGTGAGGACTAGTTAGGATTATTCAAACCAACTTACTAACCCTTTTTATAAGGGTCATCTTGTGTTGAAAGTATGATTACAATTTTAAAGTAAGGATAATAAATGTATGGATTATCACATGATCAAATGTGAGTTCACACTTAGGTGGCATTCATAAGTGACTATGAGGTGTTTTGATCTATCATAGATGTACATAGCTATCCAGGGTAATATAAATAGAGCCTAGACATTTTAGTCATCATAGGGGTCTAAGATTTGGTGGAAAAATCCACATAGGGTTTAATCTCCTATATCTTATTCCAAATAGTTATAGAATAGATAGAGATCCATTTTATGGATAGTGATTATGAACATATTGATCAAAATAACTCTCAATTAATCTAAGTGAAATTCTCTCCTATTAAGTTTTTTGTTCTAAATATAATAAGTGTACTAGCCATTTATCCCTTTAAATTTATATTTGTATGATTATTTCCCTATTTTACATTATATAAATATTCATAGTCTTAATTAATTCATATCACACTAGTCAAAAAATAAGTAAAACATTTTTTTGAACTTGATCATTAACTTAAGCTTTGAAAAACCCTAGGTCTCTGCTACCTTAGGGTTTCATACTTTCTTAGTGTTTTAGATGTATTTCCTATTAGGGTTTGACTTTTAGATATGATTTTTGATCTCCCTTATTTGCATAATCAAAATTCTAACATAGCTATAATGGATTCTAATAGTTTATATTTTTTAGTTCAAGATATGTTTCTCGTAATTGCATGCTTCTTTCATAAATTATACAATGTATTTATCTCATGAAATGAAATAGGTTAATTTTATCTATAATAAAACTAAGTATTATATTAATAATGATGAATTCATAGCTAACTTTAGTAACACATTTTTCATGAATATTGAATTAGAGATGCTTATGGATACTACTCAAGGGAAAATGGCATGTATGACACCTTTCATTCCTCCCCCACTCCCATATTATTTCCCCTAGGTTTATATTGGATATGAAGGTCCATGATATAAAATGACAAGAAGAGGTAGGGTGCATCATCCTATAGGAAAATGTGTATGAATAAATTTCCCTCCTAATCTTCCTCTACTTCCTAAGGTGCTAGCTAATTCAACTAGAAGTTATGATCTCATAGATAGATTTAAAAATATCACTATCAAAGTATATATGTTAGAGTTTACAAATAAGTCCATTATCTATATTGATATATTTTATAAGGTGTTATGTTATGAAACTTTTACCAAACAATAATGAACTAGATTATTTTACATCCTTAATACATTAAATGATAGTGAAGACACAAATATTTTGAGATAGAATATTTGCCTACTCAACATACTATAGTTTAGAATATCACACTCTTTATTAAACTAAAAATCATAAATAAGGTTATTAAGCATGTGATTGTAAAAAATGGATTAGGTTGAAAATTCAAAATATCACATTTATTTTAACACATGGTATCAATATAAAATTTATTCATATATCATATAAAAATATATGAGGTTTTGATAATGTACCTCATGAAGTGCTAGGAAAAATTGCATTGGTTATGACAATGGGACTTAAAATTTTAACAACAATATATCGGGTACCAATTAATTTGCATTATAACCTAATTTAAGGTAGACCTTGAATTGATGATATGGAATATATACCATCCACCCTTCATTTATGTATGAAATTATTACATGGGGGATGTTTGCATACATGTTTTGTAGATAATAAAGTTTCAAATGTTGGAAATTAGATAAACCTAATGATGGATTTATAATTCAATACTCTTCCATAATAAACCCATTATAGGACATATTAGTAGAATGAATACATACATATGAATTTGGAGAGTCAAATAAAGCTAATGAAAATGATTGGACTCCAAATATATCACTTAATCAAGAAATGATAAAAGAGTTACAACATATATCTAAATAAAAAAATAAAAATATAATAGATATTCCTTTGTTATTTGATCCAATAGATCTCGATCAATTATTTATGGAGGTGATTATTGACTAATTTTACCCCTAGATTAAATAAGGTAAACCCCTTGCACATTCAAATTTTTCATAGGTTATCCTAAATTAAAAAGTGGTCCCATGGTCTTAAATCAGGTCATATAACATGTTTTATCTTTCTCACATTTGTTTAGGTTGACCTTATGTCATTTTACGTCATTTTAATGAAGTTGTATGGTTTCCATAAGAAAACAAGTGTGTCAATAGGATATCCAATGTCCCACATGTTATAAATGGTCAATAAAACTATTTTGAAACTAACTAATTGTAGGTTCAATATAGATTCAAGAAGATAAACTACAAACAAGGGAGTTTCAAGAAGGTTGTACAGACTGTATATAGCTCTAGTGCATGTGACCACTTCAAGGAGGTCTCTTTAATTTCATGCTTGGGAAGATTTGATAGACCCAAAATTGATCAAAACTAACCTCTCTCTCTCATCGCTCTCCTAGAAAAATCAAAGAGGTCAATCAGTTTCCACTTAGTACAGATAGGAGGAGAAGATTTCAAGTGAGTGCACTTGGTGAGTGATATTAACCTTTATGGCATTATTTTCCATGGAAATAGTTTCTATTTTGGTGGTATGTGCTTCATGAACCATTGATGTAGAGTGTATATCAACTTTAATTTCTAATACTTACACTTGCTTCCAAACTTGTCATTCCTTCTTGACCCACATTAGGCCTATCTTGTATAAATGGACTAAAACTCAAATTCCTAATTATAAAAATTTACAAAATGTAAAAAATTCAAACACTTTATTTCAAACCATCTCAATCCACTTATATCATTCATCACCATGAATGTCATTCAATATTCCACTTCTTGTCTTCTAAGCCTATTAGCCCTATTTTTGGGTAAGTCTCCTTGTTTAGAGCATTTAAAAAACATTATTAATAAAATAATTACACTTTTAAGGACCCTTTTAGGCCATAAAGCTCATTCATCTTCCTCTTGACTCAACTCCTCAAGATTCACCTACTTCCTTCACAACACCCTTTCTCAATTACCCCTCTTAAGCTAGAAAGCTTCAAATTTTGACCAATCTATAGACTCTTTGACCAAGCCAAGATTATATTTGACCAACCATTTTTCCAATCCTACTTTATATTCAATTTTTTACCTCAAATCTTCACCTAAGCCCAGCTTCCTTCTTTAGGCCTACCTAATTAGGCCTCTTCTAGCCCAAATGCAAATCAGACCTTCAAAATCCATACCAAACTATTTATACATAATTTTTACCCTATTATTTAATTAGGTCACATGTAATATATTTATATTACAAATTTTGGATAAATTTTGATGGTTACAACTAAAGATATTGAAGAAACCCTAATTTAGGGCTTTTAGGACCCTGTAACTAGTCGAGAGCAAACAAAATTTGATTGCCAACATTATAGAGTGTTTTAAGGATATTTAAAATTTTATTTATCATTATATTAACCTAATACACACTTATAAATAATTATATATTACTATCCAATCCACTGTCCAAACTTTTCATATCAAAATCTATGTGACTATGTCAAGTAAATGTTAGCATACAAGACTGAGTTTCTGTAGATTAGTCCAACGCAATACCATTCAAAAATAAATTTTTAATAAATATTTAAAAATATTAAAATAACTTACCAACACACCTAAAAACTCATTCAAACTAAATTTTTTATCATCTCTTTGCATGGAACATTCCACAGTCTATGTGAACAAAGAAGGATACAGGAAACACAGAAGTTACCTATCAACCTTGTATTATTCTTAAGATTTATTGGATTATTTATTTAAAAATAAGAAACTAGAAATAATATTAACCTTTGGTCACTTTTGTTAAACTAATTACATATTCTTTTCTTCCTTGACAATAATGCATAGTTTGCACACAAATAACAACTTGCCAAACAGGGGTTTGTCTATAAGTAGAATTGAAAAACAAATGAATGGGTTATTATTTCATGAAATTATTAAACACAAAACATATTAAAAATTCCTTCAATAGTGTAAGAACCATTATAAAAATCCATTGATCACCTATACTAAAAAATATAGTCTACAACCAAGTCAAAAATTACTCAAGACAAGGGTCTGATACACACACTTTCTTAGACCATGTCAGATTGCATCTATTGCATTAAGATCATATAAAGAAATTTATTATTTAATTTTTATAAAGTAAAAATTATAAAAATATAAATTCATTCATCTAAAACTTTTATTCATGAAAAAAAATGACTCATACATTCCTATATATTATCTTGGCAGACCTTCATTACTTCTCCATATTGTCTACCATGTTTTCTCCTTATCTACCTCTACTTTGAATCACCATACTCTATCCCATTTTTCCACTCACCACTTATAATATTAAACAATACCTATAATTATTTCTTGATTCAATAAACTTCTACATTCCTTTCACCCACATAGGGTAGTGGATTCTTGCTTACCACTCTCAATGCCACCTCACATCTATCCTAACATATTGACTCATAACCAACTTAGGACTTTTCATGAGATATTAAAGGTCTATTAAAATTTTATTCATCATTTACATATCAAAACCACTCACTCACACTTTACTAAACCACCTAAAACATTTTGAAATTTATAAAATATTTTTTGGTGGGAAAACTTATTTTGGATTTAAATTCAAATTTCACTCACAAACATGACTCCAAGATACATCCTAAACAAATATTTGACTATTCCTAAGATTTTCCTACATCATATTCCCAATGGGATAAAAATTTAGTATTCTTCATTAAAATTCTCATATAAGTGTGTGTTCTCTTGATTGCCACATTTGTACCTTGACATATTTATCCTCTTTTCCATCCACTTCATGCTTTGATCTAGATGTCTCTACTTGCCATTCTTTTTTTTTCTCTTTCTTCCTTATCTTATTTCATAATCCTCTTCAATATTCATGTAATTTAGGATGAATTTCCATTATCTATCTATTGCTTCCTCTAATAGTGTTGTTTATGCCTCTTCATCAGCATACCTAGTCCATGTTACATTCTTTTCTTTTTTTGGTGGCCATTCCAATGTCTTTTGCTTTCTCATATCTTCATACCTATTTTTATTATTATTTAACTTTCTACTTTACTTTTAATCTTACGTATCATTGATCACATGGTCAATCCAATTCATCTTCTTAATTATAGCTACTCTATCTTTGACTACCAAATCAGTCAACTCATTACTTTGCATCTCCATTTCATGGAATGTCAAATCAATCACTTTCCCCTTAACCTGTATATCACTTTCCTCAAGAAATTCATGTGATTCTTGGTCCTTCACTTCTCTAATGTAATCCTCAAACAAACCTATTGTATCTTTACACAAAACATCATCTTTATCTTCATAATATTCATCATAAATTGCATTCAATTCATTACATATTATTTTCTTTGCATCTGTCCACTCTTCTTTATCAAATGGTTCACCATCTTAAGGGTAGTAAAATACTTCATCTTTAGTTTTACCTTTACTCTTTCATTCATCTGCTTCTTCTTCCCTATGGATTGTTTTCTAATAAATTTCTTCATTCCAATCATGCTCTTCACTTTCCATTTATTAACATGCATTCAACCATGACAAATCAATGTTAAACTAAAAATTTTGAGGCCAAATTACCTCTCTTTTTTCTTGCATGGCAATTTATTTTTCCATATTCTTTAACTATACCTCCAAATGTTCTAGTAGTTGTTGGTTTTCCCTCTCTTGTATTCTTTTGATAAAGTTACACTTGACTCTCTTCGTGATCTTTATTCCACACTTCAAACTATACACCTTTCACATCTATAATAACTCTCTTTCCATCCTTTTCAATGCATCATTCATTTCTTTTATCTTTATCTCCATCATTCTCTCACTATGGCACTCAAATACAGCCATGTTTCTCATCTTCCTTTCTACCTCTCCTTTCATTTTCATATTTAGTACCTCACTTGGGTACATACCTCTCTTTTTTTTGGCCTCACTTGGACCAATTTATTTTGGTTCACACTTGGAATCCTTCTCACTTTTTATTCCAGACCTCACTAGGGCCTTTCTACCACTTTTGTCCTTCACACTAGGAATATCTTCTCTTTCCTAAGCTCTATTTATGATCTTATCTCTTTTGAGATTGTTAATATCTCTATTGATTTAGGACTACCACCTTAATCCTCTCTTATCTCCTTTTTATATCACCTATCACAAACCATCAGCAATGCACTCAAACTAGAAAATCAACCATAAGTTACTCATACCTTCTCTTTATCTCTTTCTTAACATTGTCTTTCAATAAGAGTCCTTGCAATTTGCATTCTTGCTTGATTACCTATAATTTCTTTATCAACATGTACAATGTAATCAACCCATGTATACCTATTCCTAGAGTATCTAAATGGCTTTGATACCAAATGATGGAGAGATTATATCAACTTCAATTGCTACTACTTACACTTACTTGTAAACTTATCATTCTTTCTTGACCCACATTAGGCCTATCTTGTACAAATGGACCAAAAATAAAATTTATACTTATCAAAATTTAAAAAACACATAAGACATTCAAATTATTTATTTCAAACCATCTCAATCCAGTTCTATCATTCATCACCATACATGTCATTGAATATTCCACTTCTTGTCTTTTAAGCCTACTAGCCCTATTTTTGGGTAAGTCTCCTTATTGGGAGAATTTTAACAAACTTATCAAGAAACTTGTTACACTTTCAAGGACCTTTTGGGACATTCAACTCATCCATCTCCCTCTTGACTCAACTCTCTAGGATTCACCTACTTCCTTCACAACACCTTTTCTTAATTAGCCCTCTTAAGCTAGAAATATTCAAGGTTTGACCAATTTTTATACTTTTTTACCAAACCAAGATTATATTTGACCACCCATTTATCCAATCCTACTTTATACTCAATTTTATACCTCAACTCTTCACCTAAGTCTAGCTTACTTCTTTAAGCCTACCTCATTAGACTTCTTCTAGCCCAAAAACAACTCAGACCTTCAAAATACATATTAAACTATTTTTTCATACTTTAAACCCTATTATTTAGTTATGTAAAATTTAATATAGTTATATTACAAATTTTTGTTGAATTTTGATAGATGTAACTAAATATATTGAAAAAAACCCTAATTTAGGGCTTTTAGGACCCTATAACCAGTCAAGAGCAAAAAAAATTTGATTTCCAACATTATAGAGTGTTTCAATGATCTATAAAAATTTATTTATCACTATATTTACCTAATACACACTTAAAAATCATTATATAGTGCTATCCAATTCACTGTCCAAGATTTTCATATCAAAATCTATGTGAATATGTCAAGAAAATGTTAATATACAGGACTAAGTTTCTGTAGATTAGTCCAACACAATACCATGCCAAAATAAAGTTTTAATAAATATTTAAACATGATCAAATAACTTAACAAAATATTTTAATACTTTTGCAAACCAAATTTTTGATCATCTCTTTGCATGGAACATTACATAATTTGTGTGAACAAAGCAAGATACAAGAAACAAAGAATTTACCTATCAACCTTGTATTATTCTTAAGATTTATTGGATTCCTTCTTTAAAACTCAGTTAATATAAATAATTTTGAACTTTGAACACATAGGGTAAACCAATTACATGGTCTTTTTTTCCTTGACAATAATGCATAGTCTACACATAAATAATAACTTGCCAAACAGGGGTCTGCCTGTAAATAGACTTGAAAAATAGATGATTGAGTTATTATTCCTTGAAATTTATAAAATAAAAAAACATTTAAAATTCCTTCAATATTTTAAAAACCATTATCAAATTCCATTGATCATCTGTACTAAAAAATATAGTCTGTAACTAAGTCAAAAATTACTCAAGATAGGGGTCTGATACACACACTTTCTTAAACCACATAAAATTGTATATCTTGCATTAAGATAATATAAATAAATTTATTATTGAAATTTAATAAGTAAAACTTGTAAAAATAGCAATACATTCATCTAAAACTTTTATTCATGAGAAAAATGACTCACACAGCCCTATACATTATCTTGGCAAACCTTCATTACTTCTCCATATTGTCTGCCTTGTTTTCTCCTTATCTACCTCTAATTTTAATCACCACACTCTATACCCTATTTATACTCACCACTTAGACCCTTAAACAAGACATATAACTATTTCTTGATACAAGAAAATTCTACATTCCTTTCACCCATGTAGGATGGTGGATTCTTGCTCACCACTCTTATTGCCATCTCACACCTATCCTAACATATTAACTGATAACCAACTTAGGAAATTTCATGAGACCTTAAATTTATATTAAAAATTTATTCATCATTTACATATCATCACCACTCACACTTTACTAGACCACCTAAAAAATTTTGAAATTTTAAAAATCCTTTTTGGAAAAAAAACTTATTTTGGACTCAAATTCAAATTTCACTCACAAACATGACTCTAAGACACATCTTGGACCAATACTTGAGCATTCCTAAGATGCCCTTACATCAACCATCACTAATAATGTTAGTGACTCTAAACAATCTACACATCCCCAATGGCTTTAGTTTTCCTATATAATATCATTGGTCTATGAAAATCAAGTGTTTTATATGGACTTGTAATACATTTTATTATTTTTCATGTTAGATTCAACTCAGTTGGCATGTGTGAAGGTGAATAGGTTAGTAGGACTATCTCATTTTGCTAGTAGATGACACGATTAAAGTTTGTAGACATTGTTTCATCAATTAAAAATCTTACCTTCTTGTATTGGTCTTTAGAACAAAGATGATATGTTGTGTTCAATATCTCATTGCATTGTGACCAATTTATCCTTTGAAGGTTTAGTGTCAAGAGTAGTATTAATGGAGTGAAAGTTATAATACATAAGCACAGTCAAGAAGCCCTATAACATTCACCTACGGTATTATGTGAGAGTGCTTAGATAGGGGTATTGAAGAGTTTGTAACCTATAAACATCCATAATATCGCATGTATCATTATAAACATGGTTTGACCATTGAAAGACCTAATGTTGGTAAGGGAGGACTTAGAATATAGTTAGAACACACACATAGTTAGATCTCCTTGTGACTGTCACCTACAGTCAAGTGGAACTAAGCCTTGATCAGTCATGATGAATCAAGAAGAGTTCAAGATTGTGAGAATGCTCTCAAAGTGGAACTAGTAAGATTGAAATATCCAAAGGATTAGTTATTCGTTATGAAAACCAATTCAACATATACAGTCCTATATATGGGAACACTTATAGACAGTCTCCAATATGGTTCGAGAGTCAATACAAATGAGATAAATTAGTGTTGGAATGAAGGTGTTTAAACTTAACTGAGACCTTTAATTAGGTCTAATGGCATAGAGGGGATTATTATGATAATGGTGAGGCCATTATATGCATACAAATGTAGGTCCATGTTCATAGGTTGAGAAATTTGCAACTGGAAACTTTTACCTAAATATTTTAAAATATATATTTTGCTTTATAAAATGTCATCTTGTGGTGAAGATTGATGAGGTATAAGTAAGCCTAATGAATTCAAATAATCATCCTAGGCCTTAGAGATCACATCTAATCATAATAGGAAAATTTAGGATCAATAAATTGATATCTGAGTAGGTTTCAAATTCAGTAAAGTCTACACTTGAGTTACTCAGTAAACCATAGTGACATTTGAACCAAAGTGAACCTTGAAACTTTATACCTATAACACAATAATGGTGGAGGGGTAAGGAAATCATATCAAAGAAATATTTAAGTCCATTTAACTATGGAATGATCTTAGTGACCTCAATATGAGCCTAGGGAATGAAACATAATGTTTAAGCATAAATAAACACCTATAGGAATCTCATTTGCCTAAGATAAGTATCTATACTATGCTACAGTCACAAATTAACTTGTGATAGTGAAAGGTCTTGGCTAACATAAAAAGATATAGGATGGATATACATGTTAATAAAATATCACAATGATATATCACATCCTAATGTGAGTATTACGTAAATAATATAGATAAGGTTGAACAATAGGCTCTAACCTCATACTCAATCAACCCTGCACATAGTCTTAGTCTGTAGACTAGCCTAGGCTAATGGAGAGAGACATTTATAAAATTTGGAAAAGGTATAAGGTAGTTGAACACATTAAAAAAATTATCATTCTTATCCAAAACATATTCATGTAATCCTAATATGTAAGGATAGAGTAAATATTGGATTTCAAACCTCAACCTATAGTTAGTCCAAAACCTTGTATAGTCACTAGGCTTGAGAAGCTAGCATGGAGAGTTTGAAGTGTTTGAAGACCCTAGAAGTAGGATATGGCCTTGAAATTTTATGTAGATGGTCTTCATTTTAGACATAAAATTTTTAATACCGTAATGTTGAAATTGTCAATCTTACTCAAAATTTGTGAAAATGCATAAATTAGGCCAAAATCACTAAGAATGCACTAAATGGTTTGAGCTTTTCATATAAAAGTGTTGATTTAGGATAATTTATCCCTAAATGGGTAAATTTATTTAATGTGATTATTAACTTTGATCAAATCATTTTGAGTCAATATGACAAAAATGCATATTAATGCTTGAAATCACTCTTTTCTTCTAATTTAGAAGCGCACGGTACTTGTATGTGTTATTTTGTGTCAACAACATCCTAAATGAGATGATGGTCCATACACAACTAAAATCACCTTATAATTCCTCTCCAGTCAAATTATGACCCAGTAATATGAATTTTTAAGCAATTTGATTAATAAATTGTTGTTAGGACTTGTTCCAAAGTCTTAACATTAGGTTAGATTTTTGGTAGATAATAAATAATTATTGTAAATGGGGCATGCATCTTTTAGTAAATACACCCCCATAAAATAAACTTAGATTAATTTTTAGGTAGTTTTCATGTTTTATATTTATTAATTAGAACTACCTTACGGGTTGTTTTCTCGTATTTAGTTGGTTATAGGATTAGTTGTTTTTACCGGTCATTGGTAAAAACTATATAAATCCATGTTTGCATTGTAAAAGTGTTAACGAAGTAAAGGCACCCTTATGTACTTGATTTTTTTTGAATTATTAATAAAATACTTGTGCACTCACACTAAGCGGGGACAAGGTTTAACCTATTTTGATTTAGGAGTTATCAGTGGTATCAGAGCATGGTAATTTTGGGAGCTTGGTGAATTCAAAGGAGGCTAGGTGAAAAGTCAATTCACGTGATATCATATTGGCATGAAATAAGGTATGCCATACAAAATGAAAACTTTTTATTGGTTTAAATGTTTGAAAAATTATTAAATTATTTTAATTTTTCAAATATTATTTACATTTAAACCTGTATTTTCCATATACCATAGTCTAGGCTTTATGATCATTCATAATCCACTAAAATTGTGTTCAAATCTCCTCATCTAGTATTAAAATGAATTTTTTAGCATTTAAATGTTATTAAATTCATTATTTTTTGCAAAAACTAGATTTGTATGGCATATTTATTTGAGAAAAACCTCTATAATGTTTATTCATGGCTACCATTATTGATTCATCTCATTCTTAGGCCTCTTAATAGCTAAAAAACCTACAAATATCATTAAAACCCCTATTTCTGCATTCAATTTGAAAATTTGGGAATTTTTTGGAGTTGTACAGCCTATTGTATGGCCTTCCAACGCCCTGGATTCATTTTCAACTCATTCCCTGCAAATATACCTCAAAAAATTTGCCAAAACTTAGTTAAAATCTATTTTATCATACCTGTATGGATTTGTATGGCCTATGAGAGAGAGAACAGGTGAACAGAAACATCCAGGAGCAGCCATGGCATCTTAGGGAAGAATGGCGCAGTGTAATACTCAGGAAATTTATTTTTGTTGTTTCTAAAGTTTTTTGATATCAAATATTTGCCTTAGTGGATCCCACGAGAGATAGCTTGGAAGAGAAGGCTATAAAAGGGAAAAAATTTAAATTTATTTACTCACATGTAATTTTTTTTCCCTCATACACAAAATCTGGAATAACTATAAATTTATGAGTGTGATGTTCTGAAAATGTTCTTAGAGCAATTGGTTAAGCTTATTTTGTAAGAAGTTTATAAAGGAAGAGGTCAAGGGTTCAAATCCCTTCTTTTTGGAGAAAGTTCTTTTTTCTTTGGAATATGCTTTTTTGAAAAAGGAATATTCCCTTTAAATCTGAATATTGTAAAACACATGCTTATCATAATGTGTTATTTTGAAAATCAAAAAAGGGGGAATTCAATCATATTTCTTTTACATTATTGTGGTGAGATAAGGGTGTAATTGGTTGAATAAGGTTGTAATTTGGTGAAATAAGGGTGTAATCATTGATTTTTGGTGAGGTTAAGTGTAAAACCCATCAAAAATAGTTGTTTTTCTTTTGCGTTCTATGCAGAGATTAAGTGCAAAACCCTATAGAAGCAGTGTCTTATGCAGTGAGTGTGATATTTGTTTCATCTCTTTTGCATTTTGTCACACTTTTCTCTACTGCACTTGCTTTCATTTCAAAATGCCAAAAATTAAAAATTTGCTTTCAGATGGTGATAGATTAATAATTTCCAATTATTCATATTGGATATGATTGATGGAGGCTTCACTAGTGTTTAATGAGTTATGGGATATTGTTAAGAATGAAAATCCCACATTGCCAACAGAGCAGGCTAAATTAGATATATTCAATTTGTGTGATTCTAAGGCCTTAGCTCTCATTAAATGCTATTGTACTCATGATACTTATGTTCATATTGAAAATTCTCCTCATAGTTACACTACATGAAAACAGTGTCAAATTTGTATGATAAGAAACCTAAGCATACAAAGATAGATATTCATATGTAGTTGTTTACTTTGTCATTAGATGAAGATGGGGATATGGGAGAATATATGTCTAAGTTGAAAAATATCACTACTGAGTACACTAAAGCTGGTTTTGGAAAACTAGATGATGACCTCATAGTTATTGATGCTTTGAAAGGACTACCAGGGTCCTATAGGAATTTTGGTGAAATGTTGCATGTCTCTGACAAGATCACAGGTATCACCTTTGATAAGTTGGTTGAGTTTCTCATCCAACATGACCTCTCTCTACCCAATAAATCCAAGAAAATTGAAGAAGACCATGTTTTAGAGTCAAAGCCTAGTTCGTCTTCATCTGGGCATCAAAAAAATAGAGGAAAAAATTATAGAGGGGGTTGAGGTTACAGAGGAGGCAGATATCAAAACAGAGGTAGGGGTCAGTCAAATAATCAACAATCTAATCAATCATATTCACATGAAACAAGTGATCAAGGACATGGTCACAACTCATATAGGGACAGAGGATGAGGTAGATCAGACATTCAATGTCATAGATGTGGAAAATTTGGTCACATTGCCTCACAATGTAGAATTCCTTTTGATAAAATTCAGAGGCCACAAAAAGTGACTGAGTCTAACTCTACTCAATATGTCTATCATGACTATGATGAGTCCAGTAATGTTGCCCATGAATCTGTGTTCACTACTTTGGGGCACATTGATTATATTTAATATGAGGCTAGAGATGAGCTCATAGATGTATGGGTTTTAGACACAAGAGCAACCAAACACATGACATTTAGGAGAGATTTCTTTTGGTTTTATAAGGAAGCTTCTCTCTCTCCAGTTGCCTTAGAAGATAAGTCTATGCATACACCACTAGGACTTGGATCTATTCAGATTCTTCTTCCTAATGGGTCTATAAAATACTTAGAGGATGTTTGGTATGTTCCCACATTGAAGAAACACTTACTTTCTTTGTTAACTATTTGAAATAAAGGTTATCAAATTGTGCTTGAAAATGGTCTCATTTACATCAATTCAGTGAAGGATAATTATAAAATAATGTATACTAGATATGAAGATGGAAACTTGGTTAGATTACATTGTTAGGTGCCTTCTCCCAATATAGAACTTGCGGCAGTTGTTGACACATGTATAGGTACTATGTCTACACAGCGGTTATGGC
This sequence comes from Torreya grandis, assembly GCA_037957365.1. Taxonomy (NCBI): domain Eukaryota; kingdom Viridiplantae; phylum Streptophyta; class Pinopsida; order Cupressales; family Taxaceae; genus Torreya; species Torreya grandis. The sequence continues at coordinate 1,158,178 of JARHVA010004529.1, read as the reverse complement.
ATCTCCACTATGGACATTTGAATATCCACTCTTTAGTGGATTTGCAGAGATATGGTATGGTGAATGGGTTGCCCGCTTTTCACAAAGATAGTATTCTTTGTGAGTCACGTGTTTTGGGCAAACAAAATCAAGAAAAAATTCCTAAACAGTCATCTTGGAGAGCTAACAGATGTTTACAGTTAGTTCATAGTGATGTCTGTGACATGAAAAAGTCATCCATTGGTGGGTGTAGATGTTTTGTCTTGTTTATTGATGACTTTTCTAGGATGACTTGGGTATTCTTTATGAAAAACAAATATGAAGTGTTTGTTAAGTTTGTTGATTGGTTACACTTAGTCGAAAAAGAAACAGGTTCACATTTGGCCACTCTTTGTTCAGATAATGGAGGTGAGTATACCTCAAATGAATTTTTATTTTATTGTTGAGAACATGGAATTCATTGACAATATATTAATGCTTATACTCCACAACAAAATAGAGTATTTGAATGGATGAATAGAACTTTAGAGGGCACAACATGTGCCACGTTGCACTATAAACAACTTGATAAGTTTTGGGTTGAAGCCATTGGTACTGTAGTGTATTTGAGAAATAGGTCCCCCATAGTTGCACTTTTGGGACAAACTCCATATGAGGCATGGTATGGGTTTCAACCCAAATTTAAACACTTGAAAGTGTTTGGATGTCTTTGTTTTCTTTGGTTCCTATTAAACATAGAACTAAGTTGGAACCACTAAGTCAGAAATGCATCTTTCTTAGTTATTCTAAAGATAAAAAGGGGTTTCATTTGCTTGCACAAGATTTAGGAAAATTCATGGTGAGTCGAGATGTAATATTTGATGAGTTTGGGACTATGAACATTGCAGAGATTGATTCTCAACTTGATAGATTAGAGAGGAAAAATACAAAAAGAGATAGGGGTTTGAATAATGGGGATAACTCTTCAAAGTTATGGTATGAGACTCAAATTCCTTCACTTTCCTCTCCTTCATCTACAAGTTCACAGGTTGATGACTTAGAAATTGTTGAAAATTCTCTAAGTGCCCCTTCGAATGATACACATAATGAGAATTCTGGAGCCCCTTATTTGAATAATTTGACTAAGTATCCAAAATGGGCTCAAAGTACTTTTTTTGACTTGACAACAAATGAAGTTGGTTTAAAAGGGCCCACAAATTCTCAAAAATAGGTGAACTATGATATGGTTGTTACTACTTCTTCCACTAAGCCATCCACTTTTGAGGAGGCATCTATTGAACATGTTTGGCAATAGGCAATGAAATGTGAGTATGATTCCATACTTAACAATAATACATGGTTTTTAGTTGATCCTCCTCCACATGTTAAACCCATCAAATGTAAATGGGTTTATAAGACTAACTATAAATCAGATGGCTATATTGATAAATATAAGGCATGACTTGTTGCAAAAGGATATGCACAACAAGAAGGTATTAACTATGAGGAAACATTTGAACCAATTGCCAAATGGCACACTATTCATATGGTACTTGCCTTAGCAGCACAAAATAGTTGGAAAGTACATCAATTGGATGTTAAAAGTGCCTTTCTAAATGGTGATTTACAGGAAGAAGTCTATATGAAACAACCTCAGGGTTTTGAACAGGTGGGTGCTGAACACAAAGTATGTAAATTGACAAAAGCTTTGTATGGGCTCAAACAAGCACCCAAGGCTTGGTATGATAAAATGGATTCATACTTGAAATCCATTGGTTTTCATCATAGTGAATCTAATGATACTCTCTATTTTTGAGTGCAGGGTAAGAAAATGGTGATACTTGTTCTCTATGTCGATGACTTGTTTCTCACAAGTAATGATGAAAACCATAACAAGTCCGTGAAGAAGGAATTAAAAGATGGGTTTGAGATGACAGATCTTGGACTTCTTCACTACAATCTAGGCATAGAGGTAACTTAGAAAGAGCATAGTATTTTCATTTCACAAACTAAGTATATTTTTGAGTTATTAGAGATGTTTGGCATGAGTGATTGCAAACCTGCCCTCACTCCCATGGAAAGTAACTTGAAATTGTCTAAGGATGATAGCAGTGCCTTTTTTGATGGCACCACATATAGATAGTTGGTGGGAGGTTTGATATACTTGATGACTACCAGGCTTGATATTTCATTTTTAGTTGGAATTTTATCTAGGTTTATGCATGAGCCTAGAGAAATTCATTAGCATGCAGCAAAATGAGTACTTCATTACCTTCAGGGAATGAAAACATGTGGCCTTGAATACCGCCGCAACAAGAACTTCAAACTTGTTGGATATTGTGATGTAAATTTTGGTAGATGTATGGATGACAGAGTGTCAACCACAAGATGCACTATGTGTATGGGTTCAGCTACCATTTCTTGGTGTTGTAAGAAGCAGGATACAGTGGAAAATTTATCAGTAGAATCAGAGTATATTGCAGCATGGGATGCTTCTAGAGAAATTGTTTACCTTCATCATGTTCTTGAAGATCTTCAGGTTTCTCAATTTGCTCCTACATAGTTATACATTGATAATCAAAGTGCAATCAAGATGTCTAAGAATCCAGTGTTTCATGCCAAAACAAAACATATGGATGTCAAATACCGTTATCTATGAATGCTGGTGGCAAAAAAAACTCTTGATCCAATATATTTCCCAACTACCAATCAATCAGCTAATATCTTCACAAAACCCCTTGACAGAATCAAATTTGAAAAATTTAGAAAAATGCTTGGTATGTGTCCAAAGACCTGACTTTGGATCATAGGGGGGTGTGTTAGGACTTGTTCCAAAGTCTTAACATTAGGTTAGATTTTTGGTAGATAATAAATAATTATTGTAAATGAGGCATGCATCTTTTAGTAAAGACACCCCCATAAAATAAACTTAGCTTAATTTTTAGGTAGCTTTCATGTTTTATGTTTATTAATTAGAACTACCTTATGGGTTGTTTTCCCATATTTAGTTGGTTATAGGATTAGTTGTTTTTACCGATCATTGGTAAAAACTATATAAATCCATGTTTGCATTGTAAAAGTGTTAACAGAGTAAAGGCACCCTTATGTACTTGTTTTTTTTGAATTATTAATAAAATACTTGTGCACTCGCACTAAGCGGGGACAAGGTTCAACCTATTTTGATTCAAGAGTTATCAACTACACCAATTTCTAAAGAATTACACTAATATTAATTAATCTTACTTAGGAAAATTAAATCAAATTATGAACTTAAGTAATAATTGCATGGAATTTATTAAATATTTATTTATTAGAAATTTATTCTTATTAACTGCATCATCAAGTGAGGTTATTTGTGGGGTGGCATCCACAAGCAATAAATATCAAAATTATGGCTTCATATGTCTCTTTAATGCCCCTTCCTTTCAAATATTGATGAGGGTATTTATGGATATTATTTACATAATTTGATTAATTCATGTTCACACATCTTAATCTTGAGATGGATGACAATAAATATCAAAATTATGGCTTCATATGTCTCTTTAATGCCCCTTCCTTTCAAATATTGATGAGGGTATTTATGGATATTATTTACATAATTTGATTAATTCATGTTCACACATCTTAATCTTGAGATGGATGATCATGGTTAATCCTGATCAATTTGGAAAATCTATAAATAGAAGGTCCAAGACCATTTTGATTAAGCTTAAAACTTATAAAATTATAATATTTTTTTGCATTAGTCACTATTGATCGACATTAGTCTCTGTGTGTAAAAAATAAAGAACCCAAGAGCATGTCTTGTGAATTTGCTTGTTTCATTATCAATTTTGCATCAAAGCTAAAGGAAAATCTCTAACATTCTTTGTAGGACCCACATGAAAAAGTGATCAATTTGAGCATGATTTAGGTCTTGAACCTTCCTTTGGTGTTTAAAAGGAACTTAGATGGTTTATTTGATTATTTTGTGAATATTTTCCAAAATTTTTGAAAACTAAGGCCAAAGGGCCAATAACTTCAATAAACATTTCAATTTGGTGTATAAAACAAAAATTTGCTTAAATTTCAAGTTTATTAAAGTGTTGTTTTATGTAAATCATCTATTTCTTGTTAGTTTATTTGAGAAAATGAAGAACATGTGTATGTTCTCCCCCATACCCTATAAGGAACTTGGGTGACCAAAGTCACCTTTTCATTATGATTGTGACTTTATCCAAGGTGTGAAAAGGAAGTTGTCTAGGCTCTCCCCAAAACCCATATTGTTTGGGTGATCTAAAATCAACCTCTAAAGCCTTTTCACTTAGACCATTTATATTTATGCAATTTAGATTGTGGACTAGAGTTCATAGCCTCTACACAAGTTCTTTAGGGAAACTTTGACCTAGGGCTTCATCTCCCAGCATTGTTTCAACCCCACTTCATGCTAGGGTATATAAATCAAGGCATGTATACTATGAGAGCTAGAGGTTTGAGTGGCTAACCTCTCCTTTTATATCAAAAACTTGATTTAGGTCTGGTTAACCAAGGGATTCCACTATGTATTACATAGATGGAATCAATATGTAAAAGAATAAACCTTTTCATAGTAAGTTAATCAGTATGAGCTCAATTGACATGTTGCATCTCTAATGTTAGCCATGCTTGAGACCATCTAGACGGTCATAAATTTAATTTTTGGACAACCCCACTTTCCATAGAGTACTGATTAATGCAAGGTGAGTAACCCGAAGGTCCATGTCACCATACAAACTCTTGGGAAAAGGGGGTGTAAAATACCCTACCAACTCATGTGCTTTTATTTTTGGATTAACAATTAAAATCCTTCTGAGAGCATGTATATATATTGATTTCAATAATACAAATCAACCTTGTTAGTTTAGGGCTTATGACAATTTACTTACTTGTATTTGGTCCTTTTTTAGTCTTTTCTTACTTGGTCATTGATTTGATTCAAAAATTATTTGTAAACAACAAGTCATAACCAAACACATTGTCCATCATTTTTTGAACAAAGAGGCATTATGTTGGCTGAATCCAAATTATCTTTGCCTTGTTCAAATCCTCATCTTCAAAAGTTGTGTTTATATTGTCTAAACAACATAGTTATGCTACCCATTTGAATCTAAACCATTTTACAAAATCTTTAAGACCTTCATTGATAATTCAAATTTATAATTGCACCTTTCTAAGTTCTAGGTTAACATGTCACTGAATTTTTTCATTTGCACTTCACTTGAGTTAACTTGGGTTAAATTTTTAATTTGGATTAAAGGTCATTTATAGACTCATCATCATCATTTGATCATTATGAACTTAGGTCATCAAGTGTATCATTCACACTCTAAGTTCAAGAACACATTTTATTCTACCTCCTATTACATTATGGTAGTGTTATGCTACCTATTTGATCTTAGTTTAATACTTAGGAATTCTTACATGTTTTCACATCTTGAGTTTCTTAGTTCACATTCTCACCTTCTTAATCTGAAGGTATTTATTCTAATTTCCTAGTAGTAACTCAATGAATTTGAACTAGATTTTATGGTATTGATATATCTCTCAACCCAGATTTGGTGTCCTAGTTTACCCTTAGGTTTTTGAGTTATCATACCCTCTTCTAATTTATACAATTTTAACCCTACCCAAGGTTGATTAATTTCATGAACACATTGTTCTAATTATGTGGTAATACACCACCTCCCTTTTTATTATAGTCTCTTTTTTACCTTATCATTTGTTTAGAAAATATCAAAATGCATACCTTGTTTGAATGTTTGAAAAACATTTTCCAAGTCTAGTCAAATGTAGAGAATAACCTTATACACATGACTCAAAGGTACACTCATAATAGGGTCTCTTACGACCCTATCTATGAGGAGGAACATTTTTATGATGGTCAAGACAATTATATGGTATTTGAAGACATTCCCACAACTGTAGGATCTAAAGAAGACTATTCATAATATAAAACCCAAGAGGAAAAGGATGAAGCACTCCTAAGGTTGATTGAATTTGGTGCTAAGATACCCTCAAACTTTCATATGGAAAAATTACATACTTTAGTTATATAAAGAGAATAATATAAATAAAAATACTTCATGAATATTGAAAAACAAAAATACCTTCTTCTAGAAAATAAAATTAAATACTTATAGATTCAAAACCCACTGATCAAGATCTTGTCACCAAGATTAAAAAGATAAGTCAATGATATGCATACCAACTTATCATGGACTTTATAGAGTCTTTAATTGCCACTTCAATCCACAACTATACTTCCAAGGAACAAGAGAATGTGTTTGAACCAATGCAAATTAAAGTTGAGAACATAAAAATGATGGATCAAGATGTCTCCATCCAACAACCTAAAACTGAAGAGGTTCTAAAACATGTTTTTATAGACACATATCTTAGATTTTTAAATCATCAATAACCTCTTATTACTTCATAAATCCAAAGACCAAAACATTTAGTATGCATTGAGGAAATCGTACAAATAATTTGTCTAGTTCATCTCAACTAACATGTACTTTGGAAATAGACCATGGACTCCTCAAAATTAATAGAATGCATGTAATTCAAGGTAGTAGATTTCAAGGAATTAGTGGCTCACTCAACTCAAGGAGTGAACCAAAACCAAGTCATAAACTATAATGTGTATATCCTTAATAATTCCACACAAAAATAGGGGCATATACCACCCTAATATCAATAGGGAAACATACCAGCCCAATAGAATTATGTTCCACCCACAAATGTACCAAAAATGCAAGAGTGGAACTCAATGAAAGAGATTGTGTCATGATTGGAGATAGGAAACATTATCAATAAGATAAATTCAATGAGATATGCCCATATCTATTTGATTTGAGTATTTTCTAAGTCCCCTTTACATCTCATTTTGAGGCATCCAAAAACTTGACAAATATAAAGGAAAGGATGACCCTTGTGAACACATTCAGACATTCTATGTATTATGCCAAGAGGTTTCTTATAGTAGTGATTATTTACCTTAATTGTTTCTATAAAGTTTAGTGGGACAAGCTCTAGATTAGATACTTAATTTACCTGAGGTATTGGTTTTGGATTGAAACTACTTATCTAAAAATTTCATCAACCATTTATCTTACAACATTGAACATGAATTGAACATTGTTGACTTGTGAAAATCCAAATAACATGATGGAGAAAACATCATCGTATATCTATATAGATAGAGAGCATTATCTAGTTTCTTTCAACATTATTTGATAGACAAAAAGTTGGTAGGCATATTTTCATAGATTTTACATCCTAAAGTGGCTCACAATCTACGGCTTGCTTGCATGAACATATTTGAATAAATCATAGACAAAAGGGTGTATTTAGAAGGCACTTATTACCAAAGTCCTTATCAAGATCATTATGCAGGGTCAAAGATCAAATCAAACCTGATCACTAATTCAAATGGTTGTTTAAGAGAAAACTAAGGGTTTAAATAAGAAAAAAATGTAGTAGGGAATGAAACAATTAAAATAAGACATGTACAAATAGTGTAGGCCCTATCAACTCTAAATGTATAATTAGCTCCACCTAATACACCAACCAATTTACAAAGACAACCTCCATGGAGGATATTCCATAATCAATTCAGAGTCTTTAGAAAATTAGGATAACCTATTGAAATGATGTTCCAAAAGCTCATAGTAGCTAACCTAATTGTATAGCTAGTACCAAGGCCATTTCTTACAAACTAACCAAATCTAGATTGGTATAAGGAAAATGAATGGTGCAACTTCCATCATGTTATTAGTCATGGTGTTTATAATTATATTTAATTGTGACACCTTATTAAATATTTGATCAAGAGTGGTGAAGTTGAGATCAAACTTGCTCCTCAGAGCACTAATCAAGATATGGGAATCTACCAAGATCCATTTCCTTGACATAATCAATAACCACCTAGGAATAATTAGAACCAAGAATAGAATTAGTAATAGAATCAAAATTAGCATCAAGGTTAAAATCATAATCAACATGATCATAATCAGGATCATAAAACCCATGCTAACAACTTGGGTTACAAAAACATGCCTTACAACTATAGCAATACTATGGGATGCATTTATACAACCCACATTGCCACTGTTACTATTAAATCTTGTGAATCATTTCATACTCCTCTTAGTATTAGACTCATTATCATAGGGTCAACACCCTCTCCCTCTAGTAATGTCATATCGAGTTCACGTAATTCTATTGTGACTCCATTTGCACAATTTACTATTTATGGATAACATCCTTCTTTTAAATACTATGGCTCCTCATCGACTCAAAATTACTCCAACATAATTAGATGCTTTTGAGTCACCATCTAAGGCCCTTAAAATTTATCTTCTAATTATAATGGCTCCTTACCACCTCTATATTACACAATCACAACTTGACACTCATGAGTTACCCTTTAGGGCTCTTTTCCCTCTCCTTCCCTAAACCCAACATGAACATTATGCCTTTGGATCTAAAGCCAAACTTTGTCCCAACCAAGGCTAAGTTGTCTCATTCTAATGTTGAAAATATTTGTTGTATATCAAACCATTGAGAAAAAAACCTACGTAGATTTCCATTTTTGATCTCTTGCATACGTCTGAAGTCCATAGAATTATTTTGAATAGCCTTTTACAAGAATCAACTATTCCTAAAGATATTAATCTTAAACAGTTCCAAACACTAGTGGGATATTTGTCTTCATTTTGAGAGCTTAAGTTTGATAAAAAAAAAAGGCATGTCTACCCTAGGTCTGAGCCATAATAACCTACTATATATTGAGTTCATCATTGAAAACCATAAGATCAAGTGGGTTCTTATAGACAATGGTTTAGGGCTGAACATAGTGTCCCTCAAATTGGTACATAGATTAGGATACACTTCAAAGGACATTAAGCTAGAGATTATCACCATAAAGGCTTACGATAATGTCAAGAGGGAGTCTTCTAGTACCATTTATTTGTCGATCATTATTGGGTCTATTTCCCACCACACATTATTACATATTATGGATATTGAGCTTCCTTATAACATACTTCTTGGTAATCCTTAGACCCATGAAGTATAGGCTATTCCATCCAACTTGCATTAGTCCCTTAATTTCCCCCACAATGGGATTAAGGTTACTATTCCCACTGATCTATAGCCTTGTCATTATTTCAAACATCTAGAGGATAAGTTTCATAATTATAACTATTATCTTGGTTCTAAATTCATTGCAAAAAAAATAAGAAAATAGTTTCACATCCATGACCATCCAATTATATCAACCCCAGTGACCTTGCATCCACTTTGACTAATCCATTTCTTAAAACTCTTACAAAATAGGTTTTTATTGAACATGTGGGCATTTCCACATACCATATTAAGGATGCCTTGCATATTGCTAAGTTACCAAAGTCTCCTAAAACATTTGGTAAACCCAAACCTTCCAAGATCCCTAATAAACCCAGCTTAATCTAGAAATAGATGAAAGAATAGTGGAAACCACCTATGGTATTTATACCTACTACTTCACTAAAATAGGATCAAGAGACTTTCACTGAAGGAGACTGGTCATAGTTTAATGGAATTACTAACTACTTTCAGAATCCAAAATATCATATCCCTAATCAGATCATGGATAATTTTGATTATAAATGAAAAGGCCTTAGCCCACAAGTACAAGGAATCCTAAAATATTTATCAGTTGGTGTACCTAATTTAAATCATGGTCTTAGATTTATATTTACTGGGGGTGACTTCATGATTTTTTATCATGATTTTTCTAAATAAACTAGTGATGAGACTCCTGACAATAATATAACATCCCATTATAACCTTTTCAATGAGCTTGCTAACTCAAATTTATTTGATCAAAATTCCATTATGACCTTAATACCTTATTTTTATCTTGCCTTTGTCATATAGAACTCATTGATTGGGACCAAAAAAAATTTCTCATACACCTTCATGAAGTTTAGAATGAAGAATCAATTGTATAATACATGGGCCTAAGATATGGATTGCCCATTGGCAATCACAAACAAGGATTTGATTTTTATCCTTCTTCCTACTTTAGAGATAAGACAACCTTTTTTTATCATAAAACATTGATATCTTTAGGTGAAAACCTCCTTGAGGAGTTCATTAATCAAGGAAAAAGTAAAGAAAAAGATACTCCCTTGAGTGAAAACCTATTTTAGGTGCTCTTGGATGGGAAATTATGCTCATCCCCAAAGGATGCTCAAGGTCCATTGAGTCCTATCTCTATATCTAGTATAAGCATCTATTTAGAGCAATAGAAAATGTTTGAGCATCTCACTCTTGAGTTTCCTAAGATTTTTGCTATTTGGCCATTACCTGAGATGGTGGATTTAGATTCATCACATTATCTAGAGCTTTGGAAGTAACAATAAGAAACTATAATAGAATAATATGATCGCAATCACACCTTACCTATTATTTTTGAATATGGATCTACACTTATTTTAGAAAACATAGTTGAATTTAACCTGGGAACATATGATGATCCTAAAATTATTTATCTTGGAGCTTCCCTTACTAAAGCATAATATGAACACATTATATCCATTTTTATGGATTTTATTGACATTTTTACATGGGTATATTAAAACATACTAGGATTAGACCCTCACTTGGTAGTGCATTGACTATTATTTCATCTAGATGTTATGATCTAAGAATTTGACTCAAGAGAGGATGGTTAGTATGGTGTTAGTTTCAAAATGAAAACAAAATGAGAGAAACACACTAACTAGCATAACATCTCTAGGCATAGACACTAGGGAGAGCTTAGTTAACAAACATGAATAAAACACAAAACTAAAATTCAAAATAAACTCTCTTTTACCTTCCTTAGATGCTCTAAAATGCTTGTTGTAGTGGCTTGTTCGGCTTGTGCTTATGAAGTCCTTGGCAATGGAAGCTTGGCTACCTCCATCTCTCCTTGGCACCTTTGGCTTGCTGCTTGGCTTGGATTGTAATAAATTTGGTATGGTAACAATAATTTCTTGAAGCTTTGTAATTAATTCTAGTTTATAACTTTCCATAATCATGTCTTAAAATTCATGTGGTGAGGCCTCCTATTTATAGATTTTTGAGAATGATTAGAATCAACCTGAATAATCCATCTCAAGATTGAGATGTGTGGTTAAGGATTAATTCAATTTTTAGAATTAACTTTATAATTATCATCATCATGACATTTGAATAAGGATCAATTAAGAGGCATTGAGGGCATCATGGTAGGCATTGATGAGGCATGGAGGGCATGAATCCTAATATTTGTGGCATTTATGGCTTAGGGATGTCTTCCCAAGAAATGAGGTCACCTGATGATGAAAATATTCAATATTCATTTCCAAAAATAAGTATTCAACAAGTTTCCATAGAATTCTTAATTAGGCCTTGATTCAAATTAATTAGCTCTTAATCATGATTAAGCACTTTATGTACAAATTACTCAAATTGATCAGAATGCCTTGTTATTAGTCTAAAATTTGATTGGATTAGAAATGGAAGGTGATGTTAGATGCATTAGATTTGATATTCCATTAATAATGTTACTAAAAAAATAACAATGGCACGTGTCTCATGTAAGAGATTTAATGGGAAAGAGTAATCCAGAGCACCCAAGTGCAAAATTGGCATTTTGACTCAATATGATCTGACCAAAGTCAGTTGGCCCATAAAATACATTACCCCATTTAAGGATACCCTGGATAAAATTGGCACTTGAATATGTCATTTTTGTTGGAAATATTGTCATGGATGTCAAAGGTCTAGCATTATTGGTGATAAAGGCCCAATTGCATTTAATGTTATTTATAATAAATATATCTTGGCTAATATGAGTTAATATTTATTTAATATTAACAAATATATTTTTGGTTGCATATGAGACAAAATAAGGGCCCATGGAGAATTCAAAGAGCCATAGGATAAAGACAAAATAAGGATGGGATGCATTTTCCCATGAAGAGTCATCTTAGAGAAATCCAAGAGTCACCAAGTAAAGACAAAAGAGGAAGGGTGCAATTTCTCATGAAGGGACACTTTAAGGAATATGAAAAGTCACCAAGATGAGGACAAAAGAGGGAAGGATGTTTTTGATCGTGAAGGGTCACCACATGACTTTTCAAAGGCTTGAATATGAAGGGTCATACAAGTTTGGCACCATTTTTCATGAGGATTGAAGGGTCACAAAGGGGGAAGGCCAAAGGTCATGTGGAAAGTTATAAATAAAGGCTTGAGAAGCCATTTGAAAATATGAAAAATAGAGGTTGATTTGATATTGTAATATCTAGCTTAGAAGAGCAATTGTGAGGGATGAATATGATTTGTATTTGTTATATCTAGCTTAGAAGAGCAAAGGTGAGAGAGAGGAAAGAGATGTTGTATTGAACTATCATTTGTTGAGATAGCAACATTGAGAGATAGGTGTGTGGTATACACAAAGGGGTTGGTGCTCCTATGGGTTGCTCATGAATAGTAGCTAGGTTGGTGCTTAGCAAAGGGGTTTGGTGCTCCTGTGGGTTGGTGCTCATGAATAGTAGCTAGGTTGGTGCTCGACAAAGGGGATTGATGCTCCTACAAGTTTGTGCTTGTGAATATTATTTGGGTTGGTGCTCATTCATATACTTGAGATTATTCTCTATGGTTTTTCCCACATTGGGCTTCCAGTTTATATCTGGTGTCTCTCTCTATCTTGTGTGGTGTTTATTGTTTGAGTTTTATTGCATATCTTGAATGTTTGATTAAGTGGATTTTGGTTAAATAAAAATTTTATTAGATATATGATATATTGATTCACCCCCCCCCATTATATCCTATGCTTAACAATTTTCACATCATTTAGTGTGTTTTAGTGTTTTTAGGCCAAATTGTGTATTTTGGGTAGAAATTGGTCAAAAGCCTAGATGGAGGTTATTGGTGGCTAGATTTAGGTGTCTACAATTTGTCCCTATTTGGGAAGTCATTGCAAGATATAAGAATAGTAACATCTTATCAAATCATTAAAAGGACCTATATGCCTATAACTCCAATGATGATAAACTAACTATATGATGCCCCCTTGAGAGATTGGTTGGCACAAGCAGGTCAGCAAATAGTCCCTCAAAAAGAAAGAAGTAAAACAAGGGGACCAAAGAAAGGAAATATGATGGGGTGAAAACATAATTATATTGAAAAAGTATTCAAATTCATTAATAATGTAATTGGGATGGTGTACAATGGTTTTCCCAAAGGTGGTTATAAGCATTGTACCTCGATAGTGGCAACATGGTATGATAACACAATGATTTGCCCAAAAGTAGTTATAATCATTGAGAAGATGGAGTTGTCCTAGTTAGGATAGACAAAAAAGATAACAACATGCCCCTATATGGGTATAAAAATTAAAGTTTTGAAAACATAACGATTTTCCCAAAGGTGGTTATAATCATTGAGAAATGCAGGTGGGACGGTGTGCAATGATTTTACCATAGGTAGTTATAATCATTGGACACCAATTATGGAAAACATGATTGATTGGATAATGATGAGGGTAACTAAATCATAGAGGGTAATGATGAATTATAACAACTTAATAGTAGGGAGATGCTCATCCAAACTAATAAATATTGAAATTATTTCATGTTTGATTACTCTATTTGGGATATGATTAAGATGGAATGGGGATGTCAGTGCCAAAGAGATGATGCCATTGTTGAATAGACTTCTTGAAGCTTAGGTTTATTGTAGCAGGTGTCAGTAGGCATCATGGTATAACATCATGAGGACATAGCTAAAATATGCAATAGGACTGACTCCTATAATCCAATACTCAATAAAAAATAATGCACTAATGATAGAAACCATGATGACAATGTAAACATCTAAATATGGATGGATTCAAGTGTAAGTGTGGGCAAAGAATCACCCAATGAACACATAAAATTAATCAAGGTAATAGTGCTAAAAGTAAACAAATAGTTAGACAAATAAACAAAATAAGAAAAAAAAATAAACAAATAATGCAATAAAAACCCTACAAACATTGCCCCTAGAAAATAGGTGACAAATTAACAAATGAAAAACATGTGGAATAGAAGAAAAATAAGGGGTGGCTCAGTTATCTCCATATGCACTAAGAAAGTGGGCACTACCTACATAGTTCCATGGATGTAATATCTAATAAAAAACTTTAGGTTAAATTAGTTCTCCCAAGGAATGGGAAGAATGTGATAACTGATGAAAACAAATAGAATGGATGTGATATAAGAATAAGAATGCTCTTACAAAATGGTAAGGCCCTAAGAGAAAAAGGCAAAAAAGGATGGGGAAAATAAGTTACAAGTGATTTTATTATAACTTAGTAAGGGTTCCCATAATCTTTAAGGCAAAGAAGTGGTCAATGTTTTTGTTCTTTTATAATGATTTTTTAAATGTTTTTAGAATTATTTTAGAGAAGCTCAATGCAATCAAGAATGATGAGACACTAAATGGTTCAATCTCACAAAATGGTGAGAGCATTTAAATTAAGGTTGCTTTTAAAATAGAGGGAGAGTTCAAAATTAGGTTGCTCATAAAATGGTGAGAGAATTCAAACTTAGGTTGCTCACAAAATGGTGAGAGCGTTCAAACTGAGGTTGCTCACAAAATGGTGAGAGTGTTCAAACTTAGGTTGCTCAAAAAATGGTAAGAGCATGGCTTAAGGTGATTGAGCTAACCTCAATAAGTATCGAGCATTGCCTACATAGGCTCAGAGTAGGACCTCAAGTCACTATAGTTCCACCATTATAGTGGAAGAATTTGACTAGTGTAGCAATCAATTCAAACAAAATAGGCACAGTTGATAAAAAAACATAGTATGACATAGGAAGTGGAAAGTTGGTACATCAAGGCTTAATGGTGCCCCTAATTTACCCATAGGTGGTTATAAATAGGACATAATGGCATAGATCAATGATACTAATTTTCCCAAAGGTGGTTATAATTAGAATCAATATCGGTGGTAAGAAAGGAATAACAAATGAAGGATACAACTATCGAAACTTCTATCACATTGTTCCAAAATATGATCTCTATCTAAATTAATTGAACTAATTGATGAAACTAATCAGATACCTTGATGTTGAAATGCATAATGAATGGCAAAAAAACCAAGGTCAAATGGGCTAGCCTCTAGAACACACTGGGTTGATAGGTCAGAAGCAAAAAGTGGATATGGCTAAGAGGATAGATAAGGAGGATATTTGTACAAAGAATAATATGATAAAATGGTATAATTGAAGTGGTCTTTACAAACAATACACCTTAGCACTCAAGCATAAGATGAATAATATTCATTAGCTCAATAATTTTATCTATGTCTTATGTGGCAAGCCTATATGCTCCTGATCCATAATCTATAGTAATGATAAAAGGCCCTGTCTAGTTTGGTTTGAATTTCCCTTTATGTTTCCTCTCAGCCATGGTATTCTTTTGGTTTTATTTAAGAACAAGATCACCAAGTTCAAATGTTTGATACTTAACACACTAATTATAGTGGCCCTTGAGTTAGTTCTAATATGCTTGAGGATTGTTGAGTGTGGTTTTGTGTTTCTCATCAAGTAGGACTAGCTCTTACAGGTGAGCTACTTGATAGTCATGATCATGTAAGACATGCTTGAAAGAGATGCATAGTGAAGGTAATTCAAATTTAATGAAAAGGATAGCTTCAATACCATAAATAAGTGAGTATGGAGTGGCTTTTGTTGGGGTATGATGATTGGTACAATATGCCCAAAGGGTAGGAAAGATCTATAAGTAATAATCATGACCAACATCATTGACAATCTTTTTGAGAATTTTGACAATGGTTTTGTTTGATGCTTCAGCTTGGCCATTACCTTGAGGGTAATATGCTATAGAAAAATATTGTGTGATATTATATTTAGTACATAGCTGATCTACATCCTTGTTCCTTAATGATACTCCATTATTAGATATAGTGTCAGAGGGGATACTGTAGTGGCAAATGAGATGGTTAAAAATGAATTTGGAAATTTTCTTTCCAATAATGTGAGGGGTCTAGCTTTAACCCAATTATTGAAATACTCGATGCTGGTAAGGTTATGTTTATGGCCATCAGATGAAGTGGGGTTGATCTTCCCAATGAGGTGAAGTCCCTAAGTATAAAATGGCCATGGTGTCAACATTAGTTTTAGAGTTTTGGCTAGGGCATGAATCAAATTAGCATGTAATTAATATTTGTCACACTTTTTTACATATGCAGTAGAATTTGCATCCATTATAGGCCAATAATAACTAGATTTTTAGATAGGACTACACCGCTAAAATGAACTCCACATACTCCTTTGTTAACTTCTCTTAATGCTAGTGTAGACTCTGTTGAATTTAAACAATGAAGTAGAGTTACATAAAAACTATGATGGTAAAGGGTGGATCCAAGTAGAGTAAAATGAGTAAAATGATGAATGAAGGTTTTGGTTCGTTTTTGAGATAGGTTAGGTGGTAGAACTTAGTCATGAAGATAGTTGTAAAGGTCTGACTATTAGATAGAATTAGGACCAACAATATCACAAATCATTGTAATGTTTGAAGGTTCATGAGATAGTGCTAAAAATTTCTTGATGAGGAACTGATACTTTCTATCTTTATCTATTTATTGAATCAAAGAGCTAATAGTAGTCATGGCATCTGTAGTTCTATTACTAGCTCTTGGTATGTGCTCAAACTGAATGTTAGTAATTTGTTACTTAAGAGTGTCAACCATGGCTTTATATGGAACCAACTTGTCATCTTTGGTCTAAAAATGATCTGTGACCTGATTGATGATTAACTAAGAATCACCATAAACTTAAATATGACATATATTCCAATGCACTACTTATCAAAGTCCTACAACAAGTGCTTCATATTTGACCATGTTGTTTATACAAGGAAAACTAATTTTGAACGATTTAGGGATTAGATCCCCCTATGGTATAATAAATAATAGGCCTACCTCTTATCCATGTGTAGTAAATGAACAATCAAAATATAGCTTCTAGGGCTGCTCTTCAAGAGGTGTGTCAATGATGATCATTATGAATTCATCAAGAAATTGAAATGTGAGTGGTTGTGTGTCTTTGAGAGGTGCTTTTACAAGTTGATATGCAATAACTTATCCCTTGATTGCCTTCTGATTGGCATACTCTATGTCAAACTCACTAAGAAGCATGATCTATTTAGCCATTCTACCTTGTAAAGCTATTTTAGATAATAGATACTTGAGTGGGTTTACTTTTGAAATGATCATGGTCTTATTATTCAACATGTAATGGCATAGTTTTTGAGCTATAAAGACCACGACTAGAAAATATTTTTCAATAGGTGTATAGTTATGTTCATATGTAACCAATGTATGGCTTAGATAGTATATGGCATGCTCTTTTCCATTATCATCATGTTGAGCCAAGAGTGCCCCTAGAGCATTGTCAGTAGCTGATAGTTATAACAAGAATGGCTTTCCTAGCATAGGAGGTAATAAAATAGGTGGATTAAGAAGATAGTCTTTGAGTTGTTGAAAAGTTGTTTGGTAATGAACATCCTAATGAAATGCAACTCCCTTATTTAAAAGGTGTATAAATAGATGGCACTTATCTACTAAGAGATGAAACATCAGATTGATTAGATCTTACCCTGTAAACTATAGAGTTGCTTCAAATTAGTTGGTGGTGGCATCTCAGTTATAGCATGGACTTTAGCTGAATTGACTTCAATACCTCTATGAGACACAATGAAGCCAAGTAATTTACCTAAAGTTAAACTAAACACACATTTATTTGGATTGAGTCTAAATTTGTACTCTCATAATCTTTCAAATATCTTATGCAGTACTACTGGATGGTTAGCCCTAGTTTTGAATTTTCTTAATATGTCATCAACATAGTCTTCAACAATATCATGCATCATAGCATGAAATATGATAGTCATGGCTCTTTGATATGTAGCTCCCACATTCTTAAGGCCAAATGGAATTACCTAATAACAAAATGTTCCCCATGGAGTGGTGAACATTGTCTTATGTTGGTCTTTTGGTATTATTCTAATCTAGTTGTATATTGAAAAGCCATCCATGAGTGAAAGAATTTCATAACCTACCATGAAATTGACAATCATGTCAATATTAGGCAAGGTAAAATCATCTATAGGACAAGCTTTGTTGATGTCTCAAAAATTAGTAAAAATTCTAAACTTTTCAGGCTTTTTACTAACACATACCACATTAGAGATCCATTTTGAGTAGTCAATAGATCGGATACATCCTACTTCTAAGAGATTTTCCAACTCTTTCTTTACCAATACAACAATGTGAGGATGCATCTTACGTAACTTTTGTTTTACCATTTTGGCATCAGGATTAACCACAAGGTGATGCAAAACCAAGGTGGGGTCCAAACCTAGCATGTTAGAATAGGCCCATATAAAGATATCTAAAAATTCTCTCAATAGAGCTATAAATACTTCATGTTCCTCCTTAATGAGGGATGTGCCTAATTTTATCCATTGTAGTTTTGATGGATTCCTAATATTTACCTCTATTATGTCTTTGACTAGAAGAGTCAAACCATCTTCTAGGATAATAGGCAATGAATTGAACTATTGAATTATGTCAAGGTCCTTCGTTAGGACTTACTCTTAAACTTCTCCTAGGCATGATGAATCTAAGTCCCCTAATGGGAGATCTAGCCATGTGACAAAAATAGTTATAAATTCTTGAATAATTTGATCAAATACTTGTTATTGCTCAAATCTAAACTCAGCTCCATAGGGAAGTTCATCATTGGTGGTCTCTTGGTCTAAATTCAAAGAAAAATGAACACCCCCATCTAATGGCATCTAAAATAGGGTTTTAACACTAGACTGGCCTTTATCTCTACTTTTCCCTAGTTAGAAAGCACCTCAAAGAGGTTTTCACTTTGGGATCTCAATGTTTTACTTATTTATTTTCAGCAAAGGGTGTTCACTCACTCTCTAAAATAGGTTACAAGATCCAATGTAATTGAGAATCCTAATTTGTGATCTCCCAATGAAACATTGTCTCTAAGGCCTAAAAGGCCTCATTAGTCTAAAACTCATCAATTGACAGACTATATTCTTGTTGGTCCCAATTTATTAACTGGGGATAATATAATGGCAATGGGTTGCGATGAATGGCCAGGGTAAGGGTAAAAATAGCATTGTTATTAAATAGGTTGGTTTTAGCTAGGTCATCAAAGGTGAGGCAATGATCAGACTCTGCTTCACTGCCAGCATCATCATCACTAATCACTAGTGATGGAGTTTGAATAAGATATGTGGGGTCACCCCTAGGTGGTTTAAATCCAAGTCCATAAGGTCTTTCATACTTAGTCATGGAAATTGGCTCGATTGTTCCTTACTAATTTGGTCTAAGTCCTCTTCCTTCATAATTGTGATGCTTCATGATCTTATTGGGAATATGATACTTTGAATTTTTATAAAAATCAACTTTTTTGTCCTTGTATAACCATGATTCATCCCTTCAAGAGGTTTAGGTTCTAGGCCAAATGTTGGTACAAATGTGACAGGTCCCTTATCTTTATTCTTTTATTGCTAATGCATATGTGGGGTGACTTTAGGTCTCCCAAAGGTTTTCAAATTCTAAATAAGATTAGCAACATGAAATGTAACATGGGTCACATACTCTCCCAGTCCATTATCTAAAATGGTGAAATGATTAGAATCTTTAGGAGGTGGCATGTGGGAAATAGAATCCAAGGTATTAAGATCTATGTAATTATCTGGTGAAGGATCAATAATTATAACCTTTCCTTTATCCTACTTGGAACTTTGATTCATGCCATATTGATAATTGTATCTTTGAAATTTAGCCTCAATATGGTTTTAGTGTTCATATGGGTGTAAATCTCTTGGAATATTCACTTCCATCCTTGAGTGGGAAAACTTGATACATTGGTGCAGTGTTGATGGGACTGCATGAATCTCATGTAACCAAGGCTTGCCTACAAGCATATTGTATGATAACTCAAGATCAAGCACATGGAAAAGTGTATCATGGGTCAAAGGCCCAATGATAACTAAAAAACTAATGGTCCCTTGTGATTCTCTTTCTTGATTATCATAGGCTTTGATGGTTATCATTTCTGGTTAGAGATCTACCATTGTGTACCCAAGAAGCTTGATGAGCTTTAGAGACACTATGTTGAGGCTAGATCCATTATCTATAAGGACACATTTCACTTTATGAAATCTTATATAAACTTCTATGTATAATGGATTATTATGGAGTGGACCAAGGGAAGACATATCACTTTGGTTGAATGTAACTTGTTGGGCTAGAGCTAGGTGTCCAACCAAAGCTTGAAAGTTATTAGGGGATATGTCATTAGCAACAGTGGATTGGGTCAAAAAATAATTCAAGATGTTCTTATAGATTATTGACATTCATATTAAATCTAAAATATAAATTTGTGATGGTGTCTTCTACAATTATTCCACAATATCAAACTTCTTGTCTTGGTCAGTAGTGAATGGTTGGTTGGATAACAGGCAAAGTGGTAGATGGTTGTGGGCCTGGGATAGTAATATTTGACCTCTAATTTATGATTACATAATTTGGATTAAATATTGGACCATTATTTCTAACCAACATTGTAAATGGTATGGGACCAAATAGGACAAGTCTCGATTGCCAGTGTACTCATATGTGGTCACATGGTAAGGATGAGTTGTTGATATAAGGTCCAAAAGGGGAAGTCCTAGTTTGTTAATTTGCTTGTATGCATTCCCAAGTCAAATAAGGATTATCCATGTAATTTAGTTGAATATTATTGTTTAGCAATGGTCTAGGCTGATTAGTGCTTGGTCTAGGATTAATGGAGTTGGTATTAACGCTACCCCCTATAATATGACCTACAACCATGTTGTAGTCATGTAAAATTTCTTGGAAGGTTTATTGTTTGTTATTGTTTTGACCTTGGTTTTGTCTATTATTCTATCATTATTGGTTTTTCTACTAATTTGGTTGATTCTATTGGTTTAGCCTTTGATTTTGATACTATTGATTTTACTGCTACACTAGCCATTGTTGTTGTTGCTAATTATTCTACTATTGTTGATTATTATGTCAGGTAACGAGGTTTTGATAGATCCCAAGAGTTCTATCGGAAGTGGAATAATCATTATCTAATGTTATCTCCCCATTTTCCAATATATTCTAAATTAAATGTTTGATTTAGACACATCTTCATAGATTATGCTTATTGCCCCAATGATAGTCATAGAATTTATTCTCACAGTACCAATCAGGATAAATAATGCCTTATGGATAATGTTTTGGTATAATCCAAATAATTAGATTAGCAATAGTAAACTAGCAAAATACATACTCAATAGGTTCTAAAAGGTCACTAAAGACATGATGTGTAGGTAATGTTATCCTAGGAAGAGGGGTTTGTAATAGTGAAGGTTGTTGTATTTGTTGTGCAGGTCTCGGTTGTTCTATTTGCAACATTGGTTGGAGTGGTTTCTATGTAGGATTAAGTTGAAAAGGTGGTGTATATGATGTTTTCACCATTTGGACATAACGGGATTTGGTTAATCCATTTCTCACAACATTCCTATTGTGGTTGAATTGCTTCGATCTTTCATGGTTATTGGCCTCTACTGATTGTGATACTTGCACTTGAATGGGATGTTGATGTTGATAATTGCCTTGATTGGTACTTTGATTTTGATTAATTTAATTAATCTTGATGACTCCTTTATTGATGAGCACCCACTTAATCAACAAACCTTTATCAATGATCTCTTTGAAAGTATGTGCACATTATAGTTCTAAATGATAAGCTATCTCACTATGTAAATTTTTGGTAAACATAGTAGCTAATTATTTGTCTGGTAAACTATGGGTGAAATGGCTTGCAATGGCTCTCCATCACTGTAGATAATTTGCAAAAATCTCACTAGTTTTTTTCTTTGCTTACGTTAAGTCCACTAATGAAATCTCATGCTTGAGATTATAAGAAAAGTGTTTCACAAACTTATCAGAAAGATCATCAAAATACATTACTAAATTTTTGGGCAACTTTAAAAACCACTCCAAGGCTTGTCCAGCTATTTTTCCTCAAAATAATAGCAAAAGGTATATGTCGTTATATGCCACTAGTTGACATACGATAAAGAATTCAGTCAAATGAGCTTTAGGGTCACATTTCCCTTTGTAGTTGTTGAATTTTGGCGGTTCATATCTTAGAGTAAATGGTATCTACAAATACTCCATGTTGAATGGATAGGAACACACATCATTCAATTTAAATTTTTAAGTATGTTTCCTAGTCTGAATGGCAACAATTACATCCTTCATTTATTATAATTCTTGGGATAAGAAATTGGAAGGAAAATTGGTTTGAAGGAGAATATTAGTTTGGGTATATGGTTGGGAGGTCACAAGTGGGATACGTTGACCAGGGTATGATGTGGATACCTATTGAGATATATTGTTTTGGTTGGGGAATGGACCAAGAATATGCATATGTGGATTAGGATGTGCTTTAAATTGCTTATTTGGTGGCACAATATCTAGTTTGGGTTGTAAATAAAGGTTTAACTTGGAAGATTTTGTGGTTGGGATGGAGAGATATAACTATACTATGCCTATTGTGGTTGAAAAGGGACATGTTGTTGACTAATCAAACCTTGTTGTTGAGTGGGAACTTGTGTTCTAAGACCCTATCTTTAAATTTGTGGCACATTTTAAACCAATGGTGGTCTAGTAGGTACTTGAGAAACATGGGAGCCTCCTTGTTGCATTAATACCTATGGCGAAGTGAAAATAGGTTGAAGATTTGACATCTGTCACTGACCAATATTTACACATTTTTGACTAGTCATTATTTGGTTTCGAATTGGCATATTAGTCTATGACTGAAGAGGTATGTTTGTCATTACCTGGTGAGGTGGAACATTATTTTCCCCTGATTGAGGTGGTAATGTATTTTTCCTCTATTACATTGATACACTAGATTGTGTCTATTATTGTGGAATACTACTCATTATTTGTTGAGGAGTAGGATTTATCACATTCTATCATTGAAGTGTGACATTGGTCATTATTTGATTACCTAATCCCATAGGTTGTACACTTGAGGAAGTAGCCGGTTGAGGTTGGGGTGTAAAAACTCATATTCCTTGGTATGATGATCTACTCATGGGATTAACTATAGGCACATGTTGTTGACTAGTTGCTTGTGCATTACTACCACTTTGATCAAGATTGGATGTTATTGACAAATTATCCACTACGTTTGGCTCACTATTTTATGTAGAGGTTGAAGACACTTTTTGAATAATGGGTATATGCATCAAGTTATCTATTGAAGTGGTTTGTATGAATAAATTGAAACTCATATTCTCTTGTCTAATTAACTCTATCAACACTCCTATTGAAGGAACTAAGTCAATAAGATTCATCTAATTGAAATCATGTGCTAGATTCAAGTCATTTTGATATGTTGTTGCATTTGGTTAAAGTGATCTTCCCTGATGTTTTTTCCTCAATTATGTTTAGTAGGGTCTTGATATATTATTTGGACTAGAGCCATAAGATTGCTAGAAAGAGCCTGTTGATCATAAATGATATTGTGGGGCACTCTTACTAGACTTCGTAAATTTTCATGGGGGAAGTATGCTAGAAACTTGGCCCCTACCTCTATAGATCTAACCACAATCTCATCTTTGATCTCTAATAAATGTCTATCAAATAAAAATGGATCATACATAGAATCTGTATTAGTAGAATATGACTATTAAAGAATTGGCTCGTCCACTATGGGTATTGTAGCTAGGTATTGTGTTGTTTATTCTTGGTCTTATTCTAAATAAGGTGGTGTGTTAACTAAATAGTTAGCCAATGAATCTTGGATTTATGCCCCTAATTGAGTATTATAAGAGGGATAAGAATCCATCTTATAAAAAATATTATCTGCATAGGGGTCTTGCACCATTTCTTCCTACGTAACTACATTACTAATATTTGGATTGTACATGAGTCCACTATGAGTGTAGCAATACATGTTGAGATCCATAGGCAATACTTTGTGATAAAAGGTCAAAGAGTTATACAAACTCTAAAAAGGAGAAAATCTAAAATAGATGATGTTCTAACTTGGTCTAGATTCGTCAAAAGGATCAAAAGGTTTATGAAAATATTTGTGAGTAAATAAGCTAGCATGAAGTATCTAGCATTTCACCATTCACACAAAGATAAGCAAGTAAATGGACTAAAAATAAAAATGACAAACTCTAAGGTTGAAGTGTTTCAACTCAGTCTAATATAGAAATTTAAAAGTAGCTAGGTCTTTTGGCCAAATGTGGCATCAAAAGCTAGGCTCAAACAAGGAATGTGCTAGGACTCTTGGCCAAATGGAGTCAAAAGCTAGACTTTGAAATAGATAAAAGCTTTAATCTAACATATTTGAAACACTTCTAACAAACACTAGGCATTTGATTCTTGGATATGAACTTGATCAACTAGGTATAAGGTATGAAATAAAAGGCACTTTAGAGATAGTTTATTTTCTCATAAATAATGGTATAAAACTTGGTTTCTTTGATAAATAAGCTAGATAAAAATGAATGATATAACTGTGCTTTAGATAAAGGATGACAAAATTACACTCGGATTGGTCTAAAAATGTAGGAACAAATTTGAATTCTATGTAAGAGGTTCTATGAAACAATATTTGAAATATTTTTGGGTAGCGTAATGATGTTACACTACCTAAAAGGTGTGACAAAAAAGTTTATTTCAAAAACTCTCTAAGATAGAGATAATTTCCCATAATTTTGATAGTATAAAAATACTTTTCTTGACTCAAAATGTTATGGTGCATAGATTCAAAGTGCAAGTTCTTAGCACAAAATGAATTAAGTCTATCAAGTGTTAATAATGATCTTGAGTCTAAAAATGGCCTTCAACCCAAATTAGAATTTGAACCTAAGTTCCCTCAAGTTTAGTGAAAATGATGAACCCACTTAACACATCAACCCTATGAACTTATAAAGGTGCAATTTTGAATTTAGATTATAAGTGAAGGACTTAAATAAATTTGGTAAAGGTATAAACTCAATTGGGTAGCATAATTGTGCCAAAGTGGATGATATGACTTTCAATCTTTTGATGAACTTTGAACAAGGTAAATTGATGTTTTCACGTGGGTAACATAATGCCTCTTTGTTTAAAGGAAAATTATGACCATGTGTTTTAGTTTGAATTGTTTGTTTACAATAAGTTTTAACTTCAAACAAGACTATAATCTAGGACAAGACTAACTAATTAATCATTCTTAGATCCTAAACTAAAAAGGCTACTTGGTATTATTGGAATCCATCAATACATATCATTTTAGAGGTTTTTAAGTGTTCATCCAAAAGTGAATGCACATTATATAGTAGGGTTCTTACACCTCCTTTCTCTCAAATGATAGTACCGTGACATGGATCTTAAGGTGCACCTTATGCCAACAATACTTCCATGGTAAATGGGAATTTGTCTAAGATCTAACAAGTTTCTAAATGTTCTAGGGGAATCAATTGCATAATGATTTTCATGCTAAACAATGTAAAATAGAATCATATATTTTGGGTCCATATCACTTGGCTTGTTGCAAAAAGGTCTAGTCCTTTTTGTTTCCACTACATCCTATTGTTCACTCAGTATAGTGTGATGTCCAAAGGGCCACTACGTCTCATGTGCAACTCCAATTAGGATCCAAATAAAGTCAATGTTAGGAGGTGAAACCATAGGTCAAATCTTTCCTAAAGAACTTGTGAGAGGTGATGAAATCTTCCTCGCAAGCCAAGTTTACATAAAAATAAAGAAATCATGAAAGTAGAAAGACTTTAGGGTCATTTTCAAGGTCACCCAAACTTTGATTAGTTTTTGGGGAGTGTTTTAGATTACTTTATTTTTAAGCCTTGGACTAGGGTACTTACAATAGGAATGGTGATTTTGATTATAAGGGTTCCCTAAAAGAGACAAATGGAAGAGCATACATGTAACATCCCTCTTTTCCCCAAACAAAAAATTAATCTAAAAAATTAAGTACATATAAAAATCTTTGAAAAGGTGAGTTCATTTTTAAGCCCAAATGGAAAATGAGGTGGTGTTAATTTGACCCCTTGGTCTTAATTGCAAACTTTGAAAATTAATGCTAAAAACTCACTTAAGCACCTAAATATTACTTTAAGCACCAAAAATAATGTTCCTAATTTATTTTAAGCATGAAAAAGGTGATCTAAACATGTTTTTAGAAAATTTCAAGCTTGGTCATACAACAAAAATGTTAGCATGTCCTCTAGCTTTGAAGCTCTTTTGGGTTTGAAACAATAAACTTTATAAAAAGAGCTCTCAGGTCTATGTTTTAAGAAAAACATAGTGACTAACATCAGTTACATAACTGATGATTATATTTTCTAACCAATGATGATTATCTAACCGATATTATTTATATCAATGTGATCGATGATAGGTATCTAACCAATGTCAGTTTTACTAACTGATGTCAATTACTGTGTAAACTTGTGGAAAATAAGAACATTAAAATAAAGTTGGAAAATCAATTTACAAGAGTATTAATGGTCCAAATGAATATTTTAAAGCTACAAAATGATCGTATTCATGTGTAGGATGCATCTAGTCCCACTAGGTGTGCCATAAGTGAACTAATAATTTGACTCAAGAGAGGATGGTTAGTATGGTGTTAGTTTCAAAATGAAAATAAAATGAGAGAAACATACTAATTAGCGTAACATCTCTAGGCCTAGACACTAGGGAGAGCTTAGTTAACAAACTTGAATAAAACACACAACTAAAATACAAAGAAACTCTCTTTTACCTTCCTTGGATGCTCCAAAATGCTTTTTGTAGTGGCTTGTTTAGCTTGTGCTCATGAAGTCCTTGGAAATGGAAGCTTGGCTACCTCTATCTCTCCTTGGCACCTTTGGCTTGTGTCTTGGATTAGCTTGGAATAAATTTTTCATGGTAACACTAGTTGTTTTAATATTTTTAATCAATTCTACATTATAACTTTGCATAATCATGTCTTAAAATACATGTGGTGCGGCCTCCTATTGATAGATTTTTGAGAATAATTAGAATCAACCTGAACCATACATCTCAAGATTGAGATGTGTGGTTGAGGATTAATTCAATTTTTGGAATTAAGTTAATAATTATCTTCATTATGGAATTAGAAGAAGGGGAAATTGAGAGTCATGGAGGGCATCATAGAAGTCATTGATGAGGCATGGAGGGCATGAATCCTGATATTTGTGGCATTTATGGCCTAGGGATGTCTTTCCAAGAAATGAGGTCACTTGATGATGTAGATATTCAATATAATTTCCAAAAATAAGTATTCAACAAGTTTCCATTGAATTCTTAATTAGGCCCTAATTTGGGTTAATTAAAACTTAAGCATGTCTAATCACTTTGTGTACAAATTAATCAAATTGATCAGAATGTCTTGTTATTGGTCCAAAATTTGACTAGATTAGAATTGGAAGTCACTATCAAATATGTTGGATCTATTATCCCATTTAATATGTTACCAATAGAAAATAACAAAAGTTTTGTGTAAGAGATTTGATAAGAAAGAACAATCCAGAGCACCCAGATGCAAAATTAGAATTTTGAATCAAAATGATCTGATCAAATTTAGCTAGCCCATAAATTGTATTACCCCATTTAGGGATACCCTAGCCAAAATTGGCACTTGAATATGTTAGTTTCACATGATTTAGTGTGTTTTAGTGTTTTTAGGCTAAATTGTGCATTTTAAGTGGAAATTGGTCAAAATATTGATTGGAAGTTACTGGTGGCTAGATTTAGGTGTTTACAAATGCCAAAC
This sequence comes from Torreya grandis, assembly GCA_037957365.1. Classification (NCBI taxonomy): domain Eukaryota; kingdom Viridiplantae; phylum Streptophyta; class Pinopsida; order Cupressales; family Taxaceae; genus Torreya; species Torreya grandis. Next base: position 1,130,267 of record JARHVA010004529.1, on the reverse strand, counting down.
CAATTAAATAAAAAATTAAAAGGATGCATCTATGCATTGCTCTTTTGGTTTAACCCAAATTCGAGAAGTTATTAGGAACAATCTTCATTAGATCACTACACAATTTTTAATGAATATTATTGAAACTTGAATTTTCACCCCTAAGGAGATGCCTAGCTCTCCTCATCCAAGTGGCATAATGTAAACATCCCTCTTATTGTGGGTGACAATGTTGAGAGATGATTCTCTAGAAGGGCTAGTTCCCTTGTTGCACTCTTTGAAGCACTTTCTTACCTATCAACTTGTGGATGAAAAGGGTTATGAAAAAAAACTAAGAAAACCAAAAGGTGATACACCAATGTTTAATCTCCTCCTATTTGACTGAATATATACTACTTAAAGACAAAAAAACTTTTTTTACACACAACTCATAACTCAAGATTCATTGTCACATTAATGTTTCATATGTTAGATTCAAGAAGGTATTTGATACTTAGGATGGTAATGGATGATTTAATTCCATGGGAGTGGTTTATCAACACTTGGAAAGACCCTCCATGGTCTTGTACTTCTCAAATTCACCTTAAAAAGACACCCATTTGAGTTTTCCACATTTTTCACTCTTGTGCTCACTATGCTAGCTTTAAATAGCTAAAAGGAGAGATCTAGTTAGGACACTTAAAAGTTTTTTCACAAAATAAAATTACCATAGGGAGTTATAATAGTTCTTTATTCCCCCTCCAAACTTGATTGGATTTTCTAAAGCCTCTTAGAATCTGCAAAAAATAGAAAATGGTGACAAAAACATTATTTTACATGTTGTCCATACAATTCTATATAGATAATTTTCATGTATGAGATCCTAAGTGAGTCTTCTCCATGTTCCAATAGTTTTCCTTGTTTAACTATTCCATTTGAATGGCTCTGTATGCTTGTTTTCTCAATTGGGTTTCTCCAAGGGTTTCATTAGGGTTTTAGATTACTTTCTACTCTTAACTATTGTTCATAAATATGGCACATTTAAATTAAAAAATAATGACACAAAGTGCCCTCTCTAACTCTCCCTAACCCCTTTTTCCCCATTTAGAGCCTTCGCAAAGATATGAGCTTTACAAGTTGACCTATCAATCTTATTTATCCACTTTCCTACATGTTTGAGCTATCTCTAGGCCAAAAACAATCTTTCTAAGAGGTTATTTGCATAAAAAAAATCCCATAAATTTCTTAATGTACTCCATAAACATTCCCCAATCATATGGATAGTTCATCAAGGACTAAAAATGAAGGTAGACCCCCAATTAACTCCAAGTCTCCTTAAGGCCTAATGCACTTGGCATACCCCTTGCAAGTTTGGATCACTTGGGTTGTTCTAACATTTTTAGGATGTTTTATAACACATTTTTGCAATTAATTCATACTCAACAATTCATAATATGACCTTTAAAACACCTATTTTCATCTTTTCTCTCTCATTTGCCTATTAGGCCTAATGGGAACTTGCCTAATTTGACTCTATGCATGAATAGTTAGGTCATTTTGGAGGGTTATATTTTGAGTGAGTTGTCATTATCCTCCATAAATCATCCATACTCATCACCAAATGTTTTTTGAATATCCCAAGGCCTCAATTTAAGTCCTTCACTCATTTTGCCATATGTTGCTTATCTTACCAAAGTTCTAATTTTCATGAGTGGCTGATCTCTGAGATGAAATAGAGAGATATATCCCTCATATCCATGTAAAAATAAATTTTTTTTGAGTTTTAATATGTCATAATTATGATCTATACCAAATTTCAAGGTCAAACTCCCTCATTTAGGTACCTAACCAACTCAAGTTGTCTAAAAAAGGGGCTAGAAAACCCTATTTTCTTGCATTTTTGTCCAAATCCACTTTTTTATGACCTTTATAAGACAATTATATGCCTCTAAGATGTATAAAAAATTTCCCCACCTTCAAATTGTGCTCATGTATCTTTTTAAACCATCTAAAACCCTTTTCCTTAATGGATTCTTTATGTTTACCCTTTTAACCAAGAGGTTTCCTAGTTTGCTTGTATGGACTATAGTCCATTTTCCAAGTGGGAATGGAATTTGATCACATTATAAAGGTATTGGGCATGTTATTTAATCTATTATATCATATTGGATCATTTAATTACCATTTTAACTTTCCTTTCACCTCTAGACAGTCTAGGCTTCACTCGCCCTTACTAAGTTATACCCTACTGATTGAGATTGAGGAACCTCTACATTTTCTTACTCCTATAGGTTTCATGGGATCCCAATATATTTTAATGATGTTTAAATTCTCTACTGATACCAATTAATATTACCAAACTTTTCATTTAAATAACAGCTCACCTAAGAGTGCCAAGTTCCTTCTTGTAGCCTAATTATCTCTTGACTGGTGACTAAGGCAATCCTCCTCTAAGAGTTGGTTGTAGGTATCTATTGCCTCATGAAGGTATTTAATAGATTTTTTTTAAACCTTATTAAGATTACTTGTCATTTAAATTTTTTAATTGACTCCTTTATCACTCCCTTAATAGCCATCAGACCATTTATATGCCATTTAGCTCAAGACTGGGACAACTTCATTATGGTCCTGCCTATAGCTATTCATAGGCTTGGCTAAGGTGATTATTATGGAGAAAACCTTCCTAATATAATCTTGGATGTCACAACCTACTTTATCAACTCTAAACTCACCTTAGATAGCTAAACACTATCATAATTCATGTCTACTCATTACTTTTTCACCAAACTATCTGACTCCTATAGGTGGCCATTCTCCATGCCTAAGGAGTACTTAAGAGTGTTATAATCACTAAGAATAGGGTTAAAACTTAAATTATTATTTCATACATAAGATCCATCAATTTTCCCATTTCACTTCACATAATAGCCTCTTCCAATGGCCTTACCAGCACCTATCTCACAATTTAGTCCTTGTTGCCTGTAGGATTGACAGATCTTGCATCTCTTAACCCATATAGGTAATACTAAGTTGAAAAGTAATCATAAAGAGACTTGAGAACTTGATAAAATTTCTAATCATCCTTTAAACCATGAACACAACCTAAACTCTATCTATTCACGAAGAGACCTCTTTCAAGCTTGAAACTTCACCTTGGTTGTAGATGCATTTTTAAAATAGTGTACGGACATGGCATGTGAGTATGGAGTAAAAACCATATTCAAACCTTTAAATCTAATCCTTTAGTCATGAATGTGCATTTGGATCATTTAGAGTCATTCAATCATGATGCTTAGTCAAGGTTTGCCAAGTTTATTGAATAAGATCCTATTTTAGACCAAAACCCTGTAGACTTCACTACTTGGTTTTAGTATGTTTTGAGGCACTTTTGAAGCTCTTCAAACCCACCTTCCCCTTGTATTTTCCTTCTAAAAATTGGCAAGGTCCTTGTCCTATGATATGGATATAAATTATACCCTTTTCTATGCCTCAAAACACCTTGAAAACATGTCTTATAAGGTCTACCAAAACCTCTTGGAGATCTATTTTGCCCTTTTACGGATTCCATCCCTAAATTTAATCTTTGACCTTCAAACTTGATTACATTCTTCCTTTGTATCCTAGGAGTTTTATATATGTCTATCAAGGCCTTATTATCATTAAAATGGAAAGATGAAGTATGAAATTACTTTAGTCTTTTTGTACACACCTAAACTCATGCTCAACCCACTATGGAAGGTTGTTTTGAGAAGCAAACAATAGATTGGGGTGTGGGCCACTTTGAACCATGAGTATAAAATAGGATCACATGTCTTTGATGAAATTATAAATTCACTTTAAATAAAACAAAGAGTTTTATCATATATCCACCTCCCCTTACACTAGTATGATGTCATCAAGGGCCTGTAAGTTCATTTTTTGGGTAGAATATGTGGGCAGAGCATAGAATTGAGGAAACATGGTGGTAAACTAGCTCAAAACTACCCAAATGCCATATTTAATCTTCAAACATTGTGGCATTAATCCTTTTAAACTTAGAACCATATTCAAAACACATGTTACAACATGGAGACACTTTCACATATGTGAAAAAGAGTAGACAAATACACCAAGTGGTTGTTTGGCATGGCATATGTGCATGTGATCAAACTTTATACTTTAAAAAACATGTAAAAAAAAATAATTAAACTCTTCAAGTATTGTATAGACCAAAACACTTCCATTACAACCTAATAGACATGATGAACTAGTTCATACGTGAGATTGCAGCTAGAAATGTGCAAGGAGTTGACCATAAAGGGGAACAAGCTAGTAAGCAATCCAAAGAGTGACATGGTGAAGTTAAAACATAATGGAGATAATCACATGACCCAAGGGATTATATAATACTCTTTCCCAATTTAAAGAGACAACTATGAGAGAGAGAGAGAGAGAGAGAGAGAGAGACTTAGAAAATCAAATCACTCCAACTAAAACTACACATAGTGATACCTCCTTGCATGATAGGCCAATTTTGCTCATCTAAACATCATGAATCATGAAAAAGAGAATGGATACAATATATTAAGGAATCTAATATCCTCTGTATCCAACACCACCAATTGGTTTAGGATTTGGATAAAATGGATCAAATCCTATAGGGTATACCAAATAGCTATCAAATCTACATAGTCAACTTGTTATCAATGGTTCATATAGCATAGTTGACCAATATTTAAAATCCATATATTAAATTAAGGTATCCTATTTTAATATCATTTAATAAAATCATTTTGTTTGAAACTATTGAGTTGTGGAGCTAAAAGATTCTTACATAGTAACTGACATCGATCAGAACCAACCGACATCAGTTAGGGGTCAATCAGCATCGGTCGAAATCGATCAGAACCAACTGGCATTGGTTAGGTGTCAGCCGACATCGGTCATCTTCAGACTAGCACCGACTTTTGTGTGTTTCTAGGTGTTTCCAGAATTTCTATTTTTAAGAGAACAGTTAGTTTACATGTAAAGACTAAAATTAGTCTTGAGTCTATTTCTCTAATTATTTTTTGCTTTCAATTCTATTTAAGAGACCCATGGGGCAATATTGTAATTGAAGGGGGAACAATTCAATAATTGAGTTGATTGTAATTGATTGAGAGAGAGAGAACTCTTGAGAGAGAATTACTGTACATCTTTGAGGTGTGAGGAGAGAGATTTCTTCATTGTATTTTCTTCTAGAAGAGTTTAATACAGATTGGTTGTTTCTCGTATCTCCTATTATTTGTTGTTTCTGATTTCTAGTTACTTATTACTTTTGGTTTCAATTTTGTGTTTAGTTGCTTATACAAAAGTAATCAATTGTACTCTAAGATCCTGACAACTGGTATTAGAGCTCTAAACACTGATAAGTGGTATCAGAGCGTGTTAGTGTTTGTTGATTACATAATTCACTCACAAGGGTTTGTGATTGAGTGGAAGTAAAGCAATGGCAGAAGAAAGTAAACTAAGAATGGAGAAATTCAATGGCAAGAATTATCAATTATGGAGGATGTAGATTCAAGATTATCTGTATCAGAAAGATCTGTATTTACCATTGGGTGGGGTTTCAAGGAAGCCCACAGATATGAAAGATGAAGAATGGAATGTTCTTGATAGAAAGGCTCTTGGATCTATAAGGTTAAGCCTGGCAGCTTCTATGTTTTCCAACTTATCACAGGCAAAGACAACGGTAGAGTTAATGGATACTTTGGCAAATTTATATGAAAAACCCTCAACTTTGAATAAGGTATATCTTATGAAGCAATTATTTAATTTGTAAATGTAGGAAAATAGATCTATATCAAGTCATCTTAATGATTTCCATGCATTAATAAATTAGTTAAATTTAGTCAAAATAGTTTTTGATAATGAAATTAAGGCTCTCTTAATCTTATGCTCTTTAATTGAAAGTTGGCATAGTTTGGTAATGGCAGTTAGTAATATTGCATCTGCTTCAAATATCTTGAAAGTTGATGATGTTGTTAGTGTAATCTTGAATGAAGAAATTTGCAGGAAAAGCACAGGGGAAACATCAGGTAATGCTTTTTATGTTGAAAGCAGGGGAAGGCAAAGAGAGAAGGGCAAGTAAGGGAAATCAAGGTCAAAGATGGGAAGTAGATCCAAATCTAGAAATGGAAGAATAACCTACTGGAATTGTGGAAAGAAAGGGCATGCAAAGAAAGATTGTTGGTTGAAGGATAACAAAGAAAATCAGCATGAATGTAATAAAAAAGCAAAAGTTGCAGGTATTGTTGCATAGGATGCTCTTATGTTTTCTTTGGATAATAAAGTAGAATCATGGGTTTTAGATTCTGGTGCCTCTTTCCATGCAACCCCAAATAGAGAATTTTTCAATGATTATGTCCATGGAGATTTTGGAAAAGTTTATTTAGGGGATGATGAGCCTTGTAAAATTATTGGCAAATGAAAAGTGCAGCTAAAATTGCAGAATGGCAACACATGGGTGTTGAAAGACGTCATGCATGTACCCATCCTGAAGAGGAATCTAATTTCTATAGGAAAGTTGGGTGATGAGGGTTGCATAGTAACTCTCAGAACTAAATCTTGGAAAGTTTCCAAGGGTGCACTTGTATTAGCAAAAGGTAAGAGAGTAGGTACACTTTATCTATCTACTTGTATTACTGATTATTCTCCTTCTATTTTATCTACTTTAGATGTAGATACAAAGTTGTGTTACTGTAGGCTTGGTCACATGAGTGAGAAGGGAATGAATGTTCTTAAGTCAAAAGGTAAGCTTTCAGATTTGAAAAGCATAGATCTAGATTTCTGTGAGCATTGTATTTTTGAGAAATAAAAGAAAGTGAGGTTTCTCAAAACTGGGTCAACAAAGAAGAAGCACAAATTGGATCTTGTTCACACAGATGTGTGGGGACCAGCTCAGGTAGCTTCTATTGGAGGATCATAGTATTATGTTTCTTTCATTGATGATGCTATAAGAAAGGTATAGGTTTATTGCATAAAGAGAAAATTTGATGTTTTTGACACATTTAAGAAATGGAAAGATTTGGTTGAGAATGAAATAGGTTTGAGATTGAAGTGCCTTAGATCTGACAATGGTGGTGAGTACTACAGTAATAAATTCAATAGTTACTGTTCTATGAGTGGAATACATAGGGGAAGGATGGTTCTAAGGACACCTCAGCAAAATGGATTTACTGAAAGGAAGAATAGAACAACAATGGAGTGTGCACGGAGTATGAGGTTGCATGCTAGTTTGCCCTTACAATTTTGGGCAAAAGTTGTAGATATTATGGTTTACCTAATTAACAGAGGACCTTCTACTGCACTGGATGGTGGAATTCTAGAAGAGGCTTGGATAGGTAAAAAGGTAGATCTTTCATTTCTTAGAGTTTTTGGTTCTGAAGCTTTTGTGCACATTGATAAAGAAAATAGAAAGAAGCTAGATGCTAAATCTATGCGGTGCACTTTCATTGGTTATGGTTTTGGAGATTTTAGATTCTGATTGTGGAATTTAGAAACTAACAAAATTATTAGAAGTTGTGATGTAGTTTTCAATGAGAAGGTTATGTACAGTGATCAGCTCAAGAGGCTAAATAATTCTGAGCAGGGCAATCTTGATTTGGAAGAGGTTATGATCCAAAATGAGCTCATGGGTAAAAATCATCACTCACAAAAAAACATAGACACCAACGTCGGTCATGTGGAAATCAATGTCAGTCAGGTAGAGACTAACATCAGTCAGGTGGAATCGACATCGGTCAGATGCAGACTGACATCGATCAAAGATGACTGGGATCGGTCACTATTAGAAGGAAATTTGGGTGGACAGCAAGCTGTAAATGAGTCTTAAATGCCCATAAGGAGGTCTAAAAGGGTAAGTAAACCTCCAATTTGTTATTCCCCTTCTTTATACTAATTTTTGCTCACTGATGATGGAGAACTAGAAAGTTTTGATGAGGCAATGTAGGTAGAATCCAAAAAATAGTGGGAGCATGGCATGAATGAGGAAATTGATTCTTTAGAAGAGAACCATACATGGGATTTGGTTGAGTTGCCAGCCAGAAAGAAAGCACTGAAAAACAAATGGGTATACAAGTTAAAGGAAGGAGAGAATGGACAAATGAGACATAAGGCCAGATTGGTAGTAAAGGGATTTGCACAGAAACTAGGTATTGATTTTGGTGAAATTTTTTCTCCTGTAGTAAAGATGACTTCTATTCAAACTATATTGTCTTTAGTTGTTATTGAAGATTTGCATCTTGAGCAGCTTGATGTTAAGATAGCATTTCTTCATGGATATTTGGAAGAAGAGATATATATGGATCAGCCAGAAGATTTTAAGGTCAAAGGTAAGGAGAAACTTGTGTGCAGGTTGAAGAAAAGCTTATATGGTCTTAAGCAAGCTCCAAGACAATGGTATTTGAGGTTTGACAAGTTTATGATAGAGCATGGCTTTAGTAAATGTCAATCTAACCATTGTGTTTATTTTAATAGATTGGATAATGGTAGTTATATTATCCTATTATTGTATGTAGATGATATGCTTGTTGCAGGTTCACACATGCAGAAAATTACTGAGCTTAAGGTAAAATTAGCTCACACATTTTCCATGAAGGATTTAGGAGCAGAAAATAAAATCCTTGGCATGAGTATTAAGAGAGACAGGAAAAATCACAATTTGATTTTGTCTCAAGAGGATTATGTGAATAAGGTGTTGGAGAGGTTCAATATGCAGGATGCAAAATTGGTAAGCACACCTATGGCTAGACACTTCAAGTTGAGCAAAGAAAAGTGTCCTAAATCACATGATGAGGTTCAATACATGAGTAGAGTTCCATATGCTTCAGCAGTTGGGAGCTTGATGTATGCAATGGTATGTACTAGACCAAATATTGCCCAAGTAGTGGGAGTTGTCAGCAAGTTTATGGCCAATCTAGGAAAGGAACACTAGAAAGCAGTTCAATAGATTCTCAGATATCTGAGAGGGACCAATAGTAGGCATTTATGTTATGGAGGGTCAAACACTTCTCTACATGGGTATGTAGATTTAGATATGGCAGGTGACTTGGATGGTAAGAGAAGCACCACGGGATATGTGTTCACTATTGGTGGAATGGCGGTTAGCTAGATTTCAAAGTTATAAGAGGTTGTTGCCTTGTCTACTAGAGAGGCAGAATACATTGCAATCATAGAGGCTAGCAAGAAAATGATTTGGATGACTCAATTCATGGAAGAGTTGGGAAAGGAGCAAGAGAGTTGCAAATTGTATAGTGATAGTCAAAGTGCAATTCATTTGGCAAAGAATTCAGCCTTTCATGAAAGAACCAAACATATATAGCTTAGGTACCACTTCATTAGATGGGTATTGGAGGATGGATAGTTGAAGCTAGAAAGATCCATATAGATAAGAACCCTAATGATATGTTAACAAATCTGGTAACAAAGGAGAAGTTGAATCTTCATTCAACTTTTGTTGGTCTTCAAGATTGAACTTGAAGAGGGAGAAACAAGCCAGAGATGTTTAGGGGATGTTGATGTACAGGTACAGGGGTAGTTGTTTATCTCTAAGTGGGAGATTATTGAGTTGTGGAGCTAAAAGCTTCTTACACAGCAACTGACATCGGTCAAAACCAATCGACATCGGTTAGGGGTCAACTGGCATTAGTCAGAATCGGTCATAACCAACTGACATCAGTAGGGGTTGGTCAGCATCGATCATCTTCAGACCAACACCAACTTCTTTGTGTTTCTAGGTGTTTCTAGAATTGATATTTTTAAGAGAACAGTTAGTTTGCATGTAAATACTAAAATTAGTCTTGAGTCTATTTTTATAATTATTGTTTGCTTTCAATTCTATTTAAGAGACCCATGGGGTAGTATTGTAATTGAAGGGGGAATAATTCAATAATTGAGTTGATTTTAATTGATTGAGAGAGAGAGAGAAATCTTGAGGGAGAATTATTGTACATCTTCGAGGTGTGAGGAGAGAGAGATTTCTTCATTGTATTTCCTTCTGGAAGAGTTTAATACAGATTGATTGTTTCTCGTATCTCCTATTATTTGTTGTTTCTTATTTCTAGTTGCTTATTACTTCTAGTTTCAATTTCATGTTTAGTTTCTTATATAAAAGTAATCAATTGTACTCTAAGATCTTGACAACTAGTATCAGAGCTCTAAACACTGACAGAAACTACTTGTGTTTCTCGTATTGAGCAAAAACCTGAGGATCACTCCAGTCTATCAAGAAAACCAAAAAATGTGCAGAATGGTTTTGGCATCCAAATTACTATTTCAAATAAAACTAAGAATGGAGGTGAGTTTTATAAGGATGATGAGACCCCCCATGATCTTTCCCACATGGCACACTTTGCAAAAGTTTGTACAAGTACCATTTTATCTCTTTTTTAACTAATTTCTAAAGTTTTAGTTAAAGAACCTATAATATTTTGATGTAACTAACATATCAAACACTCAAAATGACTTATTTGATGTTTTTAATGAAAATATAACACCTAATCACCTTGGTAAATATGTCATTTACATTAGTGACCCCTACAATTATGTAAATTGACCCCAAATGGATAAATTGATTAATGTGAGTAAGATTAAAACCAAGATGACCTCAAATGACATAATATAACAAATAATACTTCCTATTAAAACATATTAGGACCCCTTAAAATGTTTAAAATTAAAAAAAATGCCTAGTGGTGCCCAAATTTGACCAAAAAGTCAAATTTGGTCAACAAAATAGCGATTCATAAGGGTAGTATGCCTGCCATACTAAGGACCAGTAGCCTTATCCTACTAAGGGCCAATGGATTCTTAAAGATAACTATCAATTAATTTCCTAAAATTAAACACAAATAAAAACACACCACACCAACAAAATCAAGGTAAGGCAAGACACAAAACAAAGCAAGAGACAAAACAAAACTCACACATGTGCATACGTACTTAGGGAACACAAGGAAAGAAAAAAACTATGTATAAGGAGATAGGATAACCTTAGTATCAATGTTTGAGATATATCCCATTGATTTGGATATGAATCTCCTCTTCATCCAACATTGAGAGTTGGAAAGCATTATGTTGCTTGCATTATGCGATCACATATGGGCCACTCCATAAAGCATCAAACTTTATGTGTCTTCGAGGTTTAGCTCTATCTTCATCCCACTTTAGTAGAATGTCTCCTTCATTGAAACTTCTTGTCATGGATTTATTTTCAAAGTATCTCTTTATTTGTTCTTGGTGAGCTCTCATAGTTTGCATTACTTGATCTCTTATCTCCTCAAGCTCCATCAACTCACACAACCTAACTTTCATGCTCTCATTATCCATCAATTATAGCTGATAAGTGAGCTCCAAGGATAGTAATTCAAGTGAAATATGTAGTTTAACTTCTCTCCCATAGACAAGTGTGTATGGTGAGTTTCTAATAGCTCTTTTTGGTGTGATCTTATCAACCCAAAGGGTTGTCTTCAACTTGGAATGCCAAGTCATTTGGTTCTCCTCCATTACTCTCTTTATGATCCTAATTAGATTCTTATTGGTGGACTCAAATAGTCCATTCCATTGTGGATAGTAGTTGGAGGAGGTGATAATATAGATGCTATGTTTTAAAGCCCATTCACTTATCCTTGTTCTAATAAAATCCAATGCATTGTCTAAAATTATTATTAAAGGAGCCCCAAACCTTGTTTTTATACCTTCATATAAGTCTAGAACTAAGTTCTCATTTTCCTTATTGAGAGATATATCCTCCACCCATCTTTTTAAGTAATCTATATCAGTCAACACCCACTTGTGACCAACACTACAAGGTGGATTGATTATGTCTATAAATCCAAACCCCATTGCATAAAGAGTGCATCAACTTGAATTGGATGAAGAGACAAGGTAGAAATATTTTGTTTACCATCAAATAGAGCACATTTTTGTCACTTCTTTACCTAATCATGAGTGTCTTTGAACTGATTAGGCCAAAAGTATCCAGCCCTCATAATCCTAGTAACTATGGTTCTTAGAGTAAAGTGACCACTAGCTGGTCCATATTGAAAATCAAATAGTAATTTATCAATCTGATCTAATTTAATACACCTCAATAACACACCTAAAAATTTCTTCCTAAATAATACTCCAATAAGTACATAAGGAATGGATTGTAATCTAAAGTACCTTCTTCTAGCTCTATCTATGCCTTATGGACACTCACCAGTTTGAAGAAAATGGATCATATCTTGTGTCCAAATTCACATTGATGAAGGTGAAATTTTCATATGGTCATCATGGAGTTCCAAAAAAAAAAAAAAAAATCTCCTTTAAATCTTAAGTAAGATGCTCACATAACCCCTTCCCTTTCACTAGCTTGGTTTTCTTGATTTTCATATCATATTTCATCACTTTTATGATCTAACCATCCCTCTTTCCATTCAAATATCTACTCAAAAGGAAGTAGTTGACACTAGGATGAGGTAAAAATATGTGATTCTTATTCTTAGACAACATATGCCTAAGCTTATTTAGACTCCTAACAACTAAATGTACTTACTTTTTAATATAGTTGTATCTTACATCATAGCCTTCCAAACTTTGACTGAAGAAGGTAATAGGTTTCTCTAAATTTCCCTCATTTGATTGATTAAGCATGGCATATATCACCTCTTCATTCCCAAAGGCATACAAGTTTAAATCCTTTGATAAATTAGGACTTGCAAGAGTATGAGCTTGGGTAATGGCTTGTATAATCTCCTCAAAACTTTCCTTCCTCCTAGTCCAAGTGAAAACTTCATCCTTACATATAATAGAGGTTAGAGGATTAATAAGATTAGAAAAATTAGGAATAAATCTCCCTATGAAATTGATTTTTCCAAAGAAACTTTTCAAACCTTTCTTGTGTTTAGGCAAAGACAATACCAAGATGACACTCATCCTTTCAGGATCTATAGATAAGCCCTTTTTGGAGAAAATGTATCCTAATATTTTGCCTTCATGGATATTAAACATACATTTATTTGGGTTTAGATATATCCCAAAATCTCTACACCTTTAGTAAAATTTCCTTAGGTGATTCAAGTGATCCTTTTCATCCTTGGAGGAAACTGTTACAACATCAAGGTACACCAACACAATGTCATTGATTAGTTCTTGAAAATCCATATCCATTGCACTTTAAAAAGTATATCTAGTATTAGACAATCCAAAATTCATTTTCCTATAATCATATGTACCCCATTTATTATTAAATGGTGTCTTATATTGGTCACTTTCCTTCACCAAAATTTGATTGTACCTAGAATACCCATAAAGGAGAGAAAACATTTCACTACCTATCATAACTTGCAAGATTTGTTCCATGGAAGGGAGGGGATAATTATCCTTCAAGGAAACTCTATTTAAGTACCTAAAATCAACACACAACCTGATCTCTCCATTCTTCTTCCTAACAGGGACTAAGTTTTCCAACCAAGATGAATGTTTAATGTGGAAGATGATTTTGGACTCAATCAACTTGGTGAGTTCCTTCTTCATGAGGGGATCAATATTTGGATTTATTGGCTTTTTTATTTGATTTATAGGCTTGTAATTTTCATCTATCATTATGTTTTGTTGAGATAAATTTGGTTCAAAGCCTTTCAAGTCACTATATTCCCATGCAAAGACATCAAAAAACACCTTGCATAACTCAACAAAAACATGCTTCTCTTCACTAGTACATACCTTTCCAAGTGAAATAAAATTATCCTTGAATATTTATACTTTCTCATAGTTCTCTTTCTTGGTATACATGCTTAATTTATCTTTATTTATCTATTCATCATCATTGAATATGCTCTCAAGAGTGACTAGGCCTTTAGGAAGTTTGTTGGACTTCAATTGAAAAATCTTCCCTCCCTATTATTGTTGTAGTTTGGATTGATTCTAGGAAAAAAAATCAACCTCTTCTTTTATAAAAAGTTATATTTGTTGATCACTATAAAACACTTTCCAATTAGTGACATTAGCTGGCATGGAGGGTCTTACAATTACCTTGAGATATGGATGGCTCTTATCTTCTTTGATCCCTTTTGGAACATCAAACTATGCTCCAATTGTTGCCAACCTATAAAAATACTTTTTATCCTCTATTTTAATATATTTTATGTTGAAATCTTATAAATATTCCACAAGATCCCACACTCTCTGCTTATAAGACTTAAGCAAAGAGTTCTTGGTCAAATTCTACCCTCTCACTTGATTCACAACTAACTCACTATCACCAAACACTTACAATTCCTTAATACCTCTTTTCCTATCCCATTAAAGGCCATGAATGAGGGCATCATATTATACCACATTAAAAGTACAAGAGAATTGAAATCTGAAAGTGGAATAGTACCTTTCCTTATAAGGAGAAACTAACATTGATCCACCACCTGCCCCAATCTTGCTTCTTGATCCATCAAAGAAAAGCTGCCATAGACCACCTATATTTTCACATTATTTCATAAAATTTGGAATGAAATATTCCTATTCATTCATAAAATATAACCCAATACCATCTTCATCCATGAATTTGTAAGGATTATGTTCATAATGTTCATCTCCCCATTCATCTAAGTACAAATCAGAAACTTCTTCAAGAGAAGATGTTGGAGATTGGTCTATGTGGAACTCTTCCTCATTAATAATGGCATGGTTGAGATTTACCACTTTAGTCATGTAAGTATATAAGTGATTATGATGGATATTTTTTGATTCAATCCTCACCTTAGTACCATACTTTGTCCTAAACACCATGTAGGACCAACTGGCTGCCAAATATCCACTTATCTTAGTTGTAAACTCTCTTGACAAGCAAAGGGAAAAGTATGGAGGTAAATATACCAAAACCACATCATGGGGAATAGAAAATGTGGGATAATTATTTAGTATCAAATTCAAATCTTTAACTATTCCCAAAGTCTTGGCTGGTGATCCATCCAATTGTAAGACTCCCTTAGTCATTGGCTCATATTTGAGGCCTAGTTTATCAGCTATACACTTGGGTATAACTGAAGTATTATCCCCAATATATATAATAAAATTGTGGAATAATAAATCACAAATGATTATGGATAAGTAAAATTGAGTCTTTTCATTCTTCTTCACTTGACCATCTATAGTTTGAGTTCCATTAGCTAGGACAACATTTTCATTCCTAGATGAGCCAACTTGCTTACCTAATCCTTGCAATTGTTTTTGGAGTATATATTTATACCTTGGAATTGTAAAATAATCCCAAAATTATATTTTCATGTGTATCTTCTTAATTTTTTCCACAACATTAATGGAAGAGTTACTCACATTTGGGGGCTCCTTAGAAATACTAACTCCTTGTGGTGTAGCTTGTGAAGGTGGGTGAATAGGAGCTATCTTTACATTCTAAAACTTTTGACCATCTTGTAATCTAGGAGATTAATTTGACACACTCACCATTTTAGATGATGTGGGGACAATAATAGGTCCTTTAGTTTCTCCTTTTTTCTCTTCAACAGCCCTTTTCTTAGACCTAGTGTTACAGGCAACACTAGTATTCATATTGTTTAAATTCCCCAAGTGATTAAAGGCACAAAACTCTCCCTCAAAATGATTTATGAGGGTATAATTATATTTTTGTTGAAAATTTTCCATTCCACTTTGCATTTATCCCTAAAATATTGGATCTTGATAATCTTTATTACCTTGTATTGCCATGGTTTGATTGTGCATTTCGTTTACCTAAATAACTTGTTCTTGATTTTACTCAAAATATGGATAGCATGGATATTCTTAAACCAAGTTGTTTTAGGTGGGAAAAATAGATTTAGAGCATGAGGGAGAATTATTATTATAACTTTGATAAGGCATATCTTGGATAATTTAATCTTGTCCTTGAGCATTACCTTAGAAAGGAGGCCTATTGGTTTGCCTGAACTGATTATAGGATTAGTATGGCCTATAAATTTCAGTTTATTTCCTTTTAAGAGAAAAAAATTCATTATTTACACTTTGGATAAATATTTTAAATTCATGTATCTCATTTTAAGGGGAAATGGTAAGCCCTTCTTGACTGGGCAAAGGAGCTAAAGTGGGAAATATAACTTGGCTAGGAGGCTGCAAACTAGGGAATAGTGGCATTGGTGGCCTAGGATCAATCTTCCTTGCTTGAACAAGAAAATTATCAGAATTTATGGCTATCTCATAGGTAGTAGGGAGTGTATTCCCACCCATGTATTATATCATAATAGCTATATTAGGTCTCACAAGGGTTTGGATACCATCCTATGTTTTTTTAAATCTAGTGTTGAAGTCTTGCATAAATTCTTGTGGTGCCCTCTTGATAGTGCTCAATTACTTATCTATAGCTATATGATCACTCTTCTCTCCAAACCTCTTAGATAATAGATCTCCTAGTTCATCCCATGAACCAATAAAAAATTTAAGTAGAGCCCCATACCAATCCAAAGATTTTCCTTTAAAGGACAATGCCAACAACCTAATAGCCACATTCTATTGAATGATATTATGGCTATTACAAAAGTTTTATATGTTTCTAATATGTTCAATGGAATTAATAAGACCCTCTTCACTAAAATATGGAACATTATTAAGGGTTCTTCCTAGAGTTTGGTCATATTGGGCAAGATTCAAAGGAGATGATCTAGTGAAGGCTACAAAAGTTTGGTTTCTAGCCATCTTGCAATGCGACTTATGAGTATTATGGATTTAACTAAACAAGAAATTAGACTTATTAAATGCCAACTCCCTTGAATAAAGATGAGTATTCACAAACCTAAACCTTTTAGTAGAATATGGAGGTAATTGTATAAACTCAAAGGGTATACCTTTAATAGTAGACCTACTGGTCACCTTTGGCATGGAAATTAGGAAGTCATCAGAAAAAAAAGAGTTAAAAACTTTATTGGAGTCACGAGGTACTAAATGTAGATGTCCTTGTAGCAGTAACTATGCTAAGACTAGCACCAATCTTGGACAATCTTCTAGGACTTAGAATCCCATTGAGTGTGCCAAAAACTATTGACACTTGGATTTTCACCCCTAAAGAGATGTCTATCTCTCCTCATCAAAGTGGCACAATCAAAACATCCCTCTTTTTGTGGGTGAAAATGTTGACAAATGAATCTCTAGAAGGGCTAGTTCCCTTGATGCACTTTTTGAAGTACTTTTTTACTTATCAACTTGTGGATTAAAAGGGTTAAGAAAAAAAACTAATAAAACCAAAAGTTAATGCACCAATGTTTAATCTCCTCCTATTTGACTTAATATATACTACTTAAATACAAATAAATCTTTTATTACACATAACTCATAAGTCAAGATATATTGTCACATCAATGTTTCATATGCTAGATTCAAGAAGGTATTTGATACTTAGGAGGGTAATGGATGATTACATGATGGAATATAGTTATAAACCACTTCTAAGACACTTATACACTTATAAAATAATACTAATAAATACCTACAACAATATCCTTTTTACAAACTTGGTAGACAATCAAGGATAACATTTTAAAAAATCTTCTACTAGACAAGACCAAAAATATTTCACTAAAACTCAATTTCACAAAATTTAAGTAGTAAAAAACACTTTTTTATTTCTTCAAGAGTCCTTTAAGTACAAAATTTTCTAGGGTTTCACCATCAACCAATGGAGGTTGCCCAAAAGAGCTAAAAGAGTCCATATTTATAGCTTTTGAGAGAGGTACAAGGCAAGAGAAGTTCAAAGGTCAATTGTACACATTTCAATTTGATAAATGAGGTTAAATTTTCATGTTAAATATATTTTAAACTATCCATTCAATTTTATGGGGTCCAAATGTCTATACAACTCAAGAAACTAATGAAAAGTGTCTCAAAATTCCTTATCCTAGCTCAAAAAATTGCCTCAATCATTTGGACCTATTTTAACATCACATAACTAACTATGTATAGGTATAATGATGGGAATAAGAGTGAAGTAATTTATTCATGTAATTCCATTAATTTTTTTCATTATTACTCCCTTAGAAACTCCTATAATGAAGCAATCATTGTCTCCAAACTAGAAAACTCCTTATTTCAGTCACACCTCACATTTGGCCTCAAAAATACCTTAAATTTTCCAATAAAATACATGGGAGGGTGTTAGTGACACTTTTAAATACCATCCATGGTCTTTTACTTCTTAAATTCACCTTAAAAAGATATCCATTTGAGTTTTCCACACTTTTCACTCTTGGGTTCACTATGCCAATTTTGACTAGCTAGAAAGAGAGCTATAGTTAGGACACTTAGAAGTTTTTCCATAAATAAAATGTCCATATGGATTTATAATAGGTATTTATCCCCCTTCCAAAGTTTATTTCATTTTCTCAAACCTCTTATAACTTAAAAAACACAAAAAATGGTGAGAAAAACATTGTTTTGCATGTTTATGTACAATTCCATATAGATCATTTGCATGGATGATATCATGAGTGAGTCTTCTCCATGCTCCAATAGTTTTCCTTGTAAAACTATTCCATTTTAATGGCTCTCTATGCTTGTTTTCTCCATTGGGTTTCTCCAAGGCTTTTATTAGGGTTTTAGACTACTTTATACTCTTAACTATTGTTCATAAATATGGCACATTTAAATTACAAAAAAATATCACAAATTTTTATTTTAAGACCCTCTCTAACTCTCCCTAACCCATTTTGTTCCCATGCAGAGCCTTAGCAAAGATATGAGCTTTACAAGTTGACCTATTGATCTTGTTTCTCTACTTTTTGACATGTTTGAGCGATCTCTAGGATAAAAATAATATTTTTGAACGTTTATTTGTATTAAAAAAAACTCATAAATGTCTTAATGTACTCCATAAACATGTCCCAATCATTTATATAGTTCATCAAGGAATAAAATTGAAGGTAGACCCCCAATTGACTCTAAGTCTCCTTAAGGCCTAGTGGGCTTGGCATACCCCCTGCAAGTTTGGATCACTTGGTTTGTTATAACATTTTTATTAAGTTTTATTATGTATTATTAAACTTCATTCATACTCACCAATTCATCATATGACCTTTCAAACACTCCTTTTCATCTTTTCGCTCTCATTTGCTAATTAGGCCTAGTGGGAACTTACCTAAGTTGACTCTATGCATGAATAGATAAGTCATTTTGGAGGGTTAGATATTGAGTGAGTGTTTATTATCATCCATAAATCTTCCATACTCATCACCCAATTTTATTTTAATATCCCAAGGCCTCAATTTATTTCTTTCACTCATTTTGCCATCTTTTGCTTATCTTGCCAAAGTTCTAATTTTCATGAGTGGCTGATATATGAGACTAAATAGAGAGATGTATCCCTGATCCTATGGAAATATTAAAGTTTTTTGAGATTTATAAGGTCCTAATGAGTCTCTATACCAAATTTCAAGGTCATACTCCCTCATTTAGGTACCTAACCAACTCAAGTTATCTAAAAAATGGGCTAAAAAAACTTATTTTCTTGTATTTTTGTCCAAATCCACTTGTGGATGACCTTTCAAAGCCTATTATATGCCTATATTATGTCTAAACATGTTCCCCACCTTCAATTTTAATTCATGGATTTTTTTAAATCATTTAAAACCTTTCTCCTTAGGTATTCTTTATGCTTACCCTTTGAACCAAGATGTTTCCTAGCTTGCTTGTACAGACTGTAGTCCATTTTCCAAGTGGAAAGAGAATTTGAGCACCTTATAAATGTATTTGGAATGTTATTTCATCTTTTATATCATATTTTATCATCTAATGATCATTTCAACTTGGCTTTCATGTCTAGACAGTCTAGACTTCACTCACCCTTGCCAAGTTGTACCCTACTGATTAAGATTAAGGCACTTCTACATTTTCTTACTCCTATAGGTTTCATATTCTCCCAATATATTTTAATGATGTTTCCATTCTATAATTATACCACTTAATCTTACCAAACTTTTCATTCAAATTACAGCTCACCTAAGAGTGTCAAGTTCCTTCTTGTAGCTTAACTATCTCTTGACTAGTGACTGAGACAGTCCTCCTCCAAGAGCTAGTTGTAGGTATATATTGCCTCATGAAGGTCTTTAATATGATGTGTTTAAACCTTATTAACATTTAATTACCTTTACATTATTTTATTGACTCTGTGATCACTCCCCTAATATCCATCAAGCCATTTGTATGTCATTTAGCTCAAGACTGGGATAAATTCTTTATGGTCCTGCCTATAGGTATTCATAAGCTTGGCTAAGGTTATTATGATGTAAAAAACCTTATTAATATAAATTTGGTGGTAAAAACCTAATTTACCAACTTTTAACCCACCTTAGATATCTAGACACTATCATAATGCATGTCTACTCATTGCTTTTCACCAAACTATTGGACTCATGTAGGTGGTCATTCTCCATGCCTGAGGAGTACTTAAGCATGTTCTAAGCAATAATAATAGGTTAAAAACCTCAATTAATCTTTAAAACACAAGATCCATACTTTTTCATATTTTACTTCACATAACAACCTTTGTTAATGGCCTTACCATTACCTATCTCATAGTTTAGTCTCCCCTGCCTGTATGACAGAGATATTACATCTATTGACCCCTGTAGGTGTTCCTAGGTTGAAAATCAATCATTTTTACTCATAAAGAGACTTGGGACCTTGATACAGTTTCTAATCATCCTTTAAAACCATTAACACAACCTAACCTCCATCTATGCAAGAAGAGACCTCTTTTAAGCTTGAAACTCCACCTTGGCTATAGATGCATTTTTAAGATAGTATACAGACAAGGCATGTGAGTATGGAGTAGAAACCATATTCAAAAATTTCAAGATTATCCTTTAGTCATGAATGTTCATTTGGGTCATTTATAGTCATTCAAGCATGATTATTATTCAAGGTATGCCAATTTAATTGAAGAAGATCCTCTTTTAGACCAAAACCCTGTAGACTTCACTACTTGGTTTTAGTGTGTTCTGAGGCACTTTTGAAGCTCTTCAAAACCACCTTCCCCTTGTCCTTTCCTTCTAAAAATTGGTATGGTCCGTGTCTTATGATAGGGATATAATTTCCACCCCTTTAGATGCCTCAAAACACCATACAAACATGTCTTATAAGGTCCACCAAAACCTCTTAGAGCTCTATTTTGCTCTTTTAGGGATTTCATCCCTAAATTTAGTCTTTGACCTTCCAACTTGATTCCATTCTTCCTTTGTCTTCTAAGAGTTTTTTATAGGTATTTAACGGCCTTATTATCAAGAAAATGGAAAGAGGAAGTATAAAATTTATTTAGTCTTTCCATACACACCTGAACTCATGCTCAACCCACTATGGAAGGTTGTTTTGAGAAGCAAACATTGGATTGTGGTGTGGGCCACTTTGAACCATGAGTTTAAAATAGACTCACATGCCTTTGATGAACTTAAAAATTCACTTCAAACAAAAAAAAGAGTTTCAGTACATATCCACCTCCCCTTACACTAGCATGATGTCATTGAGGGCCTATAAGTGTATGTTTTAGGTAGAATATGTGGGCAAAGCATAGACTTGAGGTAAACATGATGGTGAACTAGCTCAAAACTACCCAAATTCCATAGTTATTCTTAAAAAATTATGATATCCATCCTTTGAAACTTAGAACTAGCTTCAAAACACCTGTTACAACATGGAGACACATGTACATATGTGAAAAAGAGCAGACAAATACACCAAGTGGTTGTTTGGCATGGCATGTGATCAAAATTTGTATTTTATAAAACATGAAAAAGGACCTCATTTGACTCTTAAATTATTTTATATACCAAAACACCTCCATTACAACCTCATATACATGATGAACTAGTTCATACATGAGACTGCATCTAGAAATATACAAGGGGTTGACCATAGAGGGGAACAAGATAGCAAGTAATTCGAGTGACATGGTGAAGTTAAAACATAAATTAGATGATCACATGACCCAATTAATTATATAACACTCTTTACTAGTTGAAATAGACACATACAAGAGAGAGACACTTAGCAAATCAAATCACTCCAACTAAAACTACACATGGTGATACTTCCTTGCATGATAAGCCAATTTTTATCAACCCAAACATCATGAATCATGAAACCAAGAATGTATACCATATTATAAGTAATCCAACATCCTATAAAGGAAAAAACACCAATTATTTTTTAATTATTTGACATAAATGGAGTAAAGCCTATAGGGTGTACCAAACAGTTATCAAATTTGCACAATCAACTTGTTAGCAATTGTTCATAAAGCACAGTTGAGAAATATTCAAAATAAATATATTATAATTAATTTTTCCTAGTTTAATATTATCTCCCAAAATCATTTTATCTAAAACTACATGTGCTTCTCATACTAAGAAAAAACCTAAGGCTCACTCCAGTTTGCCAAGAATAACAAGAAATATGCAGAATGGTTTTGGAATCCAAACGACTATTTCAGATCAAACCAAGAATTGAGGTGAGTTTTATAAATATTATAACACCCCTCATGATCTCTCCCACATGGCACAATTCCCAAAAATTTATACAAGTGCTATTGTATCTTTTTTCATCTGATTGCTAAAGTTTTAGTTAGAGAACCTGCAACCTTCTAATGTAGCTAACATATTACACACTCAAACTGACTTCTTGGATGTTTTAAATGAAAATATGACACCTAATTACCTTGGTATATGTGTCATTTACATTAATGGCCCTTACAAGTACATAAAATGACCCCAAATGGACAAATTGATTAATGTGACTAAGACTAAAACCAAGATGACCTTAAATGACATCATATAACAAGTAATACTTCCTATGAAAACATATTAGGACCCCTTAAAATGTTTAAAATAAAAAAATTTCCTAGGGGTGCCCAAATTTGACCAAAAAGTCAAATGTGGTCAATCAACAGAAATCCACATGGAATACATCTTTGTATAGATTTCAAAGATATCAACAAAGCATGCCCAAAGGATGATTTTCCTCTACCCAACATTGAAATGATCATTGATGTTCCTATTGGGTATGAGATGCTATCCCTCATGGGTGGTTTTTTTGGATACAATCAAATCAAAATATCCCAAGAAGATAAACACAAAACTACGTTCATCACTTCATGGGGAACATTTCATTACCAATTCATGACATTTGGATTGAATAACATTGGATCTACATAATAACATGCCATGAATATAATCTTCCATGACATGATGCATAATATTTTTGAGAAATATGTTGATGACATACTATCAAAGTCAAGAACACATGTTGGACATCCTAACATTTTATGAAAGATCTTTGAGAGGCTTTATGAATATAAATTCCCCCTGAATCCTAATAAGTGTGTCTTTGGATTCTCTTTAGGGAAATTTCTTGGTTTCAATGTATCACAAATAAGGATTTAATTCAATCTTGCTAAGTTTAAGGCTATTGTTGAAATGCCTCCACCTTCAAATCTTAAATAGCTTTGAAGCCTGTAAGGAAAGATCTAGTCTATACGTAGGTTCATTTCTTAATTGGAAAATAGTTGCCACCCATTTACTCATCTCTTGAAGAAAGGGGCCACATTTCAATGGGATGAATACTATCAATTATCATTTGTGAAGATCAAGACATATTTGGCCAACCCACCAGTTTTGAGACCACCAACACCTGGACAACCACTACTTCTTTACATATCAATAACTGACCATGCAATAGGGGCACTTTTGGCCCAACATGATGATCAAGTTAAATAACATGCATTCTATTATTTAAACTACACATTGGTGGCTTATGAACATAATTATATGCCTATTGAGAAGGCATGTTTAGCTATGGTGTTCACTTCCCAAAATTTGTGACATTATATGCTGAATAATAAAACCATTGTCATCACTAAGGTGGATTCTCTCAAATTATTGTTATCCAAAGCAGCTCTCATAAGACATATGGCTAAATGGGTCATGCTCCTAAGCAAATTTTATGTTGAGTATCAAAATTAGAAAGCTATCAAGGGGCAGGTTATTGCTGATCAACTTGTAGAAGCCCCTATTATAGACACTCAACCACTTAGATTCAAATTTTTAGATGATTCTATTATGGTAATGGAAGAAGTGCAGCATGAACATGAATAATGGAAGTTAAATTTTTATGGCTCCTTCACTTATTATGGATCTAGAGCTGGCATATTATTAACTACATTACATGGGGATTTTATTCCTAAAGTGTTCCACATAAATTTTAATTGCACCCATAATATGGTTGATTATGAGGCATTGATCACAGGACTTTATCTTGCCATACAGTGGGATATTTAGCACTTAATGGTCTGTGGTGATTCCCAGTTGATCATCAATCAAAACATTGATTAGTATTACAATAGAGATGATAATATTTTTCCCTACAAGCAAATTATTGATAATCTCAAAGTTTATTTTAAATCTCTATGGTTTGAACAAATACCAAGGGACAATAACAGATTTGTTGATGTAATGGCAGCAATTGGTTCCATGGTACAAATTGATATCAGTGCTAAAGAGTGTCAAATTTTTTTTTAGAATATTATATAACCTACACATGTTATGCTAGATTCAAAAAGGATATGCACCATTGTTGGTCCCAATACCCCACCTGAACTACCTTGGTATCAAGACTATTATAATTAATTCTATGATCATGTATTTCCACCTGTCTTATCCAACAACTGATAGAAACTATTTATTCACCATTTGGCCCATTATACCCTCCTTACAAACACATTTTATCACAAAGGATATGATGGAATTCTACTTCATTATTTATCTTTAGGAGAATCTAGGCTAGAGTTGAAGGAAGTTCATGAAGGAATGTGTGAGGCTCACACTAATGGTGTAGTCTTAGTTAAAAACTCCTTAAAACAAGATATAATTGACCAAAAATGGAGATAGATGCTTTAAATTATGTGAGAAAGTGTGTTCCTTGTTATCAATATGTAAATTTAATACACACACCTTCCTTACCGTTACAGCTGATTACAACAATATATTTTTCTCTACTTGGGGCCTCGATCTCATCAAGAAAATAATTCCCACATCTTCACATGGCCATAAACACATTTTAATTGTTACTAAGTATTTTACTAAGTGGATTGAGGTCAGTCCTCTCACTTATGTTATTGAGAATCAAATATCCAAATTCATTCATTACCATATCATCTATCGATACAGCATTCCATCTTGTATTATATCCAAAAATGGTAGATACTTTGTAAATAGACACATAAAAAACCTTTGTGAAAAATTCAAAATCAAGCACAAGAAATCCACACCATATAACCCATAAGGCAATGGATAAGTCGAAGCATCAAACAAGACCATTGTATCCATTTTAAATAAGATTGTCAAGGACGTTGGACATAATTGGCACTTACAAATATTCCCTATCCTTTGTACCTATTAAACCAGTCATCAAATATCCATAGGAACCACTCCATACTCATTTGTTTATGGCACAAAAGCTATTATCATGATTGAGATTAAGATACCTTCATTACGATTTTCTTTAGAGCATATTGAAGATGATGAAGAATATAAAGTCTCAAGGTTGAAAGATCTAAAAATTCTTGATGATAAGCATTTGGTTACCTTAAAAATTATACAGGCCTATCAAATTATATTAAAGAGAAGCTACAACAAGTGCATTCTCCCTCCAAAGCTTGAGATTGGTGATTTGGTATTGAAAGAGAACTAGAAGAACACAAAGATTGAATGTAATAAAAAAGTCAAGTTATAACCTAATTGGTTAGGATCATATGTTATCATAACAAACTATGGATCAAGGGCATATCGACTAGCTGCTCCTAATGGTGAAGAAATTCTAGAGCCCATAAACATTGTGCACCTTAAGAGGTTCTATGCTTGATAGCTTCAAACCATTGTCTACAAGACTCCTTACCTGGGGGCACATTGTGCTGAATTATTTTATCCTACCATTATATCCTGGACCATCCTCTCATGGACCATATTATTTCAACCTACCCTAGACCATTATTTCAAAAACCATATAATTTACATGACTCTGAATAGTGAAAGCTTTGGACTATTGGCACTCTAAACACATTTTCTCCCACCCTGGACCATCCTCTCTTGGACCATATTAATTTTAGACCATTCTCTTTGAAAACCACATTTTTTTCATGTCTTGGTCCATTGTAACTTAGACACTTTTATCCTTTGACTAATTATGATCCTGATTATGACTCATAGGCCTTATGGACACATTTGACACTAGTTCTACAAAGTAGATCAATAGGAATGGTATTTTACAACTTATTCTATAGACAAGTGAACATGGATACCATAGCATATGGTTTTTTCTTGTTGCATGATTCTTTAGAATTTATCTACTATTGTATATTGTTCTATGTTTGTTGTTGTTTGGTAGGCATTGTTGGCTTAACATGATACTCGCTCTCACTAATTTGTGATCATGTGTTGTTACATCCAGCTTAGCTATTATTGGAACTTCTACTCTTGGATGATCATCTCCTTGAATAGTTGGTTCCCCTAAACCTTTTGTACATATTTTATCCCAAAAACACCAAAAACATTATAAAGTGATCACCAAAAATAACAAAAACATTATCTCATACTTTTATATATTTTGATCAAATCTCATGTGATTTCCATTTTACAAGACCAATCTCATTTGTACGCTCTTGCCATTTTGCAAGCCCATTGATGACCCCTATAAATGTCTTGTTCTTGTCCTCATCTATTACACTTTTTTACCATGATTTTGAGTACTTTTCATAAAATTTCCTTCCTTAATATTGTCATAAACCTATACATAGCAGTGTGTTTCCATACTCTTTTAATAGTTAGAATTATGTATTAGAATTAAATATATGATAGTTATCTATGGATTTAGGACTACTTTTTATATAATTTGTTTTAAGATGTTTTGGAGAAATAGGTATATAGCATGGAACATCTTGACGAAAAAGAATCTCATTACATAGACTATCATGCAGTCATTTCATGACCAAAGCCATGGATGAATAGATTTTGATTCCTCTTTCAATTGACTCATAGCAACAACTATAACCTCCATGGAACTCAATAAGGAAGTGGTTGAAGAATGAAATAGTTTTAGTTGTCCTATAGTAATGTTGTATAATTCACATGAAAGGTGATTTTAATAAAAGGAGCTAATTTTGGTTATCTAAAGTTGAATGTTCCTTAGAATATAATATATATTGTTTTATACAAAACAATCTCCTTTATGGTTGTGTGTGTGTGTGTGTGTGTGTGTGTGTGTGTGTGTGTGTGTGTGTGTGTGTGTGTGTGTGTGTGTGTAATAGTATGTTTGAGAGATAGTATAGATTAGATATTGATTAGATAATTATCGAAGTTAATTTTATCAAGTAATTGTTATTATAGTTTCTTGCAACAATTCATTATTGTATTTTTTATTAATATGATCAAGCATATAAGAATTCAATTAAGTGTTGTGAGAGGAAGGATTTAATATAGAATATGGAAGGAGTAAATTCCCCCTTTGGAAGCCTTATAGCAACAATCCAACCCATTTAAATAGCTAAGCATGTTATTTGATTTCTTTATGCATTGTGTGTTTTATTTCTGAGTTGTGTGATTTACATTCTTATTTAGATTTTTTAAGTAAGCTTCCAACATGTAAACATTTATTTCAAATTATTATGTTTATTTTTGGGTGAATATTTTTTCGATCAGTGTACTGATAAACAAAATAGGTCTAATCAACCATAGTAGGAAGATCGGTCAACTAAATGTGTAGGTTTACCACATCAAAAGGGGACTAATCTCTCCTCTCATCAAGGGGAGGTTCCCTATAGATATGCAGGAATTATATATATATATATATATATATATATATATATATATAATAACACTTAAGGGTAGGATAAACCATCCATCTCTCTTTTTTTAGAGATGATGTGCACAAATCAAAGGAGAAATCCAAATGAAATGACAGAAGACACTCCTCTTCTTTCAAAAGTATTGTTCAGTAGACAAAAAGAATCTTTCTGGTGATGACAACTAACTGTAATAGGGTACAGTAACACAGTAGAATGAAATGAGGCACAAAGTCTCCACCTCAACTGCCAAAGAGTGAAATACAAATAAAAATGAGGGCACAAAGTCATCCCAAGGTTCTTTACACAAAAATAGAAAATAAACACACACTGAAGACAATTATGACAACATAAAGTCTGAAAGTAACTGGCTTCAGGACACCTTCTTTGTCACCTCCACTAGCTTTGCTTGTTAAATTATATAAAAAATAATACATTTAGGAAATAGACATAAGAACAATCTCCTAGAATGATACAAGCTATAATAGCACAAAGTCTAAAAGTAACTTGCTTTTTGATTTAAACAAATAAATATGATGAACAATCTGAGTTCAAAGTCTCAATAATGCCTTTTAATTTGGACAAAGTTTTGTTTCTGGAAACCGAGGGAGATCCCTTTCAAATAATAAGAGAGATTCCAATATATAGCCCTCCAAGAAAGACTTTGGAGTAGTAACACATCATGTTGCATTAAATTCTATCAAGAAGATATGCTAGAATCAAGCATATTTGCCCATTTGCTTTGCTCAATGCAGAGAAACAGGTCATGCCATTGAATGTTTGTATTCTCCAATGTCCACCTGGCAGTTTGCTTCTAGAAACATATCTTATGCATGAATATTTTTGGTCCTTCTTCATCATTACTCCTTTCCTAGATATTGAATTGGGTCCTTGGTTCAATTCGATCCTTTGTTTTTTGGTCGCTTTTCACTAGTCTTAACAATTGACACATGGCAGGTTCCACTACAAAATAGGTGAGGACACTTGGCAGCATCTATGGGACTCTGAGAGATGTTTATTGAAAGAAGCTTTGAAACCTATAAGAAACTCAAGATGCAAATACAGACATTTGTCATGTTCCACAGAGTTACAATGGGATACGTGGCATATTTTGGGTGTCTTTTGAGAATCCTATGGAGGATGACACGTGGTGGCTTCTGTTGAGTTTAGCCACTCACCTGAGACCCACCACAGTCCTTACTTAACAAAGAGACCAAAGGAAGAAACTATGGATGTCCACACGTGGTGGCTTCTACCGAGCTTTAGCTTTTCTTTTGAAACATTCTAGACTCATTTTAGATTCACATAGATGACACCACGTGGCACGTTCTATTCCTTGAAAATGTGTCTCGATAGATGACACATGGCAGTTTCTATTAAACTTTATAAGGAACACATGGCATGTTCCATTGCAACTTTATGAGGGACATATGGTAGTTTTTTGAGCTTTTATTTCCTCAGTGGGTTTTCTATTTCGGGGAACTTTTCCTTCAAACAAAAAGTTTGAAGGAATTCTTTCAGACAATTTGTCTAAAGTAAATCTTCATTTTGTTTCTGCTTTCCATCGGGCTTTCTTCCTAGGTGAATTCCTTCAGACAAAAAGTCTGAAGGATTTTTGCCTTAACCATTTTTCCATGGGAACTTTTCCAAAGGAATTCCTTGTGTCCACTTTTGCTCACTACCCTCCACAAGGGCACTCGGCTTGGTTCAATGTCCTCTGCAAGGGTAATTTTTTCTTTGGCTTTACCTTAGTCAATTTTCCAATGATCTCAATAGGTGCACATGGTCGCATCTACTCTGGAATAGGTGAGGACACGTGGTAGTATCCACTTAACTTATAGAGGCTTTGGAGGCCTTTTGAGTGTCCCATAGAAGATGACACATGGTGGCTTTCGCTAAGATTTTTAGAAACACTGTAGATACACTTGGGACTTATTTTAGATTCATGTGGATGTTGACACTTGGTGTGTTCTACTTATCTTATAAATGACATGTGGCAACTTTCGTAGCTCTTAGAAATGAAGTAAAATGGGGCTTGACAAATGACACTTGGTAGCATCTGCTAGGTTCTGACAAGCTTTTGTTTTGGGCTTTTCTTGCCTTAGTAACTTTTATCACGAAAATTCCCTCCATAAGGGCACTTATCTCTTCAAATTTTGGGGCACTCCTTTGAACTTGCCACTTGAACTGACCAATTGAACCAACTTTGGTTCAATGGTTCAATGGTTCATTCTTTCATTTCTATTGACCTCTTGAACCAAGCTCTTGGAAATAAACCATGTTGAACGAACTATTGTTGAACCTATTGAAGCTTTGAACCCATTGAACCTATGAACTTGAGTGGTTCAATGGTTCAATAGTTCAATGGTTCAAGCCTTCTTCTCTTTGATAAATGTTTTGAAGCCATTGAACCTGAAGTGATTGAACTTTGAACCTTGACAAAAGTGCTTAATTCTTGAAACCTGCTGACGTCATTAAACCTTTGAACTAAAAATGGTTCAAGGTTCAATACTTCAATGGTTTAATGGTTCAAACATTGCATAGAAGCTTGTCGATAGATTCTTTTGGTTGAACGAAGGTGTTGAACCAGCTTTGAAAGCATCTAAGTTTTGAAGAAACTTGTTCTTTTGGTTGAACTCACCTGTAGAAGCATTTGAACCTATTGAACCTGTTAGTCCTTTGACTGAAAAAGCTTGAAAATTTCCCAATTTTGAGGTTTAGAATAATTTTTGAAATGGGAAGAGATAATTTTGTCTTGCAAGACCAAAATAGTTTATATGTTGTCCCAAAGATGATTGACATTTTTTAGGTATAACATTTATGTTTACATTCCATAATTTCATTTACTGCATGACTTTAACTTCTTAGATAAAAATAAGCAGAAGGTCAAATTAGAAGATTGAGTATGCACATATAGTGACATCATCCTATCAAATATACATCTTCAGATTGACATTTAAATGAAGTATAAGGTACAGGTCTATGGTAACTCTCCTTGATCATTTTGGTTGAGATAATTATATCTTATTGTGAATCAACTACTAGTCATTTTTTATGTCATTATCGAGGAAGGGTGTCACACACTTATAATCTTCAATCCTAATAACAATTATTTTTAGATGTTTATTATTTTTATTTCCAAAGCTTGTTTTTTAGATTAAAGATTTATTGTTTTCATAGTTGAATTTCCATTTTTTCAAGTAGGATAGTGGAAATTTTCAAAAAAAAACCTTATTATTAACCTTGTACAGGCAGGGTGGGTAAAACGTTTTAAAAAAAAAAGTGGTTAATGTATACAAAGTAAAGGGGATTGCATAAGAATATTTTTGCCTAGATCATCAATCATTACTGTAAGATCATAAATTCATCCTCTAATAGCTAAGGAACATGAAGGAATTCTTGAAGATCACTCATAGTTGTCAATAGAAGAGGTTGAGAAAGAGGATTTTTTGGCTCGATTGGTAGTACAAGCTAGAGAATTTGAAGAGGTTCATACCCTTGGAAGAGACCCACGTGTACCACATTTGATAATTCCCACCTCATCACCTCATACTTAGGAATCTAAATTCTTCTTCTCTCTATCAACTAAATTTCTTACTAAGGAGGCATTAAAGGTTATTCTTGCTCCTATAAGAAACACCAAGCTAATAAAATCTTCTAATTTAGAGAGACTCTTTGTAATACACTAGCTAAATCTTCTAAAACCTCCACACCATCTATATTGTATAAAAAACCATACACTCTTAATAAAAAGATAAAGTATCCATCTTGTACACCCCAAGAAGTAAAAGAATTGATAAGAACTTTTAGTGGTAGGTAGTAACAACCTCTGATCTACTAACACAAAGAGTATTCATGGGGAGTCACCAAGAAGAAAACACTACCGATGAGTCTGCTACTTTCAAATTTCCTATCCGTACTAAAAAAATGCACTCATGAATAATATCCCTCACTCTACCCTCCCTATTTTTATGGGAAAAACGTCTAAATATTTAGACACATTTATTTTTAAGCTCAACATCTTATGCCATAGCTATGATTATAATCAAGATGCTCATAAACTCAAATTATTTCTAGCAACATTCAAAGATACATCACTTAGATGGTTCATGGGACTTGGTAAGGATGCCTTTTATACTTGGAAAGAAATTAAGGAGAAGTTTTTGATGAAATACCAAGACTATTATAGGGGTAAGAACTACATGAGAGATGACATATTTTGAATGACACAAGTGATGATGAGTCATTAGAAGAATATATGGAAAGATTTTTGTTTAGATTGTAAAAATACAAATAGAATGTAATGAACAAAGAATCATTCAAGATGATATTCCTGAAAGGGATTAGATATGATTGTTTGGAGGCATTAGATATAATGTATGGTGTTAATGTTTCTACACTACCCTTTAATGAACTAACAGTTTTATGTAAAACCTACTCCATATCAGCCATGAACAAAAGTAGGGGTAGAACCCTTCCTACAACATCTATAGTAGGACTATCTAAAGGTGAAGTTAATAACCTACTCCAAGACATGAATTAGGACATTATCAGCCACTTAGCTACTTAGCTTGATACATTACATACACATAAGAAACAAGAAGAAACTAAGAAATACTTAACCATCTATTGCCTTGAATGCAAAAAGAAGAAGGTGGATTTCACATTCCATTCTATGAAATCTCGAGTAGCCAACATAACTAAGGAGAATCTTAAAATGGTAGAGTTACATGCCATAATAGAAGATGAGAATCATGTCTTTTACATGGCTCAATAGGAACCATGGGTACAAATTTTAGGCGTGTCATCAAACTCTATGTTTGAAAATTCTTAATTCTCAAATAATCCTCAATATGGTTCTTAGATGAATACATCCAATCAAAATTGGTCTAAAAAAAAATGGTAGTTATTCGAAAATCAATTATGGATGTAATAGAATGGATAACAACCTTAACCTGGATAATTCCAAAAATAGTAATGGTTCTTTCCCTCTTATCCATGGTAATAGTAATGGAGAGATAATCAAGGCTTTCTCTAGTAAATAAAACAACCACAACAACAGGACTTAATGCTAAATACTCAGCAATCTATTTGAAGCACTCAATTACCCACCTAGTATATCCCCAATCTTACCAATAAGTTGGTTCAACCAACACAATCCACTAAAATAATACAATATCCAACATACACCTTGGATATTAATCAAGTTAAACTTTGTTCAAGTTGTGTTCTTCCACAACCCACCTCACCCATAATCACAAAACACTTTAAACTAGTCTCACTCTAGACTAATCCATAGCCACCCATAGCCAATCTTGAGCCAAGTCTATTTGAAAATAAAAAAGAAACTGCGAATCCTCTTTTTCTAGAGAAATTGAACATTCACATCATGAACCAGAGCCTAAATTCAATATCTTAAGACAACTCAAGAATGTGTGCATAAAAATCCCACTCTTTCAAGCAATAAATGATGTTCCTATCTATAATAAGATTGTTAAAGAGCTATGTTTGGAAAAACCAAGAAAAAAGAAGGATCCTAAAATACTCCATGCCATTGGTCAAATAGCAGATAAATGTTAGGAAATATAGTTCCCCTAAAATATTTTGATCTAAGAAGTCTTATAGTTAATTTTATCATCCATGGCAAACCCATCTCCAATAATTTAATTGACTTGGGTGCAACCATCAATATGATGACCATGGAGACCATGCAATATCTAAAACTTACCACTCTCCATCGAACACCCACCATCCTCTAGATGGCTAACAAATCAACTGTTAAGCCTGAGGGGATGGTTGAGGACCTTGTTATCATTATGGACTCTTGGAAATATCCAGTAGACTTTATTATCTTATAGCCAAAAATTAACTTGGGGGGGTATCCTCTCACCCTTGGCTTCCCATAGTTGGTCACTAATGATGCTTTTATTGGTTTTAGGTTAGGAAAAAAGCTAATTTCTAATGGAAATGACAACAAAAATTTGGTTCTTTATCCACTAGCTCAACTTTCCCAGAATGATGACCTAACCCCTTAGATTGATAACTTTGAGGAAGTTATCTCCTTTTAGACTCTTTAAACAATTGACTAGAGTCCAACTTTGTAGGTACAAGAAGAAAAAACTATCCTTAGTAGTATCCTGTAAAACATCTATTGATAGGATCCTATAGCCACAAACCTATTGGAATGTACACCATGCCCTCTTTAGAATATGTTTCTTGATAATGATCTTGCTGAAACCACAAAATACATTTGGATATTCCATCAATTACTTCCCTATCAATGCAGCTATACTCCTTTAGTCACTAATGTAGAAATTATGCTTTATTTAACAAAGCGAATAGACATTCTACCAAACAAATCTATCAACATCAGCACCTCTTTAACACCCTAGCCAAAAATTTAGTTACTTACAATGTTGAGAAAGCACACAATAGCATTTTCTTGGGATTACCATGACATGATATGAATACCCCCATATTTATACATGCATCACATTTACATTAAAGAAGAATGCAAACTTATTCACCAAACCCAATGATGAATGAATCCTATAGTTAAAGATATTGTAAAAATTGAGTTGTGAAAACTCTTGGATGTAGGATTTATTTATCCTATTCTAGATGACCAATGGGTCTCTCCCCTAGTCATTATCCCCAAGAAAGGAGGAAAATGGCATATTTGTGTTGACTACTAATAATTGAATGCTGCTACTAGGAAGGATCACTTTCCCCTTCCATTTATTGATCAAGTATTGGATACATTAATAGGGAAAAAGTACTTTTCCTTTTTAAATGGCTATAGTGGCTATAATCATATACACATTTCTCTACAAGATTAAGATAAAACCAATCTTACTTGCCCTTATGGAACCTATGCCTATGTTTTTTTGATATTTTATCTTTACAATGCCCTAGCCACCTTTCAAAAGACTATTTTAAGCATATTTTTTAATCTCTCCCATGACTGTGTTAAAATCTGCATGGATAGTCTCACTGTCTATGGGCAGACATTTGAAAAAATGCCGATGAACCTAGAGAAAGTTATTCACCACTATTAGGACCACCAATTATCTCTAAGTAATGAAAAATATTATATGCTGATGACTGAATGGATTGTGTTAGGGCATCACATATCCCATGTTAGAACTTAAGTTGAAATAGCTATAGACACCAAAATTACATCACACACATGTGTGTAACTCCCTATGTCAAAACCCCCTAAACCCATTTTAATAATAACAATTAATATCCTTAACCCATACTTTTACCCCTCACACATTTAGTTAATTTAAAATACTTAATTAAGTTAATTAAAAACTCATATTGCCACCTTACCTAGCCACCTTGACCTATGACTAATTCTCCCCTGATGAGTCACCTCAAGACCTGGTCCCCTCATCCTAACTACCTAAGACATATTCCTCTTTCTAAACTAAATTTCTAAATAACTACTTCCTTATTAGCCTTCTATTTTAATATTTTATAACCAGTATCACACTTGGCATGCACAACAATAGAAAATAGGCCAAAAATAGAAAGGTTTACTTATTCTAGGGCTATCGACGTTAGTCACCACATGGCCAATGTTGATGGGATACCTACTGACATTAGTGAGATTGTTGATGTCATCAATTTAAGACAAACTCCAACCTTTGGTTTAGGTCAGTAAAAATTAGGAAAATCAATTCTTACTCTCATTCAGGCTCTCAGCATTCTATTTTCAACATCTAGGCTTACAATCACTCTATGTAAGTTAATCACCATCAACAACTAACCTTAGCCTCTATGAAAACTACCTAGACAATTTCTAAAACACTAACAAAGCATCTAATTTGCACCCTGTCACTCTCTATTACGTTCAAGTTGTTAAAAATAGTAATTTTATCTCTCTTTTACTCTCTATTTACCTCTTTTTTATTTATTTATTATTCTTTTACCTCTCAAAAGTGGACTATCATCTCTAGTGAAGTTTCACACTTCCTAGAACAAGCGTGTAGCTTGGCATCCCACTCATTTATTTATTAACAAACATCTTGTGGTAGTGCTTTCTTATTTGCAAGTAATCCTCCCCAACCAAAGAGGAGTTCTCACAATGTCTTGATATGATGTGTAAACCAAATTAGGGTTCATTCTAATTATTTATACCCATCCTTCTCTTTGTTTTCCTTTAAATTTAAAATAGACAAAATTAAATCAAACATTTCTAGCACACCCAGTGGGACCCTGGAGTTTTCCTTGGGTTCATTTCTTCTTTTAAACATTCATATAGGTGCATTATAGTGAAATTTCATTTCTTTCACTTCTTCCTCCTCTTTTCTCTTAAATATAGAAAAGTCAATATCTTATTTCTCTATTTAAAAGGCATTACAACTGAAATCTTCTTGCTTTTCTTTTGGCCTCCAAAAATAATTTGTCATTTTATTTTACAAAAAAAAAGAGAAAATCTCTTCTTTACTTCCTCTTGCATGCACATTAGGATAGTGAAATTCATATTCTATTCCTATTTCCTCTTTATTTTCATTTAAATCTCAACATTTTAGATTTGGGTTTTAAATTTACTAAATTTAATAGATTGCTTGTTGCATATTAACTCACCTAGTTAATTACAAGTATTTTGAATAAATTGTAGTGCACTTATGTTACACAACTAAATCACATTCACATAAACAAGCATCAAAACTCACCTGAGAAAAGGCCCATCAATATTTCATCACCTCTTGGATCACCTTACCCTACCTGATTATCCTACTTGGATTTCACCACCAAGGGGAGGGCCACTCCATTCTCTAGTGAAGCATAATCTCTAGGCAGAAGGTATATTTTAGCTATGTAGCCTGGCTCAGCTCTAGGTTTTTGAAGTGTGGAGAGCAAGATCCTATAACAAGCCATGTACCTGGTCTAACATAGATTCCCTTTTGAGCACCAAAACAAACCTAAAACCAACTCTAGATTGCTTTCTAGTACCTTCAATAACTAAATTCTCTTTTCACTATCTGATTGAGGCATAAGCTAACACGAGATTAAAATTAAACTCTAGCACTTAATAGTTGTTGGCTACATGTTCTTTTTCTCCTTTTCAATTGCCTTTTATATTTTTTGAGTTGGTAATGATGCTTTTTTATTGATTCACAAAATCAATACTATTTCTAAAGCTCAATTTGTATAACCTATTATCTCAAGTTTTCTAAGTGTCATTTCTCCTTACACAAGCCTTTTACATCAACTATTTTACCTATTTTTAGCCTCTGATTTCTTAAAACATCAAATTTTCTATTTATAGGATTTCATAATGACTAACATCAGTTAACACTACCAGTATCGACAAACTTTACCTACCAACATTGGTTGTTCTACCAACATCGGTAAACTTTTCCTACCAATATCAGTCATCCCTACAAACATCGGTGACTGTGTAGTTTCAACTGATCAAAATAGCAAGCTAAAATAACCCATTTCACTGCATTTAAACCTAGTTTTTTTTGTTTCAAATATAGGGTAGTAAAACTATTTAAACCACCTCTTATATGGTATTGACACGAGCTCAACCTAAAAATTTTGCTAATTATGCAAGCCAACAACCACTTCCACCTTCCCCTCTTACTTTTGATTCTATCATGGAGCATACTTTAGATATAGAGCACACTCCCAGCCCTAATTAAATTCCCATTATGCCTGAGGGATATCAAGATTTTGCTAAATTTCTTGATCACAATGTGGTAGTCCTTCAACATTACCTTGTTATGAGTTGAACCCATAATTTTGCGGGTGACCCAATCTATGGTATGCCAACCTCTTTGATGGAGATAACTTCAATTTCAATTTCATCCACTATTTTTCCCATGGTTACCTAAACCACCACTTTAACAAGTAACCCAACTATAAACAATGTCCAAAATGTGGCATCTTCAACCACCCAATCCCACCTAAACATTGGTGTAACTTTCCTACTTTCACAACCACAACCAGTTTTGAGAAGTCATATCCATTCTATAACTTAGTGGTACCTAGTCCATCTACCCTCACACCTATAATTACTTGAGTTATGAGTCACCCTTCATCCACTCTAACCATGCCAATAATTCAACCTACAGTAACAATAACCAACCAAGGCATAGTTTCTAACCTAATGAGACAAGTCCCTTTTCTTTCCACACCTCAACTTATGACTCATTATCCTTATGTTTCCCTAACACAACCTCAGCAAGCTATGTCATATGCTCCCTCTAATTCCTATCAACTTCTTAATAACTTAGGAGGAATCCCTCAAACTAATCCCCCTCTAGACCTCATTAAGATTCTAATGGACAAGATGTCTAACTTAGAGACATCTATTTCTAGTTCAAAGAATGTACTATCTTATGATCAGATATGCAATGAGCCAATCCACACTTTTGTGCCTATTCACCCTTATCCAATCCAATGTTAACTCCCTAAATTTACTCATTTTAAGAATAAAGAAGACTCACAATATCACTTGTGAGCATTTAGACATGTTTGTTATTTAATAAGACATGATGATGTGTTACTACTTCACACTTTCCCTATGTCTCTTTCAAGTGTTGCCTTGGATTGGTATAGCTCTATACCTCATCACTCACTTTTCTCATTTACCCAACTTGTACAAATATTTCTAGACCATTTCTCTATTAATATTTCAAAGAAGGTTTCTATAATAGACCTTTATTCTATCAAAGAAATTGATGATGAGTCTATTGCTAATTTTGTCACTGATTGGAGAAGCTTGATCAATCAACTCTCCTTATCCTTACCCCAACCTAAGCTTATTGAGATTTTCTCAAGGGCATGTTTTAAGCACATCTCATCCACACTCTAGGTACAAACTTTTCACACATTTGATGAAGATTTTACCATGGCATGAAAAATTGAGGTTC
This sequence comes from Torreya grandis, assembly GCA_037957365.1. Classification (NCBI taxonomy): domain Eukaryota; kingdom Viridiplantae; phylum Streptophyta; class Pinopsida; order Cupressales; family Taxaceae; genus Torreya; species Torreya grandis. The sequence goes on along the minus strand of JARHVA010004529.1, from coordinate 1,091,537 downwards.
ATGTTATTGATGAAGGCAAGGTCAAGTTGCACAGTAAGAATCCTAATACTAAGTCAAATGATTCCTCATCCTCTAAAACCTCTCCCTCAAACCAAAAGTCTAAAGGCTTCACTAACATGGTGGTCATTAAGTCAACCTATTCCACAACCATAAACCAATTGAATACTTTTACTTCTCAAAATCTAACCAAGTAATTCCAACAATGGTATGAACAAAGACAATATACTCCTATGGGGAAATCATATACATCCATTTTGGAGAAACTATTATAGCAAGGTGTCTTAACCCTTCCTCAGATTCAACCTCTTATATAGTTTGACCCTTCATGTCTTATCCCAACCTAGTAAAAAGAAGATGAGTTTTGTGATTACCATCAAGTTAAAGGTCACAACTCTAATAATTACAAGATGTTCAAGAATATTTTTCAAGATATGTTTGATAGAGGTGAGTTTGTCTTAGACAATCCTAACACACCTCCCAATCAAAGTATGGATGTGTTTAAACACCATTTTCCTAACCATTCACCAAATTAAATATTGTCCAATCCATAACTAACTTAGGTGATCATAATATCCATACGGTTAATATGGTATTTCTTTTATCTTCAATTTAACCTACCCCTTAACAAGAGACACCTATTTCATTGACTCCTCCCCCACATTTAGTGTCACCTATTTTCCCCATTCTTCCTCCTCAAGTAGAAGAGCCTATTTCACCTGTACCACCCCCTCGAGAGGAAGAGCCTACTTTTCCCTTCTTTTTGCCACCTGAGGAGCCTATAATCCTAATTCCATTTGCACCAATATTACCTATCCTCTTATCACTTGAAGACCACACCCTACTAGTTCCTCAACCACATGTTGAAGGGAACATCATTCCTACATTATACCCTCTTGAAAAAACTTCTTCCCCTATTTTTCCTCCACTTATAGAGAGTGGTACCCCACCCACTTCACCTTTACACCTAGAAGAGTCCATACTATCTACTTCCATAATAGATGAGAGACCTATTGTGCCTACTCTAATTGCACTACTCTTACCCCTTCTTTTACCTATGAAGGATCATAATTTATCCATGCCTTGCCCACATGTTGAATGGAACATCATTCCTATGATTTACCCTCTTGAGGAACCTACTTCACCTACCTCCCCTCCACTAATGGTAGATTAGGTCTCTTCTCCTGTCTTTATCAAAGAAAACCTCATTGCAGTTCTTTTTCATCTTTGGTCCAAAGTAGTAGAATCCAAAAATTTCCCTCTTTCCCAAACACCACATCTTTCTAAAAATGCAACCATAAGGCCTACGTCAACTTCATCAAAACCCTTCTCATGTTTGGTAAAAAGTCTATAATTTCTTGACTCTATGAGACTTAACCATGTGGCATTTTGGAACTAGCTTAAAACTCTATATCTAACACAAAAAATGTTGACCTTTACCACCAATCCTCTTACTATACTTTACCCTAAGGTCTTTGACAAATCTAAAATTTCTTCACCAAAAGCACCAAAAGTTTAGCCTTCTATGTCAGAATCCTCATCCTCATAGGAATTTGCCACATTAAAGTAGATCAGGCCTTTAGGTGTACACCCTGTTTCTAATTTAATTCATCCATAGGTGAAATTATATTTGACTCCTCAACCACAATTCAGATTTTCTTGCCCTAAAACATAGAATAATATTAAGCCTTCTACACCTTGCCAATCCCTTCTTCAACCCTCAACTTTACCATCAATTCTAGGGCTACATCCTTCTACTTTAGTTGGAATATCATCTAACCAAGCCAAACAAAAGATTAATCTACTTACACTCCTACCTTTTCCATCTGGTAGACCTCTCACATTTGACACTAATAGAGTGACAGCATTACACATAACTCCACCATCTCTAAACAAAATGCCGTGTAAAATTACCTTTCCAACATCAAAATAGAAGAAGGTGTCCACTCCTACTAGTACAACAAGCATGAGCCCACTTGTAGGTTCCCAAACTTTTTCTTTCAATATTTAGTAATAACTCTTCCTCTCATTAAGCCTTATAGTCCTCTTGGAATGAAGCCATCTTGGTTTGATGATACACAATTTTATTTATATCATCATTCACTTGGACACAATACTAAGAATTGTAAAGCCCTCATAGTGGTTATTTAGTAACACTTCAATGTTGACACCCTTTTCAGTGACACTACCATTAATCTTATTGTTATTTTACCTTTGGCATCTACAATGCCTCCTATTATTCCACAAAAACTCAAACCCAAATATGTCATTATAACCCCTTTAACACCTCCTTCACCAACTTTTCAAATCAACATAGTTAATGTGGCCACAAGGTCACAAAACCAAAAAGATAAAGCCAAGGAAAAGGTTATTAAACATTGGACCCATCCCTTCACCAAAGACACTCCCCCTAGTAACCCTAATATTTTCATCTTGGGTGTTCCTAAAACAACATATTTAGATGTTATTCAAAGCTCAATGGTGAAGCAGCTTCGCCAAACTCCTATGAAGATGTATTTGTATGAGTTAATCCAAAGCTCATCCCAACACCATCAAGATTTGACTAGTGATTTACAAGTGATTGAGGTATAGTCAAATGATCCCCAACCTCTTGCATATTTGGTTGGCTACCTTAATTTTGTCTCCCTAATTTCTTTTAGTAATTTAGAAATTCCACTTCAACACCCCAAAGATCAATATTCTTCCCTTTTTATTACCACATATATTGATCAAACTCATATAAAGAGAGTTATGATTGATGGGGGAGCTAGTATTAATATTATTTCCACCCATGCCTACAAATAGCTAGCCCTTCTCAACAAGTTCATGTCTCAAACTAATGTGGTACTATGTTCCTTTAATGATACTACAGAACTATGGTGGGCACTGTTGTCTTACATATTCATGTAGGTCCCCGCATAATTCTTGAGATCTTATATGTTTTGGAAGGAGAGTTCCAATATAACATATTGCTTGGATGACCTTGGATATGTGCTATGGCATGTGTACCCTTGACTTTGCACCATTGTGTCATGTTTAAGCATGATGGACAAGTAAATGTTATACCTATTGATCCACCTCCATTTAAAATATGTAATACGACCTATAGTCCCAATGATGTTCTCATCCTATTGAAAACATCATCTTCCTTGCATGATGTTTTTGAAGCTTCCATAAGCTCTACTCCTATGGTTACACAGATTCTGGCAACACAAATTCTTGACAAAGATTTCATGGAGGAGACCTTTCAACATTTGTCACTTGGTGAATATCATTTGTTAACACTCAACATGTTCTATACTCCACAATAATATGGAAGGCTTCACATGCACCCAAATTATGACCCCTATATTAGGATTGTCATCCCTTATGGGTCCCCTAACCTTCAAACCAATTTCACATATGGGGGAATTGATCAAGCTTCTGCTATCAACAATCCATCTTCTTCACCACAACCATTTACCTACGACTTCTCTTTCTTAAGTAATCCTATATTCACTCACACATACCTATATAGGTGTGCCTAGAAAGGATTTGGTTTGGTCACTATGAATAAGGTGTCCGTATGCCTATTGAATATCCTACTATCAACACCATTGAAAATGCCAAAAAGAGGTATGGGGTGGGATACGACAAACTAAATAAACTCACTAAAACCTTCCATGAACCAATTGTCAAAGAAATAGTCTCTCCTTCTCCACCATCACCTACCAAATCAGAGGTATCTATACCTCCTAAATTTTTTTTTAATAAATGCCATCCATTTAGGGCCTCTCACCTATCATTAGGGTAAGGAAACAAGGTCCCTTCCTCTCATTCATCCTAAAATAATTGATGAAGATTTTCCCACTATTAACACTATCCAATTTCAAGATGGTGATACAATTATCACCTACATGGGTGTGGATGATTATTTTATCCAAAAATCACTCCCATATAAACCTAAGCTATTTTAAATGAATCAACTATTGACATCAACCTAGCCTCCCATAATAACCCTTATATCCTCAAGATTGGCTAATCTTTAGACTCTTCTAAGCAAGTTGATAATGCCATATTTCTTAATGACCATAACAAAGCCTTCACTTGGTCTTACAATGACAGGCCTGTATTGACCCCTCTATTGTCACCCATAATATTTTCACCCATCAAGACACTAAACCTATTAAGTAGAAACTTCACAAAATGCATCTTCGTATTGCTCTCCTTGTCAAAGAAGAGCTTCAATGCCTTATTTTTGTTAACTTGAACTAACCCATTGACTACCCACAATAGATTTCCAATATTTTTCCTATCACAAAAGTGACCAGGGGAATCTATATTTTCATTGACTATCATGATTTAAACCTCACTTGTCCAAAAGACAAGTTTCCATTACTTAGTATTGACCAACTTGTTGATATAATGACCGGCCATGAGATTTTATCATTTATGGATGGATTCTCTAGATATAATCAAATCCTGGTTGATTCTAAGGATCAACACAAGACTACTTCTATTACCCCATGGGGGCCTTTTTATTATTGAGTCATGCCTTTTGGCCTAAAAAATTCTTGTGCAATTTACCAACATGCCATGACCTACATTTTCCATGATCTCCTACATAAAATAATGGAAGATTACGTGGATTACTTACTTGGTAAGTCTAAATTTCATCGAGAACACTTGATAATTTTCAAAACCATATTCACTCATCTTCTCCAATATAATGTTTTGACTAAACCCATAGAAATGTGTCTTTGGTGTTCTTTTTGGTAAACTCTTAGGTTTTATCATTTCTCTCCATGGTATTGAGGTTCATCCTACTAAGGTTAGAGAAATCCTAGAGATGCCTCCACCTACTAATATCAAATAACTTGGTAGCCTGCAAGGCAAACTTTAGTCAATTTAATACTTCATTTCACAGTTGTCAGATCATTGCCAACCCTTTCATCATCTCCTTAAAAAGGATGTTTCCTTCTAATAGAATACAGACTGCTAGGAAGCCTTTGATGCACTTACATGATGCCTCCTTTTTGAACCAATTCTTATTCCACCTAAGGAAAATTAGCCTTTTTACCTATACATCTCTGGAATAGACCATTCTCTAGGTGCTATGATTTTACATTGAGATGACCAACATTGATAGCAGACAGTTTATTACATAAGCTATACATTTATTGATTATGAGACTCGATATACCCATACTAAAAAACTTTACCTTGCATTGGTCTTTTCCACCTCTAAGCTTCACCATTATCTCCTAAATCACAAAACCTATGTGGTTACCCATACTAATCCTCTCAAATATATGCATTTCAAACCTTATCAAAACCAATGCATAGATTGGTATCTCATGCTTCTTGATGAATTCAAATTAGATTTTATTCGACAAAAATATAATAAAGGGAAAACAATCAAGAAATAATTAGTTGTTGCCCCTTTATCTAACAATCAACCTTCAAATGTTGAATTCCCTTATGAATCTATTGCAACACTCTCCATTGATGGCATCTCTTATCAAATGATGATGTTCTTTGACAGATCTAAATGCCAACATGGTGGGGGTGTGGGGGTCATACTTATTCCTCTAGATGGTGAACCTATGCCTTTGTCATTTAAACTAGATTTTAAATGCACTAACAATATGGCCAAATATGAGGCTTTCATTTTAGGACTTCAAATAGCTCTCTTCTTGGGTATCAAATCCATAACCATTTTCAGTGATTCTCAGCTAGTGGTTAACCAAGTTAATGGTTCTTAACTATGAAAAAATGAAATTATGCAGTGGTATAAACATCATGTAGATACACTCTTGGGATCATTTGACTAATATCTCTTACAAACTATTCCTCACTCTACAAACAATTTTGTTGACATGATGGCTTCACTTGCTTCACACATACCCTATTCATCCTCCTCTTCAAGAATCTATGTCACCGTGCATTGCTTAACATTACCCTCCTATGTCTCAACTAACATCCTATTTGTCAAAAAATGTAACAACCAACCCACAAGACTTATGGTACAAAAAACTCATAGATTATATTTCCTTCTCTATTGCCCCTCTTGATCTTTCTAATAATGAGAAATAGACCTTCATAAAATGTGCCACTCATTAGACTATACTAGGGGGAATTCTCTATAAGCAAAGTTTTTATGGTCTTCTCCTTAGATGACTAACTAGTAATAAGACTCCCTTTATTATTATGGAAGTCCATGATAGGCTTTGTGGTGGGCATTTCAATAGTCACATGGTTGCTAAATGTATTCTTTGACTTGGATATTATTGGCCCACACTTCATCAAGATTGTGTTGACTATGTTCAGTGTTACTTCAAGTGTCAATAACATTCTAACCTTATTCACATTCTTAGTCATGCATTACAAGTTTCCAAAGACTTTTGGTCCTTTTGCCAATGGGGCTTAGATCTAATTAGAGATATTAACCCTCACTCATCGCTCTATCATCACTCTATCATTACTACCACTAAATACTTCACCAAGTGGGTTGAGGCCATCCCTCTCATCTCTACTAAAGTTGAAAAAATTATTGACTTCATTAACCACCACATCATTTTTCATTTTGGTGTACCTCACAAGATTATAATAGATAATCATAAGTCTTTCAAAAATAAGACTGTTCAAGGTCTTTATGATGAATTTGGAATCAAATTAAGCTTCTCGTCACCATACTATCCCCAAGATAATGGATAAGCAAAATCTTCTAATAAAACTTTGACCAAAATTCACATGAAAGTAGTCAAAAATATGGGCAAGGATTGTCACACACACATTCCTTTTGCTTTATGGGCTTACTACACTAGCATTTGAACCCTGATGGGTGCTATGCCTTTTTCATTGGTATATGAGATGGAGGTTATTTTGCCTCTTGAGGTCTAGATTCCTTCTCTTCACATTTCTCTACATGACATACTTACTAATGATGAATTTCACCAAGAATGTTTGGCCCAACTTGAATTGCTTGATGAGCACCGTCTCATAGCCCTCAACCACTTCCAAATATATCAAGAGCATATCAAACATGATTATTAAAAAAACCTCAAAGAGTGAGATTTCAATATAGGAGATCTTGTCTTAAAATAAAATCAACATGTGACAAACATGGATAAAATCAAATGGGGTAAATTTCCTTCTAATTGGCTTGGACCTTATATCATAACTCACAAGTGTGGTTCAAAAAATTATCAGTTGTCTTCTCTTGAAGGAAAGCTAGAACCTGAGCCTTTAAATGCCTTGCATCTATGACCATTATTTTGTTAAACCAATGTCGCTTTACTTCATGTTTAACTTAAGCTCATCCCTTGAGCATCCTTATTACATTTATTTCCCTTCCTCTTCACCTGTACTCCTATACACTTAGATAACTTACACAATTGTATGGTTTTATCCTCATAGTGGAAAACTCCTAAGTCTCTATAGTATTGTCCATGACTAAAAGTGAAAAAAAAAGGGATATTTGAAATTTTTCTAAAATATCAAGTCATGTTTTTCAACATAGACTACTCCCTTGAAGGACAACTATTTAAAATTGAAATTAAAACAAACACTTAGACTACTCCCTTAAAGAATGGCTAAGCCAATATTTATTCTCAAAGGGAAAAACAAATGCAAAGGGATCTTCACCTCTTTACATGACCTTAACCTATATAAAATATCATTTTAGGCTTCTCACATTAATCAACTTATATAAAAAAATAAAAAATAAAAAAAGATTTAAGTCATGGACTTGCCTATATTAGCTCTCGGGTCACCCACAAAAGGGACATCATTTCTACTTGGTAGGTTATGCTATCTAAACAATTTCCCTCATTTTCCCCTTTTTTCCCCTCATACTCTTCCAAGGGACTATGAAGCTCACTTAACATGAGTTAAACATGATGCTTCTCTAACAAACACAATGGTTTGAAGATATAAGGCATGAAAGAGGTTCATTTCCTCAACCTATTTATGTTCTAAATTATGATCTTTGCCAACGCATGAGCATTTTGCCTTTGTATTTTTTCCATCCACAACACATGTCAATATCTCTATTTGAGATCTAGAAACAATATCACACCAACATTAACCTAATCAACCTATTTATTTTACACATACACCATCATAAATATGGAAAATTGTTGAAATAAATTAACCCACTCAATCTACTCATTTTAAGCATACACCATCATAAATATGGAAAAATGCTAAGATGAAGCTAACCAATAAACTACGCATATACCATCACATAAATGGGAAGTCTAGTCTAACATCGAATAACATGATCAACATTAACATCCAAATTAACATAGTAATAAATAAACATCGTCTATATCAACATTATAATCACAAACAATGCATCTCAAATAAACACACGGTAGTGAATCAACATCTCATATATAAATATGTGCTCAAATATAGGTTTCTCATCTAAATCATCAAAACATCATAAATCTCTCTCAAAATGTACATCTCATATCTTTGGCTCATTGGTTGGTATACATATAACATATATAAACAACAAATGGTAAATGTTGATACTTAGGGTCCTCAAGGCTCTCCCTGAGCTCATGAGGATGCAGTCTCATCACCACTCTCTGTCTATCTACATCAACATGAACTGGAAGTTATCACACATGACACCAACCTCTCCTACTTCTAAAATTTGAATATCATTATATCTATGGGAACTCTCTAATCACCATCTCATTTTAAAAAATCTCATCTAGGGCAATCAAATACTTCACCATTAATACATTATGTGGACTCATGGCACATGATGATGGTCCAACCTATACTAGTCCTTATAGTGGTGGTGGAGGAGGAGTGGCCTAGCCTATTTCTACTCTCAAACTATCTCTATTTGTCATCACTACAGTCTTCTGGCCCTATAGGACTACAACTTAACCCTGTAGAGCCCCAATCTGACCTACAACATCAACACCTACCCCTATAAGGCTAAAAAAAATTCCCAGGTTATCTTTTGAGCCTACACCATTGCATCTCAAGCCTATACTATGGTATCTTACACTTACAGCACTACATCTCTCTCCTTGAGTAACCCTTGTACATCTACTAGTGGCCTCCTGACCTCCACCATTAGATGCAAACCTACCCACCACACTATATAGGTAGTTATACACCTTAGATCCCCAACACCTAGCCCTACTAGTAGCTCCTCAAAATCTGGCCCATTTTTCTCCTTAGGTAATGGTAAAGGTACCTCTATGTCATCCCTCCTATATTGAGGGAAGGTAGGTAGAATATCCTATAGTAAACCAAATTGTCTCTTAACTTATGCCATGGGTACCATCTCTAGCTCACCAACCCATCTCCCCCTAACCCATAATGAGATTTGTAACCCAATAAGTTTCTATGCCTACCCTCTAAAAACTAGATATGTCAGATACAGTCTCCACATGATATCTATAGTGATCAGGCCCTCGATCATGCACTTATAGTAGGTGATGTCTCACATGACATTTTCCACTAGGTATGTGTCATCCTATCTCTCCACCATCTAAATCCAACCCTAAATCTAGCCAAAATAGTGGTAGGTAACCTTAGTGGTTGTGTCACCATGATGTGCTCATATGCCCAATAGTACAAAAGATGGCCGACACACAAACTGTATCATCGATGTAGCCTCAAACCCCATAGATCTTTTTATAACTATGTCAAAAATACTAGACCCTAGGCAAAAATAGTCTATTACTTATCATTTGTGGAAGCACACCAATCAAAGCAATCAGAATTCTTCCTCTATTTGCATTTAGTAATTAATAAACTATGATCTTGATCATCATCAAGTTGCTCAAATGATGCTTCTCCTCATCAGCTATGTAGAGTGGCTCATATTCAAAACTCATAGAATGGTAGGTCACCTCACTAACATGCTCCCCATATAAACTAACCATATTAATATCATGCTCCTATCTTGAGAATGCAAAAAACTCTTCACCTTGGAGTGGTAGCTATAGAATCCTATAGACATCCTCCTGTATGACTATCAACTCTCTGGTTGACAAATGGAAGGTGTTGGTAGTATGATCCCACCTCTTAATCAATGCTATCATTAGTGACACATCCCCTGTAACATGATAACATCATCACACTCCTCCAAAAATTATGATTGACATATGATCCCACTCATCTGGAGTAACATCTCTCTTCAATGTGTTAATAACCTTGATAGATGGTCATGTATTGTAAGCTCCATCCTCACTTGCATCCATACATAAATGAATCAGGTCACATCCCTTTTAATCTACTCCCTTGCCACATTTTCCCCTTATTATTAGGAGAACTACATTGGTCTCAGGCCCTAAATTGGGCTATGTAGGTATCACTCAGTTGATATGGGGTCTTCTAAGGTTAGCTCGACCATAAACCCACCTTACTAACTACTTTAGGCTTCACTGCCTCTCTCTCTCTACCCTAGACCTACTTGCCTATTCCAACTCTAGGCCTCACTACCTATATTTTTGACTCTTGACACTATAACCTAACTTTTAAAACATAAACCTCTCAACTATATTTTTTTACCCTTTTTCCCTATAACTAACCTTTTAGATATTTTTCCTAAGTTTTGGGAGAACTACATTGCCCTGAGGCCCTAAATTGAGATATGTAGGCAACACTCAAATGACATGGGGTCTTATGAGGATAGCTCAGCCATTAGGCTAGTTGATTACTCCCACTGGAGATCAAAAAGTCACCCTTTGACTTGTATATTTCTTTTCAATAATAGCTAACATTGGTATTAATGCCAACATTGATGCTTTATCAACCTATGTAATGACTGGTGTTGGTAGCACATTGCTGACCTCAGTGTTATGTTAATTGAGGTTGGTTAACCTCAGTGCCATGTTAGCTAATGTTGATTGACTATCAACTAATGTTGATTGATCTCACTGATGTCAATGACTAGTTTGGCCCCAGTGTTGAATAACCCAAACCTAACCTACCCATTTCCCTTAAAAACTACCCCTAGATTACCCTAACTTATCCTACACCTACCCTAACCTATTTCTACCCCCCCAATCCTATTTTCTACACATCCACCTCTCATTTAACCTAAAACTTTCAAAAACTAAATCAAGATTAGTTTGGACTCTTACCTCATCTCGCCATCTCCTCTTGGCTGGCACTGTTAGCACCTGTGGTCTTACATCTCCTGCTAGGTCCCCTCCTTACATTGTCATCTCAAATCACTCTCAAAACCCTATTTTTTCTCTCTAATCACAAAGTTGCAAATGAGTTTGGTTGACCACCAAACCCCCTTTTATTGGGTTTGGTCAACCATTGACATCAGTAATATTGACCTAACATGTCAACATTGATGTTTATGCTTATCACTATCGGCAATGTTACCCTAGTTATGCCAATTTTGGCACTCTATCTTACCAATATCAGCACATATTACTGATGTTGACACCTTTCAAAACATGTTTTACAACACAAAAACACCCAACTTTGCACAACTTTACCCATTCATTGGGGAAACTAGAGATCATATATATCTCCCCCAACCATGATAAAATGATATTGAAGATCACTCAAATATTTAGCCTCAATAATTGTGCTTGGAGATCATGAATATTTCCTCACTCATTAACCCTTTTACACCAGGTGTGCATTACTTATCCAAACTACTTAGGCTATTCTACTATAGTTGAATAATTATGCACATGTATGTATTTTAGGTGTGTGAATGGCAACCAAGACCATCTTGTCACCTTCAACTATTTTGTGTTTCCTAGGGGCACTTCCTACCTTGGATACCTGGGACACATTGACCATTGAAGCTACAACTTTGATTGATTTAACATGTCAGCTATCAATTACAAGCTATGCTTTGGTTACTTCTATTTGAGTCCTCCTTAACCTTCCCTATTCTTAACATTGTCAATTATAGCTCATAGAAAGTAGTGATGCTCAATTTTCCACCAGTCACCTAATCACCTTTTTATCAAATGGGTACCCAATTCTAGTCTCTCCTCCATTGATTCCCATTTTGAGGGGGGATACCTCATCCAATACTTGGAGCATCTAACTCCTATTTTTATCTTACATCATGTTGGTAAAAATTACAAGACAAAAAGGGAAAAATGTAGATACCAAAATTATGTCACACACACATGTGTAACTCCCTATGTTGAAACCCCCTAATCCCATTTTAATAACAACAATTAATCTCCCTAACCCATACTTTTACCCCTCACAAATTTTGTTAATTTAAAATACTATATTGAGTTACTTAAAAACTCTTATTTCCCCACCTTGCCCTATGACTAATTTTCCCTTGATGAGTCACCTCAAGACCTAGTCCCCTCATCCTAACTACATAAGACTTATTCCTCCTTCTAAAATAAATTCCTAAACAACTAATTCCTTTCTAACCTCCTATTTTTACCATTTTATAATGGGTGTCACACTTGGCACACACAATAATAGAAAATAGGCCAAAAATAGAAAGGTTTACCTATTCTAGGGCTATCAACATCGGTCACCCCATAGCTAACATCAATGAGATACCTATTGACATCAGTGGGATCACCGATGTCAGAAATATAAGCCAAACTCTAACCTTTAGTTTAGGTCATTATAAATTAATAAAATCAATTCTTACTCTCATTCAGGCTCTCGGCATTCTATTTTTGACATTCAAGCTTACAATCACTCTGTGGAAGTCAATCACCATCAGTAACTGAGCTCTTGAGGACCAACAACACCTACTTATTCTCTCTATTCAGGCACTTAGGTTCAAACTCCCTAATAAGGATTATCAACTCAACACTTATCCTTCATAGCTAAGTATATCAATGATACTATAGGTTGTTTAAATATTTATTCTTCTATTTCTTTATATCTACCTTTGCACTATGTTATGCACCTCTGACCATACCCCCATGAGGGAGTTATAAAGCTTCCTTTCTTGTTTCCCCTTACATGCATACCAAACCTCTAACCATACTTAACCAAGCCATAAACTCCCTCTGTTAACTCTCTCAACCTCTCTAACCTGATCTAAACCATTTCCCAAACCAAAAAAAAGCCTTTTGTAACCTCCCAGACAATTACTTCCCCTACTGACCTCAATATCCTAACTGACATTGGTCACCTTACTACCAACCTCGATAGCCTAACCGACATTGATCACACACCTACTAACATCAGTGACTATTAATTCCTTAGCCTCTATGAAAACTACCCAAACAACTTCTAAAACACCAACAAAGCATCTAATCTACACCCTGTCACTCTCTATCGCGTATAGGTAATTAAAAATGGTAATTTTATCTTTATTTTACTCTCTATTTACCTCTATTTTAGTTATTTATTATTCTTTTGCCTCTCAAAAGTGGACTGTCATCTCTAGGGAAGTTTCACACTTTCTAGAACAAGCACGTAGCTTGACAGCCCACTCATTTATTTGTTAACAAACATCTTGTGGTAGTTCTTTCTTATTTTTAGGTAATCCTCCCTAGCTAAAGAAGAGTGCTCACAACATCTAGATATGGCATGCAAACCAAATCTAGGTTCATTCTAATCACTTATCCCCATCTTTCTCTTTATTTTCCTATAAATTTAGAATAGACAAAATTAAATCAAACACCAGCAAAGATAAGTATCATTAAGGATCTACCCACACCAAAGAAGTAGAAAGATTTTAGAATCTTTTTAGGACATATTGGTTATTATAGATGATTCATCAAATATTTTAGTAAAGTTATCAACCCATTGTTTAGATTGCTTACTAAGGATCTTGAATTTACATGGACTAATGATTATCAAACTATTTTTAGCAACTCAAAGACCTTCTCATAACAACTCCTATTTTGAGAGGGCCTAATTGGAAGAAGCCTTTTCACATCCACATAGATTCATCTGACACCATTTTAAGATTTGTCCTTGGCCAAAAAGATGAATCTTTGAGTTATACAATCTATTTTATGAGCAAGAATATTTAAGGGTCTGAACTCAACTACAATATAATAGAGAAGGAAATTCTTGTTGTCATCTATGCCATCAACAAATTTTGACACTAAATTACAGATTACCATGTATTCATCCACACATATCATGTAGTAATAAGGTATTTAATGAACAAACATGTTGTAATATGTAAGATAATTCAATGGTTGTGCTTGCTATAGGATTTTGATATTACCATTATAGATAGACTTGGTAAAGATAATGTAGTAGAAGATTTTCTATCTCAGTTTAAAAATGATGAGAATAGCCTTGTTGTTGTTGATTATTTTCCTAATGAGCATTTATTTACATTAACAATTCAATCTCCTTAGTTTATAGATATTATTAACTATCTTGCTACAAGATCACTACCACAACTTTTCTCACCTATAGAAAAATAACAACTAATCTAAAACAGCATACATTATTTCTAGATTATAGGATATCTCTTTATCAATGGACTAAATTTAGTTATGAAAATATGTATCCAAGAAGATGAAGATTATGACATTCTCAGAGCTTACCATGATGAACCGTATGGGGGTCATTTTGTTGTCAAATAGATTGATATAAAAATACTTAATACCAAATATTAATGGCCTCTTTGCATAAGGATGCCATGATGTATACCCATAGTTGTGATCAATGTCAGTGTATGGGAAAACCCACTCACTTTGATGAAATGCCATTACAGTTACAACTAGTTCTAGAACCCTTTGACAAATGGGCACTAGATTTTGTAGGTCTCATTGATCCTAAATCCAATAATAAGGAATATATACTAGTGTACATTGAACATATCACAAAATTAGTAGAGCTTAAAGCATTAACCCATGCTCGAGATGAGAAAGTAGCTGATTTTTTTTATGAATAAATCTTCACCCAATATAGAGTACGATGATAAATAGTCATAGACCAAGGCCCATATATCACATCAAACCTCACATCTGCTTTGGTAAAAGAATATGAAATTAGACACAAAAAGTCCACCCCTTACCATCCTCAGTTAAATGGTCAAGTAGAAGTGATAAATAGAGTATTGAAATATGTTCTCACTAAGATTGTCAGCGTACATATAAAATATTTGTATCTTCTAGAAGTATTCTAGGCTTACATAATTACCTAGAAAACCACAACTAGTCTCACTCCATATGAACTAGTTTATGGTAAGAAGCTTGTTCTACCCATTGAGTTTGAGCATAAAATATTAAGGATAACAATTTATTTGGGCTTGTATATTTCACAAGCTCAAAAAGATAGGATCATGTAGTTGAATGCACTTGGTGAACTAAAAAAGGAAGCACTTCATCACATTGAAATGGTGAAAAGACAATGTATAGTTTATAACTTGGTGACTAGGCACTCCTTTTTAACTCTAAATACAAGGATCATAAAGGAAATTCATAGTCTAGATAGCTTAATCCTTATGAGATCGAACAAGTTTTTTAAAATAGAGTTGTAAAGCTCATGACCATTGACTCTGTTTGGTTTTAACTAATTTTTAATGGTCACAAGCTCAAGTTGTATAAGAAACCATTTTCCAAGGGAACTCTCACTCACCAGCTTCTTAAATAACAACATTCATCTCTTTTTTATGAAGAAAATCAAGCTATTCCTATAGCTTAAAGGAATTTATATCAACCCATATCTAATATTTTCCAAGAAGAATAAAAGCTTCCTACAACCAAAAACAAGTCATTCACAATGGCTTGGTTCAATTTGAATAAAATCCTACCTCTTAGATTTTTGTAATTCTAGTTAAGTTTGGACCAAAAAATCTAAAAAAAATCAAAAAATTCAGAAATGAAAACATTTGGACATTGTTGACGGATGTTGTCTCAAAAAACTAGGTCATTGGTTAATCTACATTCATTAAAAAAATGACAGAAAAAGGGAACTACTGTAATAAAACTTTTTATATTCATTTATTTTTGCTTGTAGATTCTTTCTCTTGGAGTAGAAATACATTTTTATTTTGCTATAAGATGAAACACTTCTTGTTATAAGATGACAAACTTGTTGCTATAGAAAATATTTCTTTCTATAATATGTATTATTATCATTCCATCCTACATAAAGCATTTTTCTCCCAATCAAATGACAATACACACCAGAACACCACTTTGAATCATCATTTATGAAATAATGAAAGGTATTCCTACAAGTAACAAGGTAATTATTTTGTTATATATTTAATGTCATAAATTTTAATTATTACTAAGATGATCGGTCTTGATTTTATTAACATGCTACCATATCTTCTCCTTATCATGCCAACTCACCATCATTTCTCCTTCACTGATTGATGTGACCATTTACACATTGCTACCACCATCCATTTCTCTTGTTGTGAGATGTGTATGCATGTTGGCTTCATCCCTTGCAAACAAGTGATAGTTTAAGTTGGGGGGAGAGATTTTCCATAATCCAAATAGATTATTTTGTTCCCAAAGTAAAAGTCACAAACATTTCACCCCAAGCCACAAAACCCTTACTACAAGAACATGGACTTGCAACTCAAAATTCATCTCATAATATGGGAGGGGACTTACTTAAACATAAATCATTTGATATCACTCCTTTAACCAATATCCTAGACATCTTGTCCATATTCCAAAATGTAAGATGGGCATAATATTTTAAGAGGATACAGGCTCTAGATCAAGGAATTGTAGATAAATTCCCTGGCTCATTGCATAATAACTTAGCAACAATAAGAGGAATGGAAATAAAGCTGACAGAGGCCAACATTATTAGAGTAATGGGATTGCCATGAATAGGGGAGGCATGGCAATAAAAATTTGATGATGAGGTAGAGAGGCAAAAATTCATCAAAGGAAATGAAAGCCTAGAAACTTCAAAATAGGGCACTACAAGATTACCTTTACCAAGAAGATGGGCTAAATCTATTGAGTTCATCTATAGATATTTCACTTATGAAGGGAGGTATTCTATGTTGCATGGAATTCACTTCAAATTCATGAATCATTTACAGCATGGTATATAGATAAATGTTCCCAACTTCTTGCTCCATGTGATCACAAAAATGGTGAAGGCATTTCAAAAAGATAACTCCAAATATCTTTCCCATCATTGTTTAATCCAGTTGATTGTTCAAGACCATTTTTAAAGGAATAGACCCAACATAAGTTGGGAAAATTTTCTTAAAGTACTAAGAATTATAGAAAGTGATAGAGAGGGAAATGAAATAGAAGAGGAATTAGAGGTAGAACATTAAATATCAAAAAAAGCCCTTCCTATAGCTCCACAAGAACCTATAGTAGAAAACCTTCCTACAACTCCACAAGAACCTATTAAAGGAAACCTTCCTATAGCCACATAAGAGCCTATAATAAGGATTGAAGAAAGGAATTCCACAAGCAATAAATCCTAAAGAAAAAGGAAGAAACTCATTCTCTAGCTTGATTTATAGGAATTTGAGGAGGAACTTCCACCTCTTCCCAAAAAGGCTAAGGTAACCTCTACTCCTCGTAGATCTCACAGATTGAGAATAATAATGAGAACTAAACCTTCTTCTATTATTGACATTAATAAAAAATCTAGATAAAAATATGTTGTTAGCATTGATGAATCTCTAGAGGCTAAAAAAAATAAGGGAGAATGTTCTCTAGAATATAATAAGGAGGTAGAACAAGTAGAACATAGTCTTGAAGAATTTCAAGAGGAATCAATGTAGGAAAAAGTGGAACAAATGGAGAAACCCCCTTTACAAATGGAATTTTCCACTCTAAAGCAAGCCTTACGAAAAATTAAGTAACTAAGAAAGAAGCTATAAGATCAGTCTGGAGGAGGTCTCGATGAACTTGTTGCAGTTTCTATTTAGATGCATCCATCTACTAAAAACCATCCTACAGTCATTGTTTCACAACCTTCTATAGAGGTAAATCAATAAGAAGAACCTACAACTACCTTAGAGGTCAGGTATCATTCCTCATTTGCAATATCTTCTAAATTAATCAATTGGATGGATAGTCAGTTTAAAATTTTGAAGGCATTAACAAAAGAAAATAAGAAAGTTAAAGAAGAGAATAGGTTGAAGGAAGAGATAATATCAAAAATGAAGCATAAAATTGAAGATATGGTTGGTCTTACCCAAGAGCTCCTTGACTATAGGCCTCCTGCAAGAGTTTATTCAGTTTAAGTTTATCTTGAGGATCAATGGCATAAGTTCAAATTTAAGATAATTTATTGTGACATGCCTCATGAAGTAAATGATCCTCTCTCCTTATTTTCTATCTATAAAGAAATTTCATAGGAAGAATAGGCATAATTATGCAAGTTCCACCTTCACAATTATATTGTTCCTTATGAAAAAGAGTGGAACCCTAATTTATATGTTGGAGATGTCTAATTAAATGCATTTTCATCATATTTATTGAATGAGCAAAGAAGAGGAAGAGAAGTAGCTAAATATAGGAAAAAGGAAAATTAAAGACAACTACTTATTAGGAAAGAGTCAATGGCACCTAATGTTGTATTGATTGAATGGGATAATATCATGTTAAAGAAGGAAGTTAAAGCCTAGTTTTATAAGAATTATGATGAATCCCAAGATTTTACCTAGGATTGAGAACTTTTGGTGGTCTTAATGCAAGAGAATCCTACATGGAATGATGGAATGAGCTTACTCCCACACTAAGAAAGAGAGAGCCATATTCTTCTTTTAACTTAAAGGCAACATTTAACAGGATCACAAGATATATTCTTCTTGCAAGTGAAATGGGATCTCAATTATTGAACCTCAAATTACATCCCCCTATATTTTGGTCCTATTCTAGATTGGTAGGATAAATCCCCATTGGATGAAGTCAGGGAGGTCAGACTCTAGCAACTATTTGAATAGAGGCATGGATTGTATGCTCACCTTACCAATGGTGCCATATAACCCATGGGTTTTAGAGTTCTTTATGAAATGGTAAAGAATAAGTTTGTTGCTTGAGGTTGATCAAGGTCTTAAGTTGGTGGGTGTGATGAGCCCCAAAAAAGTCATGTTCTTGTGCTCATCTATTATACTTGTTTACTATGATTTTGAGTACTTTTCATAAATTTTCCTTCTTTAATATTACCATAAACCTATAAATAACATTATGTTTCCATAATCTTTTAATAGTTAGAACTATGTATTGGAATTAAATATATGATATCTATCTACTGATTTAGGATGATTTTTATATAATGTGTTTTAAGATGTTTTGGAGAAATAGGTACATAACACAGATTATCCTATAGCAAATGAATCTCATTGCATAGACTATCCTACAGCCACCGCACGACCAAAGCCACGGATGAATAGATTTTGATTCCTCTTTCAATCAACTCACAACAACAACTATAACCTCCATAGAGATCAATAAGGAAGTAGTTGAATAATTAAATAGTCTTCTTTATCCTATAGCAATGTTGTAGAATTCACATGAAAGGTGACTTTAGCAAAAGGAACTAATTTTAGTTATCTAAAGTCAAATGTTCCTTAGAATAAAATATATATTATTTTGTATAAAACAATCTCCTTTGTAGTGTGTATGTATATGTGTATATATATATATATATAGAGTTGAGAGATAATTATCAGAGTTCATCTGATCAAGCAACTATTATTGTAGTTTCCTATAGCAATTCATTGCTACATTTTTCATTAATATGAACAAGCACTTCTGAGTTCAATTAAGTGTTGTGAGAGGAAGGGTTGAAGTTGGAAGTTATAAGGAGGAAGGTCCCCCTTTGGAATCCTTATAACAACAATCCAACCCATTTAAATAGCTAAGCATTTTATTTGATTTCTTTATGTATTGTGTATTTTATTTCTAAATTATGTGATTTACATTCTTGTTTAGATTTGTTAAGGAAGCTTCTAATGTGTAAACATTTATTTAATAGTATTAAGTTTATGTTTAAATTCTAGCATTTTATTTACTGTATGAATTCAACATCTTAGATAACAATTAGCAAAATGTCAAATTAGAAGATTGAGTGTTCACATATAGTGGCATCATCCTATCAAGTCTATGTCTTCAGGTTGACATTTAAATGAAGTAGAAGGTACAAGTCTATGATAACTCTCTTTGATCATTTTGGTTGATAGAATTATATCTAATTATAAATCAACTTCGAGTCAGCCATCTTCTTATTTCTTCTACAACATCAATCAAATTTTTCTAGTGCTTACTTTTTCTTCTATCCCACTTCCTGGGAGAACTACATTTGGCTTCAAGTTCATGTTAGACCATGTGTTTATGGAACTATGTAGGCAACATCTACTTGTATTTTACATATGGAGTTAGCTTGGCCAACCCCTTCCTTTTCTTTTATTCCCCCATTTCTTTTATGTTGTTTTCCTATCATTTAAGGGGATCCTTATGTCCTTTCTCTTATTACGCTATTGTAGAAAGTAATGCCTTTACTACACATACCTAAACAATAGCTTTTAAACTGAACTAATGTTGTTTTTATTTGTGGGTGTTTGTTTGATTTTTATTGGTGTTTTTTGTGATTTCTTGTCTCTTCATTTATTCTCTTTCATTATTTGTTTTTGTTTCTTCTTGGTCTGTTGTTTTTTTATTTGGTCTTGTTCTTTTGTTTTGTTTTTTAAAGAACATATTAATGGTCCAATGGATCTTGATTATTTATATCTTGATCTCATGTTATTAAGATGTTCTTCTTCTTTTTTAAACATTTTTATTTCTAATTAAATCTTGATTGTTCATATCTTGATTTTAGTTTGGGTTCATTTATGTTTTATTTTCTTATTTCTTTGTCTTTGTTTTTATTTAAATGTAAATAGTTTTAACTCTAGTCTTGGTCATTGTTTACTATTGTCGTTAGTTATAGGTATTAACATTTGAACTGGCTAAATGCAATTTAAATTCCATGTCATTATAACTTCATCATAATTATGATGCCTAATTTCATTTTGCTATATTAAACACTTTGTGCTTTGGTTTCAAGTCTCAACATCAACATAGCTCTAATGAACAACTCTCAACAACACCAATGAAACTAGGTACCAATGGCTTATCTCGCACTTGAATCTATGTAATATGTGAATCTCTTGGCATACATCATGAGTCTATTCAAACAACTAGTTATTTTTCTTCATCCATCATTCCATTCTCTCCCACTTCTAGGTGAATTACATTAGCTTGAGGTCTATTTGGACTATATAGGCAATGCTTGGATATAAGATGTATCTCATGTCAGCTCAAACATATTTATTCTTCTTCTCATCTCTCTCATTACTTTTTACATTCTCATATGCCTAGTTTCCTATTGCTTTCTCATTCATTCGACCATTGAATTTATGTTTGTGTCTACTCATATTTACTCTATGTAATAGGTTATATCCTTAAGTTATTTCTTGCTAATTTTTCCAATAAGGTTACAACATTTGAACTAATCACAAATTTAAATCAGCCCTATAGGGTTAAACCACTATTTATAAATGATCAAAATCTACCCTATTGGGTCAAAATTATTTATCATACAATCATATTTGCTCTATTGGAGCAAATTGTTATTTCCTCTCTTTGGAGATAAGATTCTCCTTTTATTTTAATTCCAAGATCTATGGACTTTTTCCCTCATTCTGGAAATATTTTAGTGTGTAACTTGTCTTGGGATTGATCATTCCATAAGAGCACAACTTGCACCCTAGCTTTGGGTGTGTTCAAAGTGTGTTGCTTATATTTTTGGATTGTATCCTTCCACTTCCCCCCATATTTGGGGCCATTTTACTCTAATTATATTTTAATCACTAATGGAATCAATACATGTAAGCATTAGCTCATCTATATATCATCTATTTTTAGGGGTGAATCTCACTTTCTCTCTCTTTTTGAGAGTCTATCCTTCTCTTTCATCCCTATATGTCCTCTCAAGGGGGCATCATTGGTCATTTCCTTCCAATTTATTCTTGAAAAATCTTTTATTTGAAAATACATTGCTTCATTTAATGTCTCTACACCTTCTCAAATAGGGTAAAAATGTAGACATCCAATTTCTAACACCATTATGTTGAAATTATCGATCTTACTCAAAATTTATGAAAATACACAAATTAGGCCACAATCACTAAAAACATGCTAAATGGTTTGAGTTGGTCATATACAAGTGTCATTTAGGCTAATGTGTCCCTAAATTGGACAATGCATTTTATGTGATTATTAACTTTGATCAAATCATTTTGAGTCAAAATGATGAAAATGTATTTTGATGTTATGGAACACTGTTTTCTTCTAATTCAAAAGCACATAACATGTGCATGTGTTATTTTGTTTTGACAACATCATAAATGGGATGATGGTCCATATGTAACTAACATCACCTTTTAATTCCTTTTTAATCAAATTATGACCCAGTAATATGACTTTTTGACCAGTTTGATTACTGAAGTGCATCAATTTTCAAAGAATTACACTAATACTGATTAATTTTAATTAGAAAAATTAAACCAAATTATGAGCTCAAGTAATAATTTTATGGAATTTATTGAATACTTATTTATTTTAAATTTCTTCCTATTAACTACATCATTAAGTGAGGTCATTTGTGGGATGGCATCCATAAGCCATAAATGCAACAAATATCAAGATTACGGCTTATCATGCCTCTTTAATACCCCTTCCTTTCAAATATTGATGACGTTATTTATGGATATTATTTAAATAACTAGATTAATTTATGGAAACACATTATAGACACCTAAAAGTGGCTATCAATAACCTCGAACCAAGCTTTAGACCAATTTCTACCAAAATGCACAATTTGGGCTAAAAACACTAAAACATGCTAAATGGTTTGAACATGTTATATACAAGTACTGAATTTGGCCAATGTATCCTTAAAAGTGGAAATTAATTTTATGATTCAACTAACTTTGATCAAATAATTTTGAGTTAAAATTATTATTATGTACTTGGGTACTCGAAATTATTCTTTTCTACCAAATTTCTTGTATGAGATACGTGTCTTTGTTATTTTGTGTTGGTAACATCTTAAATGGGATAATGGTTCCAATTCATATAAAATCTCATATTAATTCTAATCCAATAAAATTTTGAGCCAATAATATGACATTTTGACCAGTTTGATTAATTTATACACCAATTAATAAGATTTGCACCAAAATTGATAAATCATGTTTAAGGTTAATTAATTTGAATCAAGAGCTTAAGTTAATTTTCCATAAAACTTGTTGAATATTTCATTAATGGAAATTTGTATTGAATAATTGCATCATCTAAGACATCATTCTATGGGGTGGCATCCACAAGCCATAATTATAATAAATATCTAATTAAACCCTCCCATACTTCTTTAATGCCTCTCTATCCCAAATATTTATGAGGGAATTTATTTATTTTAGCCTCCAAAATTGCATGGAATCTTATTCACGCATATTTATCTTAAGATAGACAATCCAGGTTCATTATGATCATTTACAAAAGTCTATAAATACAAGGCAAATTATTGAACCAAGGTCTCACAACTATAATTTTAAGCTTGGATAATGTAAAGTTACCATGCATAAATGATTCCAAAGCCTCATACAATTAGTGTTATTATGCCAAATTATTGAACCAATAAAATATATCATAATCCAAAAGTGCTAAGGAGATAAGGATCCAAACAACTGCATTGATGAAGACTCTTTGATGCATAAGCCAAGCAAGCCACTCTACAAACCATTTAGAAGTTCTAAGGAAGGTGAAGGAAGGTTTATTTCATGTTTTTATTGTTTCTTTCATATGTATATTTGTTACTAAACTCCCCCTAGTATCTAGGCCTAGAGATGTCATGATTTTTAGTGTGTTATTTTCATTTTGAACTAACTCTTGATCTAACCCCCTCTCTTGAGTTAAATTCCTAGTTCATATAATGGCATGCCTAGTAGAACCTAACACATCTTAAATACCAAGAAGATCAATTTGTAGGTCTTAAATTGAAATTTGGAGGCTTAAAACATTTTTAAATTGATTTTTTAACTTTGTTTGTATGTATTTCATCTTCATGGGTTTACACAAGCACCACCAACAATTAGGTATAATCACCAACAATTAGGTATAATTGGTGATGGTCATGAAGTAACCATTGATGGTTAAGAAATAACCACTGATGTTAAGAATGAATTGGCAATGATCAATAAGTAACCATTAATAGTTAAAAAGTACCACTGATGATCAGAGGTGACCACTGATGGTCACTATGTTTTTTAAAACACAAACTTGAGAATACTTAAACCAATGTTATTGTTTCATTTTCAAAAGTGCTTCAAAGCTAAATAACACTATGACCATTTACTTCTAGGGCCTACTTGAAAAATACAAAATCATGCTTAATTAGATATTTTTAAACCTATTTTAGGATGCTTAAAAATAATTAAAATCTTTCATTTGGTGCTTTAAAAAAAATTAGAGTATTTACTTGAATCTTTTTATGGTTGTTTTTCAAGTTTTGCAATGTAAGGCCAAGGGGACAAAGAACACCACCAAATCTTTCATTTTAGTGATCTAAAATTGAACTCACTTCAAAGTTAAGTTTTTTTCATTTAAATCATTTGCTTAGTTATATTTTTTTGTGAAAAAATAAAAGTGTGCGTGTATGCTCTCCCCCTATCCCGTATAGGAAACTTGTGGGATCAAAAGCGTCATATTCATTACAAACTTGTGCCTTATTATAAAGGTGTAAAATAGATGTTTTCAAGGCTCTCCCTAAGACTCACATGGATTGGGTGATTTATAAATAACCATAAATCTCTTTTACTTAGTTTTTATTTTATGCATTTTGGATTATGAGGGGGATTTCATTACCTCCCATAAGTTCTATAAGGAAGCTTTGACCTGGGGTTTCATCTCTCAGCATCATCTTCAACCCCTCTCCATGAGGGGTATATAAATTGGGATACCTTTATTGGGCAAATGGTTTTATATGTTAAACCATCTTTGTAAGTATAGGCTAAGCCCAAGATGTTTGAGTATGTTGGACATCACACTACACTAAGCGAGCAACTAATATAGTAGTTGTAAAAAGGATAAGACTTTTTTACAAGAAGCCTTATGACATGAACCCAAATGATGTGTTGCTTCTCTTGTTTTTTAACATGAAAGTTGGTAGAAATGAGATCCATCTAGATGATCAAAAATAGAAAAATTTAGTCAACCCCACTTTACCACACCTTTGATAAGATTTAGGATGATTATACTTAGTTATATTTTGGTCATTTATCTTTTTTTTGCTTAGTGTTTTGAGACTAAAACTTATATGTTTTTTTATAACAACATCAAAATAAGTTTATTTATACATCACTCCCTTGTCAAGGAGGTTTTATGCTTGCCATTTTACACCACACTTGCACCTTGTAATTTTTGCTAAAACTTATTTATATGTGTGTCGATTGACTACTATGGGTACCAATATGCTACCCAAATTAGATATCAAGTTTGTGCCTTTTAGTATTTGAAACATAACATTGATCACATCATTAGATCATGTATACATTGTTATGCTACTCAATTTGTTTCAACACTCATTTAACTTGTATCAAAAACCATTATTTCAAACCATGTTATGTATGCCATTTGGATCCTTATTTTATGCTATCATGTTGTCTAATCTTGTCTAGCTTATTTGGTCAAATCCTATTTCTCAATAGTTGAGTCTTCAATTAACCTTATCAAGTTTGAATTTAAACATTGATATATTTATTTTTAGGCCTCATTTCATAGGGGTTGATACACAAATATTTATATTTTAAGTTTCATAACTTTGTTTAATTGATTACCCAAATTTGAAAACTATTATTTGTTTGTTATCAGAGTCTATCTTAATCACTATTTGTGCCTTTATTTGGGATAGCATAACTTTTATCCAAGTTCCTTTTGCCTTGTGGTCTATAGTAACTGATCATGTTTATGTTTGATTCTGTATGTTAGTCTTATGTCAAAATTGTTCCAAATTTTTTAGATTTAATCACAACACCCTTTGTTTTAAGACTAGATTTTGATGTTGCTTTTGGCCAAAAGTCCTAGCATAGCCTATTTAAGCCTATCTTTTAACTTTGCATTTAGACAAAAGACTTAGTGACTCTTTTCCCTTTCTTAGTTTAGACTTTATTTAGAACACTTTGACCTAGATCTTTGACATGTTGGGTTTTATTTATATGTTTGACCTTTTGTGTGTATGAAATTTGAAGTTAGACATTTGACATTAGATTGTTTTATGCCAAGTCTTAGCATAAACCATTTTAGAGATACAGCTCCAAGATCAAATCATTATTTGGTGATACACATCCACCCTTTTTTACTAAGTTAGATCAAGTTTTAATCCTTTATATTTTAGACATAGTTTTTTAGAGTTTATAGAACTCTAAACCTTTTTATCTTTAGATCTTTCATCATTTATGATTATATTTCTAAATACACTTATGGTGGAGTCACATACAATCCAACTTATGATATAATGGTTGCATCAAATATGACTAGAAACCCCTATGGAGATAAATTTTGTAAGGAGTTTTATTATTCTCTCTATAATACTCCATATGGGGAATACAGTCAAGAACTAGGTTACAATATAACTCAAAACCTTGACTGAGATGATAAGGTTTATGAGGACTTGGATGCTTGATATTATGCAAGTAATCACACTCCACAATGCCATACCATTTCTATACTAAGACCTCATCCTTTGGATTTTGTGAATAATCAATCTCCACAATGCCCCTTCATGATTCTAGGACCTAGTCCTTTGTCTTGTGTGAGAAATCAACCTTAATACCACCCTATTATTACCATTTTATAACTTTATCCTTGGGCTCATGTATGAAATCAATCTCCATGAAATCCTATCATTATCTAATCATAAGCCATTACTCATCTAGTATCAATCCAATTAGTCCTTCAATTGAGCCAATCATTCGAAGACAAATTTGTGTTCAAAACTAGTATATTCTAACTCATTAGAAACCAAGGCCAAGAAAACCAACCAATCTGAGATGCTTTTATTGAACCAACCATGTGTGATAAGTTAACCTATGATGAATCAACTATTGATCATATACCAATTATCAAGGAGTTTCACTCTAATAATCCAATAATTTTTTAGTCACTTATTAATGATTATAATTACCTTTGGGAAAATAATTACCTTGACTAAATGTTTATGTTTCAATATCCTCCCTCTAATAAGCCAGTCTTTGAGGAGTTGTCTCTTGACCCTTTTTCCCACTATTGTAGAGTCTCACTTTGATAAACCAGTCTCTGTAGAGCCCATTATGGCATCATAGGCCATTACTTGTCCAATACCAAACATTCAACAAGACATCATTATAATAGAGTACCCCATCAAATGAAGAATCAGAGTTAGAGTTAGTTTTTATTCTTGAATCAACATCAAATTTAGCATCAAAAGATGAATCAACATCAGTATTAACATTGGATTCAAAATCCATTGAGTTAGAATCAAAATATGTTTGTGGTTGTTAAAATATTAGTTAAATATGCCTTATAGATCAATTTAACTACATTTGTGATCCTTCTATAGTTTTTGAGGATGATTACTTTATCATCAACACAATTTATCCTAGTATCTTGTACAAGGATTGTGCTACCTCATCTCATTTGATTACCACCAACCAATATAGCCATATTATCAAAATTCCACCTCCCACAAGTGTTGATTGGGACTGATAGAATCACACCTTGTTATATTATATCCATGGTGACATAGTAGTTAAAGAGCAAAGAAGCCAAGGCCACATTCATGTAGAAAAAGAAAAATATCTTAGTGTAACCTTTTCAGAGGCACTAGATGATAATCAAAGTTCAAACTCAGCATCTTCTCGTGAAACCTTTTCAAAGACACTAGAAGACAATCAAATTCAAAATTCAATTTTCCTTAGTGAAACCTTATTGAAGGTGTTATGAAATAGTCAAGACAACTTAATTGTTAGAAACCTCTTTGAGGTGCCAATAGCTGAGCACAAAATTTCTTCACTACTTGATGATGATAAAATCAAATATGACATCAATGTATCTTCCAATCTAAAACCTAATCAAATATTAGTTACTCTTAGGCCTAAACAATAGAATAATTTTGTGGTCTTATTGAGAGAATATTTATATGTCTTCAGCCCCACCACATCTAAAGTTATGTCAAATCTAGAATCATCAACATTGTGTGTGCCTAAAAATCCTAATATTTATTTATTTTCCAACCATTCCACTTTCCATTATCATCCACCATTTCATTTCCTAAACAAACCAATCATCCATCATTTATCCTTGTTTATCATCCATGGTCACACTTCCCTTTGTATAGGCTATAAAGATACCTTGTATCGACATTTGAAATAAATATAATCAATGAGTAGTGAAGATTATAATAACATCATTGGCATCCAAATCTGTAGTAAGTTTTTGATAGAGCAACTATTCAGATGAGGTGTGTGGTAGAAATTAACATGATTGATTATTCTAATTTTCCCATTTATTGATCAGGGCATGCATCTCCACATCAACAAGAGTAATATAATCATTTACCATACCTAGGCCAAACATATCAAAAACCAATGACCATCCTCAGCCAAATGCATATACCATACCATTGCCATTGTCACATATCCTTTTTCCATTGATGCATACCCAACCAATCACCTTATCACTTGGGGTTAACCTTATTACCATTTTATCCAATCTATCAAAACCCATCATTATCCTAAACAATGTCGTCTTACCATTCCATTCTTATCTAGACCAAATCCTATTTTTAGTAATCCTACCTAATGTTGTTTTGATCTTGGTTTATTTAGGTTCTTCCCATACCAATTATGTAGGGATACCTATCTAATTTCATCAATCAATCAAATCTATGTTTAAGTGACAGTCTATGAAAAAAGTGTGATAGTTGATCTATCAATATATCTTTCATTTTCCATCTTATATCAAGTTCATTTATGTGAAAATGATTATATTACCTACAAGAGTAAATTAATTTTCATCAATCTTGCTACTAATTAAAACTGCCTATGGGAAATTTAGTATCATTGATCTAATATGTTGTATCCTATTTATAACCACCTATGGGAAAACTAGGGGCAACATTTATTTATCATGCATTGTTACATCACCTTACCATTGGTGTTTCCATTTGACTAGCCTTTTGCTAGATTTGAGAGCTTATTGCGACCTAGTCAAGTTTATCTCTACCTTTTGTATGGACATAATTAATGTGACTTAAGGTCATTTTGGAACTATGTGGGTCATGCTCAATTCATGTTAAGGTCACCTTAGTCCCCCTTTCCATGTGCTCTCATTATTTTATGAGCAATCTAAGAAAAATGCTCTCAATGTTTTATGAGTAGGTATCTTATCATTCTCTAATGAGTTAAGATACCTCAAAATTCTAAAAACATTCAAATATTTTAAAATCCAAAAAAAATTGTCCTTTCTAAGCCTAGTCAGTTATCCTCGATTGGCCTTACTAGGGCATGATCATTATTAGGATGCTTTCTTTTACCCTTTTTTATAGGCTTTCTATTTGTTTATTTCAAGTTGTTTATTTATTTGTGTGCTTTTTGTTTGCCTATTTGTTTGCTTTCAACACTATTGCCTCAACTCAGTCTATATGAATTCATTGGGTGATTCCTTGAGCACATTATTCTTAATTCTATCCATATTCATGCATCGACATTATCATCATGTTTTTTATCATTGGTGCATTATTTTTGAGTGTTTATTGGATCAAAATTTAGTCCTTATGCATATTTTGGGATATTACTCATAGTATTCTATCATGATGCATACCGTCATGTGCTATAGCAAAAATTAGCTTCAAGAGGTTCTACAAGCAATAGAGCATTAGAAGTTTTTCCTTGGCACCTTGGTAAACCCCCCCATCCCATCTTGATCAAATCAACCCATTGACCATTCTATTTATATCAATGCTAATAAGGACGAGCATTTTTGCATTGGTTGGTATAATTGAATCATTTATTATGATCAATCTTATTCTTATATCCATCCCTTTCATCATTTTTTACATCCTTATAATCCTGATTATTTGTGGCTTATTCAATCATTAGACCATCACATCTATATTTGCATCTGCTCACCTTTAATCTATATTATAGGTTATATCCTTGAGTTATTCTTGCTAGTCAGCCCTAATAGGGGCACAATCATCTTTATCAAATAATCTAGGTCATTTTAATGCTTATAAACACCTTAGGCAAACCATTATTTTTGACTTTTTAATCTTGATTATAACCACCTTTGGGCAAATCAGTATCTTTTTTTAAAATCAATGCATGCAATAATTTCTTTTTTGGATTACTCTCAACCATGAGTTAATTCCACCTTTCTTCTTGCTTCTTTTCAAGGGATCATCCATCCACATATGTGATGGTCATTCCCTCGAGCGGGAATCATTTTAGGTTTCCTAAACATTTTTTTGGGGGCTTATTTATTTAATCATCATATTCTTTTTGGCATATAGGACCTTTTCATTCTTTAAGAATGCATTACTGATCCTATACCTTGAAATTCCTTTCCAAATAGGGGCAAACTATAGACACCTAAAAGTGGCCATCAATAACATCTGACCAAGCTTCAGACTAATTTCTACCAAAATGCATAATTTGGGCTAACAACACTAAAACATGCTAAATGATTTGGACATGTTATATAAAAATGTCAATTTTTGCCAATGTATCCCTAAATGGAAAATCAATTTTATGAGACAACTAATTTTGATTAGATCATTTTGAGTCAAAATGATGATTATACACGTGGGTGCTCTGAATTGCTCTTTTCTAGCAAATTTTTTGCATGAGACAAATGCCTTTGTTATTTTGTGTTGGCAACATCCTAAATGGGATAATGGTTTCAATGAATCTAAAATCATATCCTAGATTTAATCCAACCAAATTTGGAGCCAATAATATGACATTTTGACTAGTTCGATTAATTTGTGCACCAATTACTAAGATTTGCACCAAATTTGATAAATCATGTTTAAGGCTAATTAAATTGAATCAAGAGCTTAAGTTAATTTTCCATGGAATTTGTTGAATATTTCATTAATGTAAATTAATATTGAATAACTACATCATCAAAGACATCATTCTATGGGGTGGTATCCACAAGCCATAATTATAACAAATATTTGATTAAGCCCTCCCATGCCTCTTTAATGCCTCTCTATCCCAAATATTTATGAGGGAATTTATTGATTTTAGTCTCCAAAATTGAATGAATTCTTAGCCATAAATATTCATCTTGAGATGAACTGTCTAATTTCATTTTGATCATTTACAAAAATCTAGAAATACAAGGCCTCATAACCATAATTTTAAGCTTGGATAGTGTAAAGTTACCATGCACAAATGATTCCAAAGCCTCATACAATTAGTGTTATTATTCCAAATTATTAAACCAAGATAAATCCATCCCAATCCAAAGGTTCCAAGGAGATAAGGAGCCAAACAAATCCATTGATGAATACTCTTTGATCCACCATCCAAATAAGCCACTCTATGAACCATTTGGAAGATCTAAGGAAGGTTAAAGAAAGTTTATTTCATGTTTTTTTGTTGCTTTCATATGTATGTTTTTTACTAAGCTACCCCTAGTGTCTAGGCTTAGATATGTCATGATTTTTAGTGTTTTATTTTTATTTTTATTTTTATTTCATCTTGAACTAACACTTGATCTAACCCGCTCTCTTGAGTCAAATTCCTAGTTCACACACATCTTCATCTTGAGATGGATGGCCATGATCGATCTTGATTAATTTAAAAAATCTATAAATAGGAGGGCCAAACCCACTTTAATTAAGCTTAATTTGTGTAAAACTATAATTCAAGATTATCTATACAATCCATTTGAGTATATTTTGATAACATTTTATTTGTAATACGATAGCTTCATTGATAGCCATAACCTTGATTTCATATCATGAGCCTAGTTTATAGTTGGTGTTCTTGAGATGGTGGAGGAGATTTCCTTGCACCATTGTTGAAGACTTAGGCACCAAATCAAAGGGAAAAACATGTTTGGATATATATTTGGGTGATGAGAAGCTCTTAGGAAGGTAACTTGTGTTTTATTTCTTTCATTTGCCCTTAGTTATCATTTGTAACACCTCATTGAATATGTTGGCCTAGATTGTTAGTTCTTTATGCATTTTTCTTGGTTTTCTTGACTAATGATTGATCTAATCATTTTTATAATCCATCTCTAAATTTTTGACCTAATTAATCCATCCATGATCTCACTTTGGTCAGACAAATAGGGGAGATGCCCTCTATTTTATCTCAAATAAAGGGCACTCCATAGTTAAGACCATCCTGCAGGTTTAGCATATGAATGTTGGAAGGATAGAATTAAAAATATTGAAATACTTTATAATAAGGTGAATGTTTGATTTGAAATTTAAGGAGTGATAATAAGTATAAGAAACTATTGGAAACATTCACAAGTGATCATATATCTAGATACATAGTCCAGGCCTATTAGGCTGAGAACTAAGCCTAAACCTTCAAGGTGCCTAGTTACACTTCCAAGAACACATGATATTCATAAGACATTTTATGACCTTCATGGGAGATTTAAATATGTATTAGCATCATCAATTTGCATACAAAAACATAAGACTAGTCATTTTGGCCTAAATTCCTATCAGGTGTACTTAGAATGCAGTCAAGAGCTCTAAAGGCCAGTTTCATTTACTTGTATATGTATGAACTAACTATAGGGTGACTCAATAAGATAAGAATAATTTAATGGGGTTTTATAGTCCAAAATTGTGGAATTGGTTTTGGTTTTAGATGTCTAACCTTTATGAATCATCGTTAACAGTCTAGGAGACCAAAAAGCCTTGTGCAAACCCAATGGAGAAGATATGGCAAGTTTTGAATCTAGAGTGGCTAATTGACCTTGGAAGTTATTTAGACATATTTATAATTCACCCAATCTCCATGACATCCATTTTCTCCATACTATCATTTGTACAAATAGACCAAAATCTATGTTTCTTACAAGATTTGATGTGTTTCATAGGTGCATAAGGGGATTGATGGATGAAGATAATTATGGGAGGTGTTTGATAATTTTTTATAACTCCTCGCATTCCATTCTCACTTTATTTTAGACTAGAAACTTCCCTTCTAATCTTTTCATTACAGGTAGTCTTGGACAGATAATGAGAAAACAAAGTGACTACCTAGTGCCAAGGAGAGAAGTGTTGTATCAAGTTTCATTGAAGTCCATATGCTAGACTAGAAGGTAAAGAGGATTTGATGAGTTGTTTATCACACCTTAAATTAAATTTCATGAGTAACTATAATTCACCTAAGTGATAAATGTGAATATTAAAGCTAAGAGGGCTAATGAATGGCTACTAGAGAGTGAGTAACAATTGGCAAAGAGAGAGTTATCAATTGGAGAGGCATAGATGACTATCACCATCAAGATTCCATCTTCTCAGGATAGTGTAAATGTTTCAAATACCTCTATGTAAATTTTGGGTAGTCACGTGAACTCATCATCAAATAACGCAGTTTCAAGAAGTATAGTGAAGATTCTTTACGCCAACTTAAGGGAGAATGATGAAATTCTAATAAATACTTGTCCATGATAGTTTTCTGGCCTATTTTTCACTTCATTCTCTTAAAATGTAACTATTTTCCAAGTCTTGACACCTAGATTTGTGACCCTTCCACTTATATGATTCTCTCTCTTATCCTGTGATCTATATATGCAAGTCATTTTGGAATTTATATCAAATCCACACTTGATATGGCAAAGCCCTACTGGTTTTAATATTATATTTACCTTTGAAATTAAGCTTTCCAATATGTTTTTGAGTTCATAAGATTCTTTTCTAAGTGTGTGAAGTGGTGTATAATGGAATTATAAGTGATAACTATCTATCCTTGTGTTCTATTTACTCTTTCATGTTTAGTACAAGTAGTTCTCCGTCTTACAAGTCACATGAAATGTAGTCAATTATATTTGTCTATCTTTAAGTGTAAGAAGTAAAATTAGTGTCTACAAGTTGACCTCATGTTCACTCACCTTGAGAAGTATAATGCATATCACCTCCATGTTTGAAACACTTATGTTAGAGAAATATAGGCTGTTGATACTAGTATTGTGATCATGTTTCATACTACAATTGTATGGTATTCTAGTGGAGGTTAATTT
Source organism: Torreya grandis (assembly GCA_037957365.1). Classification (NCBI taxonomy): domain Eukaryota; kingdom Viridiplantae; phylum Streptophyta; class Pinopsida; order Cupressales; family Taxaceae; genus Torreya; species Torreya grandis. The sequence goes on along the minus strand of JARHVA010004529.1, from coordinate 1,057,366 downwards.
GGTGTATCACCTTACTATTATAGGTTAAATGTGTGTTATTTCTATCCCTTTTCATCCAAGCAATCAATTAGTTTAGGTGATAATCTATCAAAGACTAATCTAGGGAGCTCTCTCTTAAACCTAAAGGTTTACCTATGATATATAAAACCCATAGTCCTATATTTAATCCAATGTTTCACTAAATTTAGAAAATTCTTGAATAACCTCTCTAGTATACAGGATTGAGTGATAATAGTTATAGCATTCCTAGTGGGACAATTGTCTCAAGTACATCTTGTCAAGGTGGATGTTGGTCTTGACAATATCACAACTACATAAATGTGTTCTACTCATCATTTAGTGAATCCATTGAAGGTAATTTCTAGTTGTAAAATAATTTTTATCATTCTTTTTGTTCATACTTCATGGTCCTTACTAGGTCAACTACTAGTGGAGGTAAATATCTTATATATCCACTCCCTCAACTTGAACTTCCTTTTTAAGTTCAATGTCCTTAGCCTATATTGACATTTGAAGATCAAGAAGACTTTTAAAGATAAGAATATCAAAAGAGTGAAGAGGAACTTGAGGAGATATGGCTAGGCAACATGCTTTCCTAGATTTTAACACTAAAAATCATATACTCCTCAATGCATATGATTTTCCCACCAATGCCACCAAGAGTGTTCCCATTTTCAATGGGTTATGTCCTATCACCCCAAATGACCATATTAGGGACCTTTATAACTTTTTAAACTTTCATAATGTCATTATAGTTAATATTTCAATCAAACTACTTACCATGTCTCTTAGGGAAAAATCCCTTGAATAGTATAACACATTATCATGAGGATGTGTCACCACTTGGGATGATTTTCGAGAGTTGTTGACCTAAAGGTTTGAAGACAAAAGTGATCACACATCACTCATTCATCAGCTAAATGTGATTCAAAGAGGTCCTAAAAAGACTATGCATGAATTTAATGAGAGGTTTCAAATAACTCCGTATAGGTTACCCCCTTCCATGAGACCCCATGCAATATTTTTTTCCTATATACCTAAGGGATATTGTGATTGATATATTCATCACGTTATATTCCATGTGTGGATACACTTTTCCCAAAGCATATGGCATAGCCATTAGAGATGATAATGGTTTAATATAAGCTAGTAAATACCCTCCAACAGTATCTATACCCATTATGCCTAACATGTCTTCTACTTATCCAAGTCTTGTTCCTATCCCAAGTACAAACAACAAGTATAGAGCTACCCCAAATAGTGGGGCTCATAAAAGTTTTGAGAGTTTTATTGCATGATTGTTCAAGCTTCCCAATCCTCCAAGATATAGTGGTGGTTGATCTACCTACTCACATTGCTATTTGCCTATCAAGGGATTTCACCACTGATTTAGGAGGCTATCTCTCAACTAATTGGTCATTATTGGCCTTTAAAACAAGGTATGGGTCAAAGGTAACTATTATAACATAACCATTGGCTAAGTTTCATATTGATCCATAGGTATAAGCAAGTTATAATCTAAACTGTACCATGAATTATTAAGAAGAACATGCTATGAATGATGGAGCATCCTCCAAACTTGAGGGTATCTGTAATATTTTCCTAGATGAGTATGGTTTTGACACTTATGGACATTATCCATACACTTTCATTGAATATACTAACCTTGGAACATACATCATCTATGATGAAGGTGATGTACATTTTGAGGTAAGCATTGATAATTGTTTTCAACAAGTTGTTGAAGGTAATTACCTCATTCACATACATTATGATGATAGTTTTCAAATTATTTAGATTAATATAATGAGGAAGTCAATTCCATTTTACCTTCTCAAGATATAATATTCCATGAATGTGACATCCATGAAGTGTAAAATGATCTATGGAAACATTTCCTTGCCATAGTTCAAGAGTTTGAAAAACCAAGTAAGTCAACTCCCCTTCCTAAGAAGCATGAATATGATAGTAAGGTTATTGATGGATATTATAAACATGGAGAGTGTCTGATTGAGCATGATAATGAGTTTTAAATTACAATCAAGAAGGTTTCAGTCATTAAGGAGTCCAACAAAGCCAAAATATAAATGTGTGTGGTTAAAGAGCAGTCCATACATTAGTTTAATGTTGAATCACTTTAAGACATGTTGGAGTAGAAAGAACATAATATTTATGGTTCTAGATATCAAGTGCATCATGTTATGTAAGAGAGTGAAGTTGAGACAACTTTGATGACTCCCAAGATTCAGTTTGAGAAGTGCCAATTGGCCATGACAGAGGCCAAGTAGACTATAAGCTCAAATAAGCCTCTTATAAGGCTCGGTGGAGTGTTCATGAGATCTCCAAAAGATAAAATTATTGCTAACAAAATCCACAAATATGGTAATCCATTTGAATATCTCCATAATAAAGTGTTCATTAATAAGTAGACCTCATATGATGGATTGCTTTCATGGAGTAGTAGTGATGTGAGAAGCATTATCTTTGACCCTAGTTGAAGCAATGATGAATTTGTTCTTCACCTCAAGTGTTTGAGGTCTTCTATATAATAAGATAGGTGTTCTTTGCTTGAGTTTTTATGCATGTTTTCCTTAAGCTTTCTTGATAACACAAGTGTGTTTGATTTGGTGTCTTATCTTGTGTGTTTGTTTCTTGTTGTTTGGTGTGGTTTAGTGTCCTTTCAAAGGCATTTTAATGTTGAGAGATATGTATGGGTGACTCCATAACCCAATGAATATGAGAAACTAATTGGTCCTTAGAATAGTTAGCATGCTACCCCTAAAAAAATTCTAAAATGTTAACTAATTTCACCCATAGGCAAAATTAGGTCAGTCCTTTGCATATTCAAATTTGTCATAGGGTCTCCTAGGTTGAAAATTGGTCCCATGGTCTTAAATGAGGTCATATAACATGTTTTATCTTTGTCACATTTTTTTAGATTGATCTTATGTCCTTTTAGGTAATATTAATTATTTATTATGATTTCCATAAGAATACAAGTGTGTCAAGAGGATATCCAATGTCCCACATGTCAAAAATGGTCATAGAAACTATTTTGAAACTGACTAATTGCATGTTCAATGTAGATTCAAAAAGTTAAACTATAAATAAGAGAGTTTTAAGTAGATTTTATGGATATATATTTATATAACATGCAGCCACTTTATGGAGGTCTCTTCAGATCCCCAAAGTTTAATTTCATGCTTGGGAAGACTTGATAGACCCAAAATTGAGAAAAACCAACTTCTCTCTCTCTCTCATCGCTCTCTTGGATAAGTCAAAAAGGTTAATCAGTTTCCACTTGGTATGGATAAGAGGAGTAGAGTTAAAGAGAGTGCACTTGGTGGGTGATATTAGCCTTTATGGACTTCCTTTACATGGAAATAGTTCTATTTTGGTGGTTTGTACTTCATGAACCATCACTAATAATGTTGGTGATTCTAAACTACCTACACATCCCCAATGGCTTCATTTTCCTATCTTATGACATTGGTATATGTAAATCAAGTGTTGTACATGGAATTTCAATAAATTTCATTCCTTTTCATATTAGATTCAACTCATTTATCATGTGTGAAACTAAAGAGGTTATCAGGACTATCTCATTTTTCTAGTAGAAGACACCATTGACATCTACAAATAGTGGTTCATCAATTACAAACCTTATCCTCTTTTAGTGTCTTCAGAATAAGGGTGATATGTTGTGTTCCATATATAATTCCATAGTTATAATTTTATCCTTTGAAGGTTTAGTCTCAATAGTATCATTGATGGAGTGAAAGGTCTAAGACACAAGCACAGTCAATAACCCCTACAATAGTCACCTATAGGACTTTGTGAGACTACTTAGACAAGGGTGTTGATGAGTTTGGAACCTATAAATGTCCTTAAGATCTCATGTATCATCATCAACATGGTTTAACCATTGAAAGACCCAATTTTGTTAAGGGAAGACTTAGAATACAGCCAAAATACACACACAATTAGATCTCCTTGTGATTATCACATATAGTGAAGTGGTTCTAAGCCTTGGTCAATCATGTTGATGAAGTAAAAAGGTTTCAAGATTATGATAAGATTCTCAAGGTAGAAGTAGTAAGACTGAACTATCCAAAATATTAGAGATTAGTTTTGAAAACTAATTCAACATACAAAGTCCTATATATGGTAACACCTATAGGCAGTCTCTAATATGGTCTGAGAGTTAATACAAATGAGATAGAGTAGTGTTAGAATGAAGGTGTTTAAACTCAATTGAAACCTTCAATCAATTTTGAGGGAATAAAGGGGATCAGTGTGACAATGGTTAGGCCATTATATGAATACATACCTAGGTCCATGTTCACAGGTTGAGAAAGTTGCAAATGGAAACTTTTACCTTAATCTTTTTTAAAAATAGATTTTTCTCTATAAAATTTCATCTTGTGGTGAATATTGATGAGGTATAAGTAATCCTAATGAATTCAAACAAGAAACCTAGGACTTATAATCACATTTGATCATAATAATAATTTTTTGGATCCAAAGACTGATGCTTGAGTAGGTTTCCAATTTAGTCAAGTCTACACTTTAGATACATTTTAAACTACAATGACATTTGAACCTAAGTGAACCTTAAAACTACAAACCTATAGCAGAATGATGGTGGAGGAGTAAGTACATGATCTTAAGACAATCATTGAGTCTATTCAACTATGGTATGATCTTAGTGACCTTAAGAGGAACCTAGGGCATGAAACATGATGTTCAAGCATAAACAGACACCTACAAGAATCTCATTTGTCTAAGATGAGTATCTACAATCTACTACAATCATAGATTAACTTGTGCTAGTGAAAGGTATTGGCTAATATACAAAGATAGATAATGGCTTTACATTTTTAATACAATATCAAAGTGATATGTCATATCCTCATGTGATTCTCAAGAAAATAAGATAGATAAGGTCGAACAATAGGCTCTAACCTCATACTCAGTCAACCTTGCACACAGCCTTAGTCTGAAGACTAGCCTAGGCTATTGGAGAGATAGTTTGAAAGGTTTTTAAAGGTATAAGGTAAGTGAACACATTGAAAAAATACTCAAATTTTTCCAACACATCTTCATGTGATCCTAATATTCAAGTATAGAGAAAATAATGGGTTTCAAAACTCAACCTACAATCAGTCCAAAACCCTACACAGTCACTAGGCTTGAGAATATAGCATGGAGAGTTTCAAGTGTTATAAGACCCTATGATTAGGATACAGACTTAAAATTTTTTTAATATGGTATTCATGACCTAATAAATCCATCCATTATCTCACTTTGGTCAGATAAATAGGGGAAATGCCCTGTATTTTATCTCAGATAGAGGTCACTCCATAATCAAGACCATTCTACAGGTTTGGTATATGAATGTTTTAAGGATAAAATGAAAGTATTGAAACACTATAGAATGAGTTGAAAGGTTGATCTAGATATGAAGGTGTTCTAGGAAGCATATGTAGTTATTGGAACATTCACAGGTAGCTATATATCTAGATACAAAGTCTAGGCCTATTAGGCCTAAACCCTCAGGGTGCCTAATTCTACTTCCATGACCATGTGATCTTCATAATACATTTTATGGAATTAATGGGAGAGTTAAGGATGGATAAGAGTCATCATTTTTCATATAAAAACATAGGTCTAGTCATTTTAGCCTAAATTCCTATCAAGGGTACTCATAATGTAGTCAAGAGCTTGAGAGGCCATTTTCATTTGCTCAAGAAGCTATTAATACTTGAAGGGGGTCTTATAATCCAAATTTTTGGAATTATTTTGGGAGTTAGACATATAATATTTATAAATCATTATTAACAGTTCAGGAGACCAAAAACCCTCTCAAAATCCTTGTGTAAATTGATGGAGAATATATGGAAATTTATGCATCAAAAAGTGTCCAATTGGACTTATAAGTGATTTGGACCTATATAAAACTTACCCAGGCTCTATGACATCCATTTTATCCATATTTTCACTTGTACAAATAAACCAAAATTTGTGTTTCTTGCAAGATTTTATGTGTTTCATAGGTGCAAAAGGGGATTGATGGATGAATATCATTGTGGGATGTGTTTAGGAATGTTTTATAAATCCTCATATTCCATTCTCACTTTATTTTAGAATATAAGCTCATCTAATAATCTTTTCATTGCAAGTAGTCTTGGATAGATAGTGAGAAAACAAAGTGACTACCTAGTGCCAAAGTGAGAAATGTTTTATTGAGTTTCATTGAAGTCCATATGATAGACTATAAGTCAAAGAGGATCTAATGATTTATATATCACCCATTAAATGAATTTTTATGAGTAATTTCAATTTACCTAAGTGATAAATGTGAATATTAAAGCCAAGAGGGCTAATGAGTGACTACTAGAGAGTAACAATTGGCAAAGAGAGAGTTATCAGTTAGATAGGCATAGATGACTACCACCATTAGGATTCCATATTATAGGGATAGTTAAAATGTTTCAAATACCCCTACGGTAGTTTTGGGTATTCAAGTTAACTCATCATCAAACAAGGTATTTTCAAGAATGATGGTGAAGATTCTTTATACCAACTTGAGGGAGAATGATGAAATTCTGATGGAAAATTGTCCATGATAATTTATTGACCTCATTTCTACTTCATTCTCTTGAAATGTAACTAGTTTCCACCAAGTCTTGACACTTGACCTTATAACCCCTCCACTTATCTTCTTCTCTCTCTTCTCCTATGCTCTATATATGTAAGCTTTTTTGGCATTTATATTAAATCCACACTTAGTATGGTGAAGCTTTACTAGTTTGAATACTATATTATAAATATTTGTGATCTAGTTTTGAGTTCATAAGATTCTTATTTAAGTGTGTGAAGTGGTGTATAGTGGGATGGCAAGTGATAACTATCTATCATTGTGTTCTATTTACTCTTTCATGTTTGGTATAAGTAGTTAACCCTCTAACATGTCACATGAAGTGTAGTAAAGTGTATTTGTTTATCTCTAAGTGTAATGAGTAGTATTAGTATTTGCAATCTAACCCCATGTTCACTCACCTTGATAATTACAATGCATATCACCTCCATATTTGAAACACTTATGTTAGGGTAATCTAGGATGTTGAGACTAGTATTGTGAGTCATGTTTCATAGTGAAAGTGTGTGGTAGTCTAGTGGAGATCAATCTAGTGTATCACCTAATTATCATAGCATACTTTTGTGTTTCATCTATCCCTTTTCATCTAGGTAAGTAATTAGTGTAGGTAATAATAAATTAAATACCAATATAGGGAGATAACCCTTAAACCTAGAGGTTTACCTCTACTATAGGCAACCCATAGGCTTAGAGGTAATCCAATATTTCACTCAATCTAGAAAAGGATTGAACAAACTCTCTAGGGTGAAATATTGAGTGATAATATTGATGGTGATGATGATGACAATGAAATTATCATAGATATAGATAATTATTTATCTCATCTAAGCATTACTCCTTATGCCTAAGAGAGTATTAATATGGTTCAAACATAGCGAGTTAAAATATCTTATGATGTCTCCTTTATGCATAAGAAAAATTAGATAAATAGAAATCATATTTTCTAAGAAACCATTGGTAATTCAATGTAGATGCTTGTTATAATATCAATTTATGATAAGAATATCTAATAATAAGTGCTTCATTGAAATAACATTTTGTGAATTCTAATATGACTCAATCATAAGAGGCATTGCACATCACATGATGTATTAATGATTAATATCAAATTTTCACACAAAATTTAGTCAACATAAATTCATGGACAAAGGGTCTTATGTATGCTAAGGGAAATACAACTGATTTATATATCAATCCTAGCTGAGATAAGATAAATATTACTTATACTTTTGATTGTCAACACATTAGATATTCAAGGTCATGACCAAGATGGATCTGTTAGACCTAGCCAAGGGATCTTTTACCATAATAATATCACTCGAGAGAATTCTAAATCCTCTAGTCAAGCAAAACTATGTAATAACCCTAACTAGGTCCTATGTTTTCATATTCACTAAGCTAATAAAAATTAAATCAAAAGTCTAAACTAGTGCTCACCAAAGATTGTGGCATAAAATATAGGTTTTTAAACATAAAAGTAAGTATACATAAGATAATCATATTTAATCTATGTATAGTTGAAACTCTAATACATGGAGAGAGTAATATATTTAAAAGCCATTACTTATGTTATTTATATCTACTAAAAAGAGAGGATCAAAGTTAGAGATACTTACCTTGAATATTAACCCATCGAGACTCAACTTCTACCTTGGACAAAGGTGCTTCATAAGAGGTTTTTTTGGTTTGTAAAGATCACTAAGGCCAAAACATCTAAGACTTTTCCATAAGATAAGATTCTTCTCCAAGTAGAAACCCTAATCTAAGACTCCTCACGTATAATTATGGAAGAGCAAATTTTAAATAAGCATAAATGAATAATTAATGCTTGTTATCTCTCTAATAATGGTGAAATGAATGTGTTTATATAGATGGATCTCACCCTAGTACTTTTTAAAAGTTTAGGCTGATAAGGTTAACCCAATTATCATTATATCATTATTTATAAAAATAAATTAGGTCTTGATCTAGGTCAGCCAAGGCTGACTTCAAACCTAAATAAATATTATCAATTAGAGTATAAGGTTGATGGGGCTGACAGTGTAACATAAACTATCAAAAAGGATTTTAATCTAGGGAAGGGATAATAAAGGAAGAAAATGACTAGATGAGGGTGAAAATAGGAGGGAAATATGAGGGAAATTTTTTAGGATATCTTTGGATTGATAAAAGGTGGTAGTAAGGGACAACAATCTTATGAAGCACCAATGGTCTAGCCACCCCTTTATTGATGCACCCTTTAAGGCATGCACTCAAAGAAATTGACTCGATAGGTTCTTGAAAGATTGAAAGCATCAATAATTGATCAATTTTTGAAATATTTTGTGTATACATATACCCAACTCAAAGCTCATCACATGTCACTTGGGTACAATAGGGGATGGTGCTTTGAGAAAAGAACATAACAACACACAATGTTGAAGCTAAAAATTTATAGTATTTTAAAGAAAAAATAACTAAAATTAAATGATTGAAAGGGAAATAACTAAAAATAAAAGTAATACATAGCTTGAATTACCTTTATTTTTGGATGCTTGTCTATTATATTTGTATTTTTGATCATGGAAGGCACAAATACTGCTTTCAAAAAACCCAAGGATACAAAACTAAAGACCAAAAACAAACAAATGTAGGAAATCCAAGATAACTAATGCTATGTATATGAGACATTATTAAAAAAATTGGCAAGCTACGGTGATAAGTTTTATGTTACACCAAATGACCAAGTCAAAATTTAGAGTAAATCAGGTAACCAAAAAGCCAAGGCTACTAAAGAGTGAAAAACTCAAATAAGTAAACTTTAAGTAATAAAAGCAAACTCACCAAGTTAAACCAAGGATACATGTCAAAAATGGTAATCAAACATCAATGTGAAAGTAGTAATAATCCTAGCTTAAACAAAGATGGGAAAGTAAAATGGTAAAATAACATTGATGAGTGAGGAGTAACAAGACAACCTCACACAATGGAAAAATCACATGAAAGTAGAAATGGACCCCCAAGTGTTCACAAAAAGGGGTAGTACAACAATGATAAATGGTAAAATAAACCAAAGAAATGATGGGATGTAAATAAATGGTGTAAAGAAAGTAATCTATGGTTGATCAAGCATATTATTTTGTGTTATAAATAGATAAAAATAAAATAAAGTAGTGCTAACACATTTTTAAGATGTGTAGAAGAGGGAATATAGAAGAAGAGAAACTAGATTTACAATCACACTTGCCTATCAAGGGGCAAATGGAATGGATGGAGTGGAGAATAAAGGAAACACTAAGGTATAATAACTCTTTATCAAAGTCAAGACACTCAAATTAAGTTTTTCAAAACAAGAGGACTTTCAACCTTAAGGACTCTAAAGAATTTATCCTAGCCACAAAAGTCTTAGGTCAACAAATGAAGTATTTAAATCATCCCATGAAGGCTATATTGATTTAGGAGAATCAATAAATACAATTTATTTGTTATCCTTTTGGTCTAGTTTGGTGTTATAGGCCCTGTAAGGACCAAATAAGATTGATTGAGTCACTAGGTCGTTTTTTGTTAGGTGTTATTATCCTTGGGAGAGTTTCCTACCAAAATACCTTTTCAAATATTTGAATTATGCTTAATGAGTTTAGAAGCATTATGAATAGTTGTAAAAGAATTACATGTAAAATGTTAGGATAGGGTCATGTATTGAGTCTAGGATGGTTTAGACAAGTGTTTTATGTATAATGTCATAAGGAAAGTGATCAAGACTAAGAATGTTGAATGTAATGTACATAAGAGAGTTAGTTGTCTTAAGAGGTTGTTATCAAGGTAGTTTCTTGTGTGTAATGAGTTTTGGTTAGTAAATAGGTACTAGTATCATAGATAAAAGTCAGAGTTAGTATTTAGGGAAGTTAGTTAGTAGGTTTAATGAGGCAAATGTATAGAGAGGAGAAATATGAAAGAGAACTAACAACTCTATACTATGTTCAAAAAGATAAAGTTGTAAATATATATGAATGGAATCAATAAAGTTGAATGTTGGAAGTAGATTCTACTGTGTATTCATATTGATGTTGTTCATTATTGAAATTTGATGTATTGGAAGCTCTATACCTTTTTAAATTGCATTTGTATTGAAGATAGAAAGGCAGATGATATAGGACTATGTCCCTTTTCCTGTGAATGTTCATTAAAGAATGCAGACTAATAAATAAATATTCCTCTTAAGGTAAGGTGTTGAGTTTTCATGTATTCTTTAGGAGAAAAAATAATAATTTAAGAATATTTCCAATAATATGTAATATTTCTTAATTTCCAATAAATAATTAGGATTCAAGATAGATAGTATGTACATGTTCTTTATTTATACAGTCAATATCTTGGTGTTAGATCTCAGTCATAGATGTGAAATGAGAAGCTCCTCAAAGTGTAGTGTAGTGGCATCTAAATTATATTAAATTATTTCATTTTAGAAAAAATCATTAATTACATATGGTATTATATTTTGTTTTAACAAATAAGTAAGGGCTCAGATAGTTAGATTGTGTGTATAACTTGTTTCTAATGCACAGTCAATAAAACCCTATTTGGAAGATTGGGAAAGGATTAATAAAGAGTTATTTGCGACATAAAGAGGATTATAATGATAATATAATGGTGTATAATCTTGGATGAACATTTAAACACTCTCAAGTAAGTCTAAATACATTGAAAACCTTGTATTCCATTATTAGAGACAAACTGTGTGCTTCAGAATGTTATAAAATCACTGAATGGTATGTGAATAGGATGTATTCAAGTAAAGTTAGGGGTTTGGACAATTTTTTTTATGTTAGGTAGATATTTTTTTGTCTTTTATATCATTTTAAATCAATAAAAAAATAATTAAAACCAAATTACACCCTCTCATGCTTGATACAAACTCAAAAACCCTAATTTAGGGTTCAAAAACCAAAAGTGGGATATCTAGCATTTTAGCCAATGAAATTGGGTGAAAATTTGTAGTTTGAAAGAGTTTTATATAATGAAGAATATTTTAAATTTTTTATAATGATATAGAACTAAATGTATGATTTATAGGATATTATGTGTTAATCAGGGCTAGAGAGACCTAATTAGGTCTGAGGAAGAGTCAGAAAAGGAATCTAGGATGGGAGTTAGCAAAGGAAAATTTGTGGAGAGATAAATAAGGATAGAAAGTGGTATAAAATTGTTTTATTTTCTCAATCTTAAACCTAACTTGTCTATTTAATGTAAGTTTGACATAAAAAAAGGCTACTAGAGGCATAGTGAGGTTGGGGGTTTGATAAGTCAAGAAAGCATTTAAGATTGTGAGGGTAAATTGTCTTTAAAAATTTTGGTTACACCTATGAGAAACTATCCAAGGTTAATAATTTTTGTAGGAGACCTAGTTCACAATGGATGTGATTTGGTTAAAGAAGCAATAGTCTAGTGAGGGATAGTGTGAGGTGAATGAGAGAGTGAGAGAGTGAGTGGAATGAGATATTTGTATGATTGTGAAATGTATGGACTTTCAAAGGTAGATGAAGTAATTCAAAAATATAAATCAATGAGATTATTGCATGATAATAGTGTCCAACTATTGAGTAAGTTGATAGGTAAGAGGATTTTGTGAAGATTGAATGAATGAGTTACTAATTGCAAGTGTCAAAGTTGTGTTAGCAGAGGATGCAAAAGTTCCTCTACATCATTCGGTATTAGAGTAGATTGTTCATTGGAATAAGAGAAATCAAGTCTACAAGCAAATAAGGTACATGATTTTTTGTCTTTCATTTGAGTTTTTGACGTATTCATGAAATAGTGACTGAAGTGTAAAAGCAAGTTATCAGATTAGTAGTATCCCTAAATAAAGTGAGACTTGTGAAGAAGAGTTAGAGTTATTGAAAAGATTAAGAGTGAGCTTGAAGAGAGAGAGAAGATATTCTTAGGAAATTTAAAAGAGAGATTGAAAGACCTAGGTGAGTTCATTATGATTGAGAAAGACCCGAGTGATAGGCCATGAGGTGGCAAGTGGATGAATCCTGTCAAAGAAGTATAAGTCTAGGTGAGACCAAGAGATTGAGATACATATTAGATAAGATGAATAAATATAGAGACAATAGAAAACAAGGAAATATTTATGTAATCTATCATAAAGAGAAGATGGTGCAGGATGACACCAAGAGGTTAGAGATGGAAAAAGAAATGCAAGAGGTGAGGCAGTAGTTAGATGAATTTCTAGTCATAATAGAGTAGATGAAGGAAAGTGAGAACCCACACTTTAGATGGGTGATGATAAATAAACTAATCAAGTGGTCAATAAGAAAATATATAAATAGAAGGAAAGTGAAAGCAATGAGAGAGGAAAGAAGGCAAAAAAGGTTGTTATACAAGTAACTTAGGAGAGAGATATAAAGGTTTTGGGTGAGTAAATAATCAAGTGAGTAAGTGGTTGAAGATAAATAGTACCTTGAGGATGATATGATCAATTTTGGTGAAGTAAAAGAATCTAGTGATAGCCAGCTATGTGATAGGAATGATAAAGAAGAAGTAGTTCAGTTTGAAGGCCTCATTGAAGGCTTGGATAAAGGAGTATAATCTCATGAAAGAGGTGATAAATCTAATTACACATCTATTTATGAGATTAATGAATAGTTAGATGAAGAATTGGTAACCTTAGAAAGAGAATTGATGGTGAAATGGTGGATATTAAAGAGAAAATGTAGGTTGTAGTAGCTAAGAAGCCTATAATGGAAGACAAAGAGAATGGAGAATAAACATTGATGGTAGCAAAGAAGCAGAATAAATACATAGAGATTTGTAGAGAGTTGAATCTCATTAAGATATTAGGTATTCATGATATTAGAATTGTTTTTATTGAAAGTTGAGAGTACATGTGTTGCATCAGTGTTTTGGGGCATGATCAACCCATATGATAGAGGTAAAGGTCAAAAAATGAGTGCACATCAAGTGCAAGTTGATGAAATTAAGTAGTACAAGCAAGAAATTATGATTGTCTTTGATAGAGAAAATTTTGAGATCAAAGAAGAAAAGTTTAAGCATGAAGGAATATCAACATCAAAGGATTATCCATAGAGTATGAATTGGAAGACATGGAAGAAAAACACAACAGTTTCCCTTAGAGCTCAATTTCTTGCCTAGGAGTGCGATGCAGGAGCATTAAGCAAGATAATGTGTTTGTTATCCTTCTAGTCTATTTTGGTGTTAGAGGTCATATAGGGACCCAATAAGATTTATTTATTCACTATATAGTATGTTTTTGGGTGTTATTGGCCTTGGGAGAGTTTCCTGCCAAAATACCGTTTCAAATATTTGAATTGTGCCTAATGAGTTTAGAAGCATTGTGAGTGGTTGTCAAAGAATTTAATGTTGTCAAATGTTATGATAGGGTTATGTAATTAGTATATGATGGTTTATAGAATTGTTTTATGTAAAATTTCATGATTAAAGTTATCAATACTAATAATGTTGAATGTAATGTACATATGAGAGTTATTTGTCTTAAGAGGTAATTATCAAGGTAGTTTTTTGTGTGTAACAAGTTTTGGTTAGTAATTAGGTGTTAGTCTCATAGATATAATTAAAATTTAGTAGTTATAAAATTTATTTATTAGGTTAAAAGTATCGAGAGGATGAATATGAAAGAGAACTAACATCTTTTTACTCTATTCAAAAAGATAGAGTTATAAATATATATGAATGGAATCAATAAAGTTGAATGTTGGAAGTAGATTATATTGCGTGTTCAGTTGATGTTTTTTATGACTAAAATTTGATGTATTTTAATCTATATAAATTTTTTAATCATGTTTTTACTGAATATAGAAAGTTACATGATGCAGGATTATGTCCTTTTTCCTGTGAATGAATGAACACTAATAAATAACGATTCTTCTTAAGGTAATGTGTTAAGTGTTCATGTATTCATCAAGAGTATAAAATAATAATTTAATAATCCTTAAAAACATATGTAATATTTTTTCATTTCCAATAAATAATTAGGATTCAAGACATAGTTTTTGCATGTTCTCTATTTATACAGTCAATATCTTGGTGCTAGATCTCAGTCATAGGTGTGAAGTAAGAATATCCTCAAAGTGTAATGTAATAGCATCTAAATGAACTTAAATTATTTAATTTGAAAATTTTTCATTAATTTTATATGGTATTATGTTGTGTTCCAACAAATAAGTAAGGGCTCAAATAGTTAGACTGTGTGTATCCCTATTTCCAATGCATAGTCAACAAAACCCTGTTAGGAAGATTACGAAAGGATTCATAAAGAGTTAGTTGTGATATAATTAAGAGTATAATGATAATTTAATAATTTATAACCTTGGAGGAACATTTAAATACTCTTAGGTAATTCTAAATGCATTGAAAACCCTATATTCCATTGTTACAGATAGACTATGTGTTTTAGAATGCTACAAAATCACTAAGTAGTACATGAATAGGATGTAGTAGAGTTAGGGGTTTTTAGAATTTTTTTTATGTTAATTATATATTTTTTTGGCCTTTATATCATTTTAAACCAATAAAAAAATAATTAAAACCAAATTACACCCTCTCGGGCTTGATATAGACTCGAAACCCTAGTTTAGGGTTCAAAAACCAAAAGTGGGATATCTAGAATTTTAGCCAATGAAATTAGATGAAAATTGGTAGTTTAAAAGAGTTTGATATGATTAAGAGTATTTTAAAGTTTTTAGAATGATATGGAACCAAATTTATGAGTTATATGGTGTGTTAATCAAGGCTAGAAATACCTAATTAGGTTCGAGGAAAAGTCAAAAAAGGTATCTAGGATGGGAGTTAGCAAAGGAAAATTTGTGGAGATATCAAAGATGATAGAGGGTGGTATAAAATAGGTTTAATTTCTCAATTTAAAACCTAACCTATCCTTATAATGTAGGTTTGATATATATAAAAAGGCTACTAGAGACATAGTGAGGTTGAGGGTTTTATAAGTCAAGAAAACATTTGAGATTGTAAGTGAGGGTAAATTATCTTGAAATAAGTTGGTTACATTTTTGAGAGACTTTCCAATGTCAATAATGTCTATAAGAGACATATTTCAACAGTGGATATGATTTGGGCAAATAAGCAACAATCTAGTGATGGCTAGTGTGAGGTGAATGAGAGAGAGATAGAGAGAGTGAGTAGAATGAGATGTCTAAATGCATGTGAAATGTATGGATTCATAAAGGCATATGAGGGAATTCAAGAAGACAAATTAGTGAGATTATTTCATGATAATTGTGTCTAATTATTGATTAAGTTAATAGGTAAGAGGAGTTTGTGAATATTTAATGCATAAGTTACTAATTGTAGGAGTCAGAGTTGGGTTAGTAGAGGATGTAAAAATTCCTCTACATCATATATGCATAAAAATTAAAATGGACCTACCTTCCCATAATGTTTTCCCTATTCCTCAGGACCCTTACAAAGTCATTGGTCTACTACAAATATTGGGTACTTACATGAGAAAGTAGGTAGCACCATAGATTTTTTTAAATTATCTTATTTCAATCTACTAACCTATCATACCCTAATGGACCTTAGTTCTATCAGGAGGCCAACTATGGAGTTTGAGATTAAATTGAAGATATGAGATGTGCTTTTAATCACATCTATTTGGTGTGATTTGAACTTTTGACTTTTTACTTTGTGTGTTGCCTTTTGTATATCATTTCCTTTCATTTCAAATTATTTGTATTTTAACTTTATTGATGGATTTTTCTATTTCTCCTCCATATATATTTGTAAAACCAAAAATGGGTGCTAAATATTAATTTCATTTGAATACTTTGGACTTGCTCACTAAGAGAGATAACCTAGAGAACATGGTGTCTAAGAGTCTCATTAATTTAGGGGAAATAAAAGTGTTATCTTGAATTCAACCTTGTTTTATCCAAAGTGGAGTGAAAGGAAAGGAAATATAGAGGAATGAAACATGGAATAATTTTCAATTACTTCAAATCACAAAAAATGTGATGAAGGATGAAAAAGGGATACAATGACAGTGATGTGTGATTATTTATCATAATAATGAGGGAAGTGTAGTAAATAATGCTAACATAAATGTTGTGCAAATGTTATCTACAAAAGAAGCAAAAGCTAAAGTTGAGAATAAGGAACACAAACATGAAACCATAATGAACATTCTAGACAAGGAACATTGAGTTAAGTAAAGGTGGTGATTTTATGAGGAAGGCTTAGTCCTATCCATGGTCTTACAATGCAACTCATAAAATACAAACCCATGAGGGTGCACAAAACATGTGAAAATTAAAAGAGAAATATGGTATTTGTGAGGAATTCCAAGTCCCTCCTTGGTCTTACATTGTAAATCATAAAAGAGAAACCCAAGGGGGTGCCAAAAAATCTTGGAAAGCAATAAAACAATGAGAACAAAAGGAAATCATGAGGAATATTGATTCCTATATGTGGTTAAGGGAAAGAAAGAACTAAGGTTAGGAAAGAGAGAACTATTGAAAAGGGTGAAACCCGTGTAAGTATGCTTCAAAAAGTTTTAGTAGGATAACATATATAAATCATGATAAGAATGGAAGGATTTATGTGAAATGATTTTTTAATAATTATGCATTCATGGGCTCTTTGAAAATATGGCCTTCATTAGTTTGAAAGTGATAGGTATTTGGACCAATAATGTCTTTGACTAAATAAAGGCCCCACCATTTTTGGGCATATTTACCTTTTTTGTCATGAGTATAGTATAGCTTAAGGACAAGATCATCAACATTAAAAGTGTGAACTTTAACTCTTTTATTATTTTGTTTGGTAATATGGGCTTTGTATTGGTGATTGTATTGTAGGGCAAAGAGATGGTGTTCATCAAGAAGATAAATAACATGAAGGCAATCTTTACATAATTATTAATTGAGTTTGATACCATGAAGAGATATATGGAGAGAGGGAAACTCAACTTATAATAGGAGGATTGATTTAGAACCATAGACTAGCGAAAATGGTGTTGCCTTAGTAGTAGTGTGTATACTAGTGTGATAGGCCCAAAAAGAAGGATATAGATGAAGATGCCAATCTATGTGGGTTTTACAAATTATCTTTTAGAGAATTTTATTAATAATTTTGTGTTGGAAACAATATGATTAATGGGAGGTGAATCAGTATTTAAAAATTTTCATTCAATTCCACTTAACTATGTATGAATCATCTTTGTGAACTAGGAATTTGACTCAAGATAGGATGGTTAGTATCGTGTTAGTTTCAAAATAAAAACAAAAAGAAAGAAACACACTAACTAGAATAACATCTCTAGGCCTAGACACTAGGTAGAGCTTAGTTAAAAAACATGAATACAACACACAACTAAAATGCAAAATAAACCCTAATTTACCTTCCTTAGATGCTCCAAAATGCTTGTTGGAGTGGCTTACTCGGCTTGTGCTCATGAAGTCTTTATCAAAGGAGGATTAGCTATCTCCTCTTCTCGTTGGCACCTTGTGGCTTTGGTTTGGCTTGGCTTGGAATCAATTTGGCATGGTAACACTAATTGAAATAGATTTTAGTATCATTTGTGCATTATAACTTTACATTATCAAAACTTAGAAATGATGTTCATGGCCTCTCTATTTATAGATTTTTTAGAATGCCTAGAATCAACCTGAATCATCCATCTTGAGATTGAGATGTGTGGTTGAGGATTAATTTAATTTTTAGAATTAATTTTATAATTATCCTCATCATGAAATTAGAATAAGTGGCAATTAAGAGGCACGAAGGGCATCATGAAGGCATTGATGAGGCATGGAGGGCATGAATCCTGATATTTGTGGCATTTATGGCCTAGGGATGTCTTCCCAAGAAATGAGGTCACTTGATGATGAAGATATTCAATATTCATTTCCAAAACAAATTATTCAACAAGTTTCCATGGAATTCTTAATTAGGCCTTGATTTAGATCAATTATCTCTTAAGCATGATTAAGCACTTTATGCATAAATTACTCAAATTGATCAATTGTCTTGTTATTGGTCCAAAATATGCTGGATTAAAATCAGAAGTTAATGTCAAATGTGTTGGAATCATATTCCCATTTAGGATATTACCATCAAAAAATAATGAAGGCACATGTCTTGTGCAAGAGATTTGATAGGAAAGATCAATCCAGAGCACCTAGGTGCAAAATTGGCATTTTGACTCAAAATGATCTGATCAAAGTTAGCTGGCCCATAAATTGCATTTCCCTATTTAGGGATATCTTAACCAAAATCAACACTTAAATATGTTAGTTTCACATCATTTAGCATGTTTCAGTGTTTTTCATCTAAATTGTGTATTTTAAGTAGAAATTAACCAAAAGCCTGATTAGAGGTCATTGGTCACCAGATTTAGGTGTCTAAAGTTTGCCCCTATGTGGGAAGGCATTGCAAGCTATAATCACAATAACATATTCTCAAGGAATGAAAAGGTCATGTATGCCTATAACTACAATGATGATAAACTAACTATATGATGCCCCCTCAAGGGAATGATTAGTACAAGTAGGTTAGTAAATAGTCCCTTGAAAAGAAAAAAGTGAAATGAGGGGACCAAAGAAAGGAAATATGATGGGGTGAAAACATAATGATATTGAAAAAGTAGTCAAATTCATTGAGAATACAAGTGGAATGGTGTATAATGATTTTCCTAATGGTGGTTATAAGTATTATACCCCGATAGTGGTAATGTGGTACAATAACATAATAATTTTCCCAAAGGAGTGTATAATTATTGAGAAGATGGAGCTACCCCTATTAAGATAGATAAACAAGATAATAACATGCCCATGTATAAGTAGAAAAAGTAAAGTAGTGACAACACAATGATATGCCCAAAGGTGGTTATAATCAGTGAGAAATGTAGGTGGGATAGTGTGCAATGATTTACCCATAGGCAGTTATAATCATTAGACCTTGATTATGGAAAACATAATAAACTTGGTCAATGATGATCATAACTTAACACAGAGGGTAATTATGAGTTGGAACAGCCTACTTGTATGGAGATGATAATTTAAACTAATAAAGGTTGAAATTATTATGTGTTTATTTACTTTGTTTAGGATATGATGAGGATGGAATCAGGATGTCAGTGCTGAAGAGATGTCATTGTTTCTAAATAGACTTCTTGAAGCTTAGGTTTGTTATAGGACGTGTTGGTATGCATCATGGTATAACATCATGAGGACTTCGATAAAATATGTATAAGGACTGACTCTTGAAATCCAATACTCAATTAAAAAACAATGCACAAATGATAGAAACCATGATGATAATTTAAACATATGAATATGGATGGATTCAAGTGTAGGTATGGGCAAGGAATCACCCAATGAACACATAAACTAAATCAAGTTAACAATGCTAAAAGAAAATAAACGGATAGACAAATTAAAAAAATAAGTAGAAACAAACAAATAAACAATGGAGTAGAAACCCTACAAACATTACCCCTAAAAAATACACAATAACTTAACAAACAAAAAAAATGGGAGAATAGAAGAAAAAGAAGGGAGTGGTCAAGTTGTCTCCATATGCACTAAGCAAGTGGATGCTACCTACATAGTTTCATGGATTTAATATCCAATAAAAAACTTTAGGCCAGATGTAGTTCTCCCAGGGAATGGGAAGAATGTGATAACTAAGGAAAAACAGTAGAATAGATGTGATAAAAGAATAGGAATGGTCTTTCAAAATGACAAGTGCGTGAGACTAAAAGGCCAAAAAATATGGGGAAACTAAATGACAAGTGATTTACTTGTAACTTAGTAAGGGTTCCCATAATCCTTAAGGCAAATAAGTGGTCAATGTTTTTGTTCTTTTCTAATGATTTTTCAAATGTTTTTGGAATTTTTTGAAGTATCTCAACTCAATCAAGAATGATGAGACACTAAATGGTTCAAGTTCACAAAATAGTGAGAGCATTCAAACTTAAGTGGCTCACAAAATGGTGAGAGTGTGGCTTAGGTTACTCGCAAAATGGTGAGAGTGTGGCCTAGGGGGTGACTGAGATAACCTCAAAAAGTATCAAGTATAACCTACATAGTCCCAAAGTAAGACCTCAATTCATCGTAGTTCTACCTTTACAGTGGAGGAATTCGACTAGTGTAGTAATCAATTCAAACAAAATAAGCACAGTTGGTAAAAAGGCATAGTATGACATAGGAAGTGGTAAGTTGGTACATCAAGGATTAATAAACATATGTTGCCCCTAGTTTTCCCATAGATGGTTATAACTAGGACACAATGACATAAATCAATGGTACTAACTTTCCCAAAGATAGTTGTAATTAGTAACAAGACCAATGATAAGAAAGGAATAACAAATGAAGGATGTAACTACCAAAACTTCTATCACACTACTCCAAAATATGATCTTTGTCTGAAATATGTGAACTAATTGATGAAAATAATCAGATACCATGATAGTAAAAATGTGTAACGAATGGTAAAAACCAAGGTCAAATGGGCTAGGATTTAGAACACACTACGCTAATAGGTTAGAAGTGGAAAGTGAATATGGCTAAGAGGATGGATAAGGATGATATTTGTACAAAGAATAATAGTGATAAAATGGCATAATAAAAATGGTTCTTAGAGATAATACACCTTAGCACTCAAGCATAGTACCACTTGAGATGAATAATATTCATCATCTCAAGAAGTTTATCTCCATCTAGTGTGGTAAGCATGTATGCTCCTGATCCATAATCTATAGAAATTATGAAAGGCCCTATCTAGTTTAGTTTAAATTTTCCTTTATGTTTCTTCTCAATCATGGTATTCTTTTGGTTTTCTTTAAGAACAAGATCACCAAGTTCAAATGTTTTATACTTAACACACCAATTATAGTGACCTTTGAGTTAGTTTTGATATGCTTGAATATTGTTGAGCATAGCTATGCATTTCTCATCAAGTAGGTCTAGCTCTTCTAGGTGAGCTACTCGATAGTCATGATCATCTAAGACATGCTTGAAAGAGATGCACCGTGAAGACAATTTAACCTCAATGGGAAGGATGGCTTTAGTACCATAAATAAGTGAGTATGGATTGGCTCTTTAGGGGTACGATGATTCGTATGGTATGCCTAACGGGCAAGGAATATCTACAAGTGCTAATCATGATCGACATCATTAATAATATTTTTGAGAATATTGACAATGGTTTTGTTAGAGGCTTCGACTTGGTCATTACCTTGAGGGTAATATGTTGTAAAAAATGGTGTGTGATATTAGATTTAGTACATAGCTATTCTACATCCTTATTATTGAATGATCTTCCATTATCAGATATAATATTAGAGGGGATACCATAGTGGTAAATGAGATGGTTGAAGATGAATTTGGAAATTTGCTTTCCAGTCATGTAAGTGAGGGGTATAGCTTCAACCCACTTAGTGAAATACTCAGTGGTGGTAAGGATATGTTTATGGTCATCAGATAAAGTGGGGTTGATCTTCCCAATGGGTTTAATTCCCCATGTATAAAATGGCCATGGTGTCATCATCAGTTTCAAAGTTTTGGTTGGAGCATCAATTAGATTAGCATGCCATTGACATTTATCACACTTTTACTTATGCAGTGGTATCTGTGTCCATCATGGGCCAATAATAACTAGTATGCAAGAGCTTTTTGGATAGGACTACCCTACTAGAATGAGATCCACATACCCCTTTATGAACTTCTCTTAATGCTAGTGTAGACTCTACCAAAGTTAAATAATGAAGCAAAGTTCCATCAAAACTATGATAGTAAAGGGTAGATCCAAGTAGAGTATAACTAGTGGAATGATGAATGAAGGCTTTAGTTTATTTTTAAGATAGGTTAGGTGGTAAAACATGGTCATGAAGGTAGTTATAAAATTCTAGGTACTATATAGAATTAGGACCAATAATATCATAAATCATTACCATAGTGTTGACACAATGGATTGCACCTAAGGCAGGAGGCCAAGCTCCTGCCTTTCCACACGTAACATTGGAAACTCCCCTCTCGCCTGTGGGACTAGCGAAGCTGGAGGGGAGAGTCTCTAGATGAGGGATAGCTCCCTCTTATGTATCTTTTAGGCCCTGGTTTCTCCTATTGCTAACAAATAAAATGAAAAAAGGGGGGGATGAAAAGGGAGAGTGAGATGTTAAAAATAGAACCTAAGTCTAAAAAATGAAAAGGTGATACACCAGAAAAGTTAACCCACCTAGCTTGAACATACACTTTTCACCAGGAAGAAATGCCCATACACTTCATCTGATGTGGGAAACTCTTTTGTTTCAGTGAGTCAGGGGTCCATAGAGGTACAGGGAGGAAGGAACTAGCAAAGGTGTTCTAAGACACACTTTGACAGCCTATTCACAGGTACCTATATTCTTCCTATAGACACTTTTGTAGACCTACAAAAAGGAGACTTCACAATGCACTGGACATGTTGTAATCGGTCTGTGAAAAGCATGAAAGATAATGACTTAACACAAAAGAAGAAAATAGACATATACTTTAAAGTGCAAATCTAGATAGAGGTAAAAAAGGCTAAGTCTTGATTAAAGGTAAAATTTGGTAGAGCTCTACCTTACAAGCTCGAGAGGTTTTGGGCAGAGTTCTACCTTAAGGCTAAGAGGTCGATCCCTCTCAAAATGAGAATTTTTACAATATATAGCAAGAGGAAGAGAACTTGGTGCTTCTTTTGCAAAGAGTTTGGTGCCCTTTGATGAGCTAGCTCATGTGCGTTGAAAACATCAAAAAGAGGAAGTCACTATTACTGATGTCATTCTTCTAGAAGAGACCTACTAGAACCATGTTGTATAATCATTAAAATTGACTTTGGCATTCAATCATTAATGTGGAAACACAGGCTGTGCCTCTTTTTTGTAAATAGATTGCGGTTTGTCCCCCTTTAAAAGATGGTCCATGTCATTTACTATTTGCACCATTTGGTGATCATCTAGCAATAAATCACCTTCCCTTTACCACTTAGACTACTTTGTCTCTTTTTGCACCTTATCTCCCTCTGCTCTTTTAGCCCTCGAGGGTGATCTTCTAGCGGGTCGCTGCGTTCCTTGAGCTCTTTTCATGGTTGGCACTCAGGCAATTCAAAAGCAAATGGATATTTCACTATCTTAAAATTGATGTCTTCTAGGATGTCACTGTCCTTGGCAAATTTCATCGGGTCTCTTCTTGCTTCGGCTCTTCTGCTTCGTGGGCTTTTGTCCTCCTTGGTCAGGCTTTTCTATCAGCCTCTTTTCCCATGGACAAAATGTCTGTAAGAACGATCTCACACTCGCCTCCTTTCCTTTGGAGTATTTTCTCAGGTTTTGTGTCATGGCCCTTTTCCGAATTTCTTCAAAAATTTCATCTGAAGGAATTCCTTTAAATAAAAGTCTGAAAGAATTCATAACTAAACAAAAATCCAAAAAACTTATCCTTTTTAGCTATCTTTCCTTTGAAGTGCTTCTTACCCTCTGCAAGGGCTTTTGAACTTAGAAATGCCCTCCATAAGGGCACTTGCCCTTCAGCTTTAGGATGCCCCCTTGAACCAAGTCATTAAACTAACTGATTAAACCAAAAATGGTTCAACGATTCAACATTGCGTGCCATTCACTTAAACCAAGCCTTTGAACCATTCACTTTAACCAACCGTTAAACCAATTTGTTGAACCTAGTGGTTAAACCAAGCAATTAACCAAGTGGTTGAACCAAGCGGTGAACCAAGGCTGATTGAACCAAGGCATTGAACTTGAGTGATGAACCTGTTGATTGAACCAAGGCATTAAACCAGTTTAATGGTTCAAAGATGCCAACCTTGTGAATTTCTTCAAACAAGAGCCCAAAGAAGCCTTATAAAACCCAACACTTTCTAAACTGATTCTTCATGCACCAAAGACTAACCCTATAGAATTCATACAAGTCCCTGTGAAGTCTGTAGAAAACCTACATAATCTGTAGAAATGGACCTATAGAGTCCATAGAAATAGACCTGTAGAGTTTGTAAAAATTCTTGGACTTGTGCAAAATCAAAAAATGAAATGACCTAGAACAACAGGGGAAGAAGGGGACCTATTTTTGGCCTGTTGGGCAAAAAATGGTCAACAAATTGGCAACTCCTAGGGGAAGCATGCCTGCTATGCTTAGAGACCAGTTGCCTTGTAGTCCATTGGGCACGGAGTCAAAATGCAGCTTTGAAGAAAGGTTAGCAATAGCCCCAAAGATCCAAGAATCAAACATAAAGCTTTTTACCTCACACACAAAGGAAAACACACACAAGGCTAAAAACACTACCTGTGCAAACTACACTTAGGGAAAGCGGGAAAAGAAATTAAAAACAACTACTATATATAGCTAACCAAGTGTATTTGCTTCCCTCCTAGATCAAATGGAAAACATCTTAAGTCCCCTTCTTGGCAAGAAGACTTATGGTGCCAAACAAGTGGTTGAATGAAAAGGAGATTTGGTGACCTGCTCCTCTTGCCTATCACCTGGATTGGCTGGTATCCGAGTGGATCAAATTCAAACATGCTTCTAACATATACGTACTCTATTCATTCTTGGGAGCTTCTTAAATGTTGGTCCTTCATGCTGGTGTATCTCATCAAGAAATCAATCACTATTGAATCATCATCATAAGCCCCTTAATATGCATCATTGATTGGCTTGTTCTCTTCTGCCTCACGCCCGGGTTCCATGGTATGGCCATCCTCTTTGATGATTTCAAAGAAAGTATCTTCAGATTCACCAACCTTTTAAAAGGATAAATCTAAAAGCCTATAGCCCCTTTGCATACTTATTTGAGTCCCAATGCTGCCTTCTCCACTCTTAGCCAACTCATAGCCTCCTTGAAGAATAGTGCAGCCTGCCCCAATGACTTCAAATGAATCATTCAAAACATGAATAAGAGATTGTCCATGCTCTTCCATGACATTAATGGTGATCTCCTCCTCATCCACACTCATGAAGTCTCCCTAATTATTCATGAACTAAGCATACTCCTCTTCACTTGCTTCCTTCAAGACAGGCTCCTCCTCAAGAATGAGGAAAATGGAAGGCTAACAGATGAACTCATGTGGAAGAGGAGGCAGTCCTTGAGCTAAAATTGAATGATTCTCCTCTTTCCATTTGGTTAACTCTTCAACTATATCAGGTGTGGCCTAATAGCTTTCTTGGAGGTGTGTGGATGGAGTGTGTTTAGACATGGAGTTTGCTATTTGGTCTGAAATGTCCATCACGCATTTGCAGAGGAAACTTGCTCTAGACTCCAACTCTATAATCCGCCTATCTATATTTTCCTCGAAAAGCCTTTCTTGGAGGTGACAATCATCATCAAGAGTAGGAGCAGCCTTATCTTCTTCAAGGGTTAGAGAAAAACCTTTCTCCTCCTCTTCCTTTCTGCCCCAAGATTCCATTATTTGTTTCCAACTCATGACCTTGGGACTAGAATTTTGCTCTTGTGAACAGGCAGCAACTTTATCTTCTTTAAGGTTATTATCTGGTTCATGATGTTCCTTCTTCTAGCTTGGAATTTGGAGATCATGTTGAAAGACTTGAGGAGGTTGGGGAATATTTGGGAGGGTCTACTCATGTGCAGGGAAAGCTATCTGAAAAGAGGCGTGTTGAAAAGTTAGGCATACAAGATTAAAGGCAGGATCGATTGATGCTTTGGATGAGTCAGAATGAGCAACTACCATCTGATAGAAAGGATTTGGCACACAAGAGGGGGTTTTCTATAGAATAGGAGGGGGCACACAAGGCTCGTCAAAATCTTTTGGCACAGTCTCCCCTACAAGGTCTGAAAACTCCATCTCCTTTTCTCCAAGTAGTCTCATCTTAGCCTCTAATTCCTCAATCTGCTTAGCTAGATTATCCTCATTTTGTACCTCTTAGAGCTCATAGGAATCATTATAGAGATGGGGAGTGCATGAAGGTTGCCATGAAATGCAAGAATCTTCTTGAGGAAGGGTGGGAGGGACTTGAAAAGGACTAATCTCATTTTGTACCTCACACTCTTTGACAATGTCTTTCTCCTCCTTGATGTTCCATGACTCAACCACTTTATTCCATCTCAAGATATTTGGATTAGGCATCTCCTTTTGGGGTGATGGGGCCACAATATGAGAGGGTAGTGAGGGTTTAGATTCTACTTCCCTTGCTACCAAAATGGACTGTTGCATCTGAAGATTTGCTAATTCGATCTGTCCATCAAGATTAGCCTAAAATAAAAGATTTATTGTTTCAAAACTCTCCTCAACATGATTGGGGAAAGGACTTTAATAGGCTTGACTTGGCTCATAATCAGGGGCTGTGTATGACTGATATGATACTTAGGGTAGTGAGTATGTAGTTTGATAGACTTGGTAAGGCTGCCTCTCATAAATACTTAGCTTCTCTTCCAAAGATGCAATCATACCACTCACATCTAGCATCTCACTTGTAAGCCTTTGCCAATTGGATTTTGTAATAGGATCCCATTCACTCTTAAACTAATCCAGTGCATTTCTCACCTGACGGATGACATGATCAAGAATTTCTTGGCCACATCCCCTTCTAGTGTCAAGATCTATTAAATACTTTTTGTATCCCAACAGTGCTCATTTGAAGGTGGAAACAGGTTGATTGGCAAAGAGACTGGGTTGAGTAGGAGAAGTGGCACATTGAGAAGACTGGGCATAAGGCTGATATAGCTTATGATAGGGTTGAGACTAGTCATATTAAACTTAATAAGGATCAACATAAGGCTAGTAAGGATCATAGCCAGACTGGCCAAGGAAAATAGGGTCTATGGCTCTAAACGATGGAATTATACATGCCATAATACTATTTCTTGATGGCACCAAAACTGCTTAACTAGTTGATTTAACTCAGAGTTGCCATTGGTGTTGATGCAAAATGCCTCCAAAGGCTGGTTAGCTAAAGAATACACCAAAAATTCTTCAACTCTCTGGACATAACTTGTCCTAGTTGGTCCCATCGGGCGTGCCAAAAACTGTTGACACAGTGGATTGCACTCAGGGCAGGAGGCCGAGCTCCTGCCTTTCCACATGCAACAATGGAAACTCCCCTCTTACTTGTGGGATTGGTGAAGCTAGAGGGGAGAGTCTCTAGATGAGGGCTAGCTCCCTCTAATGTATCTTTTAGGCCCTGGTTTCTCTTACTGCTAACAAATAAAATGAAAAAAGGGGGGGATGAAAAGGGAGAGAGAGATACTAAAAATAGAACCTAAGTCTAAAAAATGAAAAGGTGATACACCAAAAAATTTGACCCACCTAGCCTGAACATACACTTTTCACCAAGAAGAAATGCCCATACACTTCATTTGACATGGGAAACTCTTCTATTTTAGTGAGTCAGGGATCTGTAGAGATATAGGGAGGAAGGAACTAGCAAAGGTGTTCTGAGACACACTTTGACAGCCTATTCATAGGCACCTATATTCTTCCTTTAGACACTTCTGGTAGACCTGCAGAAAGGAGACTTCACAATGCACTGGACATGTTGTAATCATTTTATGAAAAGCATGAAAGATAATGACTTA
The DNA here is from genome assembly GCA_037957365.1 of Torreya grandis. Taxonomy (NCBI): domain Eukaryota; kingdom Viridiplantae; phylum Streptophyta; class Pinopsida; order Cupressales; family Taxaceae; genus Torreya; species Torreya grandis. Next base: position 1,029,171 of record JARHVA010004529.1, on the reverse strand, counting down.
ACACAAAAGAAGAAAATAGACATATACTTTAAAGTGCAAGTCCAGATAGAGGTAAAAAATGCTAAGTCTTGATTAAAGGTAAAATCTGGTAGAGCTCTACCTTACAAGCTTGAGAGGTTTTGGGCAGAGTTTTACCTTAAGGCTAAGAGGGTTGATCCATCTTGAAATGACAATTTTTACAATATATAGCAAGAGGAAGAGAACTTGGCACTTCTTTTGAAAAGATTTTGGCACCCTTTGATGAGCTAGCCCATGTGCGCTGAAAACATCAAAAAGAGGAAGTCACTATTACTGATGTCATTCTTCTAGAAGAGGCCTGCTGGAACCATGTTGTATAATCACCAAAATTGACTTTGGCATTCATCATTAATGTGGAAGCACAGGCTACGCCTCTTTTTTTCAAATAGATTGTGAGTTGTCCCCGTTTAAAAGATGGGCCGTGTCATTTACTATTTGCACCATTTGGTGATCATCTGGCAATAAATCACCTTCCCTTTGCCACTTGGACTGCTTCATCTATTTTTTCACCTTGTCTCCCTCTACTCTTTCAGCCCTTGGGGGTGATCTTCTGGCAGGTCATTGCGTTCCTTAGGCTCTTTTCATGGTTGGTGCTCAGGCAATTCAAAATCAAAGGGCTATTTCACTATCTTAAAATTGGCATTCGCACAACCATCACCTTAAAATTGAATACCCAACAGCTAGTCTGTCTCCTTAAAATTGATAGCTTCTGGGATGTCACTGTCCTTGGCAAATTCCATTGGGTTTCTTCCTGCTTTGGCTCTTCTGCTTCGCAGGCTTTTGTCCTCATTGGTCAGGCTTTTCTTTCAGCCTCTTTTCTCATAGATAAAATGTCTGCAAGAATGATCTCGTGCTCGCCTCCTTTCCTTTGGAGTATTTTCTCAGGTTTTGTGTCACGGCCCTTTTCTGGATTTCTTTGGACTTTTTGTTCGAAGGAATTCCTTCGAACAAAAGTCTGAAAGAATTCATGACTTAACAAAAATCTAAAAAACTTACCCTTTGTGACTATCTTTCCTTTGAAGTGCTTCCTACCCTCTGCAAGGGCTTTTGAACTTAGAAATGCCCTCCACAAGGGCACTTGCCCTTCAGCTTTAGGATGCCCCCTTGAACCAAGCCGTTGAACTGACCGATTAAACCAAAAATGGTTCAACGATTCAATGGTTTAACACTACGTGCCATTCACTTGAACCAAGCCTTTGAACTATTCACTTGAACCAACAGTTGAACCAATCCATTGAACCTAGTGGTTGAACCAAGTGATTAACCAAGTGGTTGAACCAAATGGTGAACCAAGGTTGATTGAACCAAGGCATTAAACTTGAGCGATGAACCTGTCGATAGAACCAAGGCATTAAACCAAGGCATTGAACCAGTTCAATGGTTCAAATATGACAACCTTCCTTGTGAATTTCTTCAGACAAGAGCCCCAAGAAGCCTTGTAAAACCCAGCACTTTCTAAACTGGTTCTTCATGTGCCAAAGACTAACCCTGCAGAGTTTGTACAAGTCCCTGTGAAGTCTGTAGAAAACCTGCAGAGTCCGTAGAAATGGACTTGCAGAGTCCATATAAATAGACCTGTAGAGTCTGTAAAAATTCTTGGACTTGTGTAAAATCAAAAAATGAAACGGCCTAGAATAGCAGGGTAAGAAGGGGACAAATTTTTTGCCTGTTGGGCAAAAAATGCTCAACACATAGTTGAGGGTTCATGAGTTGGTGTGACCAAATTCTTGATGAGGAACCGATACTCTCTAGCTTTATCTATTTGTTGAATCAGAGAGATAATAGTAGCCATGGCATCTATAGTTTTATTACTAGCCCTTGGTATGTACTCAAACTAAATATTGGCAATTTGTTGCTTAAGAATGTCAACCATGGCTTTATATAAAACTAGCTTGTCATCTTTAGTTTGAAAATGATTTATGACCTGATTGATGATTAACTAAAAATAACCATAAACTTGGAGATGAGATATGTTCCAATGTACTACCTATCAAAGTCCTACAATAAGTGATTCATACTCAACCATGTTGTTTATACAAGGAAAGCTTATTCTAAATGATTTAGGGATTAGATCCCCTTATGGTGTAATAAAAAATAGGCCTACCCCCGATCTATGTGCAGTAAATGAACTGCCAAAATATAGATTCGAAGGTTGCTCCTCAAGGGTTGTGTTAATGATGGTAATTATGGATTCATAAAGAAATTGAAACATGAGTGGTTGTGTGTCTATCAAAGGTACTTTAGCAAGTTGATCCACAAGAACTTGTCCCTTGATTGCCTTTTGATTGACATACTCTATGTTAAAATCACTGAGAAGCATGATCTATTTAGCCATTATACCTTGTAAATATATTTTAGATAGTAGATACTTGAGCAGATCTAATTTTAAAATGACCATGGTCTTATTATTCAACATGTAATGGTATAGTTTATGAGCTATGAAAACCAAGGCCAAATAAGCTTTTTCAATAGGTACATAGTTATGTTCATATGTGACCAAGGTATGGCTTATGTAGTATACAGCATATTCTTTTCTATTATCTTCATGTTAAGCCAAGAGTGCCCATAGAGTATGGTCGATAGCTAATAGGTATAACAAGAATGGCTTTCCCAGCATAGGAAGTAATAAAATAGATAGATTAACAAGATAGTCTTTGAGTTGTTGAAAAGATGTTTGGCAGTGATCATCCCAGTGAAATGAAACTCCATTCTTCAAAAGGTACGTAAATAGATGACACTTTTTTTCTAACTTAGAGATGAAGTATCAGATTGATTAGATCTTACCCTACAAACTATGGAGTTTTTTTAAATTAGTTGGTGGTGGCATCTCAATTATAGCATGGGCTTTAGCCAGATTGACTTCAATACCTCTATGAGACATGATGAATCCAAATAATTTATTTGAGGGTATGCCAAACACACATTTCTTTAGATTAATTCTAACTTTTTACTCCTGTAATCTTTCAAATATCTTACACAACACTGCTAGATGGTTGGCCCTAGTTTTGGCTTTTCCAAATATGTCATCAACATAGTCTTCAACAATATCATGTATCATATCATGGAATATGATAGTCATGGCCCTTTGATATTTAGCTCCATCATTCTTAAGGTCAAATGGCATTACCTGATAACAAAATATTCCCTATAGAGTGGTGAACATTGTTTTATGTTGGACTTTTGGTGTTATTTTGATCTAGTTGTATCCTAAAAATCCATCAATGAGTAAAAGCATTTCATAACCTGTCATGGAATCGATGATCTATCAATATTAGACAATGGAAAATCATATTTAGGACAAGCTTTATTGATGTCTCAAAAATTAGTACAGATTATGATCCCTTCAGGCTTTTTACTAATAAGTACCACATTAGAGATCCATTCTAAGTAGTCAATGGATTGGATACATCCTTCTTCTAAGAGTTTTTCCAACTCTTTCTTTACCAATATAGCAATGCAAAGATGCATCTTACACAGATTTTGTTTTACTGATTTGGTGTCAGGATTGACCACAAGGTGGTGTAGAACCAAGGTGAGGTCCAAACCTGTCATGTCATAATAGGCCCATGCAAAGATATCTACAAATTCTCTCAATAGAGATGTAAAGACTTCATGTCCTCCTCAGTGAGGGGCATGCCTAATTTTATACATTTTAGGTCTAATAGAGTCCTGATGTTTACTTCTATTGTATCTTCAACTAGAAGGTTTGAACCATCTTCTAGGATAATAGGCAATGACTTAAACTATTGGACTATGTTAGGGTCCTTTGTTAGGACTTGCTCTTCAACTTCTCCTAGGCATGATGAATCAGAGTCCCCTAATGAGAAATATATCCATGTGAAAAAAATAGTCAAAAATTCATGAAGAATTTGATCAAATACTTGTTTTGCAAAACTAAACTCAAATCCATATGCAAGTTCATCATTGGTGGTCTCTTGGTCTAAATTCAAAGAAGAATGAACATCTCTATCTAATGGCACCTAAAATAAGTTTTCACCACTAGACTAGCCTTTATCTTTACTTTTTCCCTACTCAAAAAGTGCCTCAAAGAGGTTTTCACTTTGGGGCCTCAATGTTTTACTTTTTTTTTTGGCTAAGGGTGTTCATCCACTCTCTAAAATAAGCTACAAGATCCAATGTAATTGAGAATCTTGACTTATGATCTCCCAACAAAATGTTGTCTCTAAGGCCTAAGAATTCATAGAATGCCTCATCATTTTAGAACTCATTAATTGGCAAATTGGATTCTTGTTGGTCCCAATCTATTAGTTGAGGATAATATAATGGAAATGGATTATGATGAATGACCATGGTAAGGGTACAAATGACATTGTTATCAAACAAGTTAGTTTCAATTAGGTCATCAAAGTTGAAGCTATGATTAGACTCTACTTCACTATCAGCATCATCATCACTAGTCACTAGTGATGGAGTTTGAATAAGATATGTGGGGTCACTCTCAGGTAGTTCAAATCTAAGTGTATAAGGTCTTTCATACTTAGTCATGGAAATTAGCTCGATCATTCGTTGTTGATTTGATCTAAGGCCACTTCCTTCATAATTATGATACTCCATGATCTATTAGGAATAGGATACTTTGAAATTTTATAGTAATCAGCTTGGTGGTCATCGTATAACCATGATTCATTTCCTTCAAGAGGGTTAGGTTCTAGGCCAGATGCTGGTAAAAATGTGACCGGTCCCTTATCTTTGTTTTTTTGTTGCCAATTTTATATGTGGGGTGACTTTAGGTCACCCAAAGGTTTTTTTATTTTGAGGAATGTTGGAAATATGAAATGTATCATGGGTCACATACTCTACTGATCCATTATCTGAAATGGTGAAATGATTAGAAGCTTTAGAAAGTAACATGTGGGAAAGGGATTTATGCAATTATCTGGTGAAGGATCAATAAGTATAGCCTTTCCTTTATCCTACTTGGAAATTATATTCATGCCTTAATAATAATTATAGCTTTGAAATTTTGCCTTAAGATGTTTACAGTGTTCATATGGGTGTAAATCTCCTGAAATATTCACTTCCATCCCTGAGTGGGAAAACTTGATACATTGGTGTGGCATTAACAGGACTGCATGAATCTCATGTAACCAAGGCCTACCTAGAAAATTATTGTATGTCAACTCAAGATTAAGCACATGTCAAAGTGTATAATGGGTCAAAATCCTAATGATAACTGGCAAGATAATGGTGCCTTCTGATTCTCTTTCTTCATTATCATAGGCTTTGATGGTTATTGTTTCTAGTTGGAGATATACCATTATGTATCCAAGAAGCTTAATGATCTTTAGAGACACTATGCTGAGGCCTAATCCATTATCTATAAGGATACATTTCACCTTATGTTGTTTTATATAAACTTCTATGTAAAATGGGTTATTATGGATCAGGGTAAGGGAAAACATATCGCTTTGGTTGAATGTGACTTGTTGGGTTGAAGCTAGGTGTCCAACCAAAGCTTGAAATGTATTAGAGGATATGTCACTAGAAATAGTAGATTGGGTTAAAAATTCATTCAAAATATTCTTGTGGACTAATGATATTCACAACAAATCTAAAATAGAAATTTGTGCTAGTGTCTTTTGTAATTGTTCCATAATTTTAAAAATTCTTGTCTTGGTTAGTATTGAATGGTATATTTTGAGGCTGAATGGTCAGTTAGATAATAGGTAAAGTGGTAGATGGTTATGGGCTTAGGATAGTAATCTTTGACCTCTAAGTTATGATTGCATAGTTAGGATTAAATACTAAACCATTATTAATAACAAATGTTGGGAATGGTGTGGGACCAGACAAGACAAGTTTTGGTTACTAGTGCACTTGTATGTGATCATGTGGCAAGGATGAGTTGGTGATATAAGGTCCAAAAGGGGAAATCCTAGTTTTTTGGTTTACCTATATGCACTCTTAGGTCAAAGAAGGATTATCCATGTAATTTAGCTGAATGTTTTTTTTAGTAATGGTCTAAGCTAATTAGTGCTTGGTCTAGGATTAATGGAGATGGTATTAACACTATCCCAAAAAATATGACCTACAACCCTATTGTAGTCATGTGAAATTGCACGGTAGGTTTGTTGGTTGCTACCATTCTGAACTTGTTCTTTTTCCATTATTCTATCATTATGGGTTTTGTGATTGATTTTGTTGATTCTACTAGTTCGATCATTGATTTTGATATTGTTGATTTTGTTATTGCACTGGCCATTTTTGTTGTTACTGATTATTTTGATGCTATTGATTGTTATATCAAGGAAAGGGGTTTTGATAAATCCCAAGAGTTTGATTGGAAGTGGAATCACTATTATCTAATGTAATCTTCCCATTCTCCAACATATTCTCAATTAAATGCTTGATTTGGACACATCTTCGTAGATTATACCCATTGACCTAATGATAGTCATAGAATGTGTTTTCATGGTATCAATCAAGATAAATAATGTCTTGTAGATAAAGCTTTGGTATAGTCCAACTAATTATAGTAGCAACATCAATCTTGTGAAATATAGACTCAATAGGTTCTCCTAGTTCACTAAAGACATGATGTGCAGGCATAGTTCTCTTAGGAGGAGGGCTTTGCAATGCTAAAGGCTATTGTATTTGTTGTGCAGGTCTTGGTTGTTGTGTTTGTGGCAATGGCTAGGTAGGAGTAAGCTAAAAAGGTAGTACATATGACATTTTCACCATTTGGACATGATGGGATTTGGTTACTCTATTTCCCATAACATTCCTATTGTGGTTGGATTGCTTTGGTCTTTCTTGGTTATTGGTCTATGTCAATTATGATGCTTGCACTTGAATGGGATGTTGATGTTGGCCATTTCCTTGATTGTTATCTTGATTTTGATTAGTTAAATTAAGCTTGATGATTCCTTTATTGATGAGCACCCACTCAATCAACAAATCTTTATCAATGATCTCTTTGAAAGTATGTGCACATTGTAGTTATAGATGATAAGTTATCTCACTATGTAAATTTTTAGTAAACATAATGACTAATTGTTTATCTAGTAAACTATGGGTGAAATAGTTTGTAAGGGATCTCCATTACTGTAGATAACTTTAAAAGCTTTCACCATCTTTTTGCTTTGCTTGCATTAAGTCCACTAATGAAATCTCATGCTCGATATAATAAGAAAAGTGTTGTACAAACTTATCAGAAAGATCATAAAAATCCATCATAGTATTTTTGGTCAACTTTAAAAACCACTCCAAGGCTTGTCTAGCCAAGCTCCTTGGAAACAATAGTAAAAGGTATATGTCATTATATGCCACTGGTTGACATGTGAAAAAGAATTTAGTTAAATGGGCCTTAGGGTCACTTTTCCCTTTGTATTTGCCAAATTTTGGTGGTCCATATCCTTGAGGAAATGGCATCTTTAAATACTCCATGTTGAATGGATAGGAACACAAATCATCCAATTTGAAATTTTTAGTCTATTTCCCAACCTGAATGGTAGCAATTGCATATTTTATCTATTACAATTCTTGGGATAAGAAACTGGAAGAAAAATTAGTTTGAGGGAGAATATTGTTTTGGGTAGATGGTTAGGAGTTCAAAAGTGGGACACTTTGACCAGGGTATGATGGATATATCTATTGGGGTATATTGGTTTGGTTGAGAAATGGACTAGGAATATACATACGTGGACTAGGATGTACTTGAAATTACACATTTGGTTGTATGATATTCTAGTTTGGGTTGGTGACAAAGGTTTGACTTGGATGATTTTGTGGTTGGGATGGAGGGATATAACTATATTATGCCTACTCTGGTTGAAAAGAGACATGTTGTCAACTAATCAAACCTTGTTGTTGAGTGAGAACTTGTGGACCAAAACACTATTTCTAAATTTGTGGCACATTTTAAACCAATGGTTGTCTATTAGATAATTGAGAAACATGGGAGCCTCCTTATTGAATGAATCCCTATGGGGAAGTGAAAACATGTTACATATTTAGCATCTATCACTGACCAATATTTGCACATTGTTGACTAGTCATTACTTGGTTTTAGATTGGCATATTTGTTTGCAACTGAAGAAGTATGTTTGTCATTACTTGGTGACATAGAACATTAGTTACCCCTGATTAAGGTGGCAATGGATTTTCCCTCTTTTGTGTTGGTACACTAGATTGTGCTTATTTCTATGGAATACTACTCTTTACTTGTTGAGGAGTAGGATTCATCATATTCTATCATTGAGGCATGACATTAGTTGTTGTTTGACTACCTAATCCCATAGGTTATACACTTGAAGAAGTAGTCAGTTGAGGTTGGGATGTAGAAACTTCTACTCCCTGGTATGATGATCCACTCATGGAATTAACTACAAGCACATGTTTTTGGCTAGTTGTTTATGCATTAGTACCACTTTGATTAGGATTGGATGTTACTTGCACATTGTCTATTACATTTGGCTCTGTATTCTACGTAGAGGCTAAAGACACTTCTTCAATAATGGGCATATGCATCAAGTTATCTACTGAAGTGGTTTACATGAATGGATCAAAACTTAGATTCTCTTGTCCAGTTAACTCTATCAACACTCCTGTCGAAGGAACTAAGTCAATAAGAGGTTTTCTAATCATGTTCATCTGATTGAAATTATGTGCTAGATTTAGGTAGGTTTGATATGTTGTCTATATTTGGTTATAGTGGTCTTCCATGATGTTTTTTCCTATGTTAGGCATATTAGGGTCTTGATATGTTGTTTGGACTAGAGAAACAGGATTGTTAGAAGAAGCCTATTGATCATAAATGATATTGTGGGGAAATCTTACTAGGTTTGGTAAATTCTTATGGGGGAAATCTACTGGAAACTTTTCCCCTACCTCTATGGCTCTAACAAAAATCTCATCTTTGTACTCAAACAAATGTTGGTCAAACAAAAAAGGATCATATGTGGAAGCCGTATTAGTAGAATATGACTATTGAAGAACTAACTCATCCACTATGGGTATTGTAGCTAGGTATTATACAATTTATTCTTGGTCTTATTCTGAATAAGGTGGTGTGTTAACCAAATAGTTAACCAAGGGATCTTGGCTTTGTGCCCCTAATTGAGTATTATAAGAGGGATAAGAGTCCATCTCATAAGAAATATTATCCACGTAGGGGTCTTGCACCATTCCTTCCTGCACAACTACATTACTAATCCCTGGATTGTACATGAGTCCACTACGAGTGTAAGAATATATGTTGGGATCCATAGTCAATAATTTGTGACAAAGGTCAAAGAGTTATACAAACTCTAAAAAGGACAATATCTAAAACAGATGATGTTCCAAATTTGGTCTAGATTCATCAAAAATATCAAAAGGTTTATGCAAAGTTTTGTGAATAAATAAGCTAGTGTGAAGTATTTAATGTTTCATTATTCACACAAATATAATCAAGTAAATGGATAAAAAAACAAAATGTCAAACTCTAAGGTTGAAGTGTTTCAAATCAGTCTAATCTAGGAATTTAAAAGTTGTTATGTCTTTTGGCCAAACACAGCATCAAAAGCTAGACTCAAACAAGGCATGTGCTAGGACTCTTGGCCAAATGCCATCAAAAGCTAGACTTTGAAATAGATGAAAGTTTTAATCTAATGAATTTTAAACACTTATAATAAACACTAAGCATTTGATTCTTGGACATGAACTTGATCAAATAAGTATAAGGTATGAAATAAAAGGCACTTTAAAAATATTTAATTTTCTCACAAATAATGGTATAAAACTTGGTTCTTTTGTCAAATAAGCTAGAAAAAAGTGAATAGTATAGCTATGATAGATAAAAGATCACAAAAGTACACTCAGATTGGTCTGAAAATGTAGGAACAAAATTGAAATCTATGTAAGAGGGTCTATGAAACAAAATTTGAAATGTTCTGGGCAGCATAACAACACTACACTACCCAAAAGGTGTGATAAAAAAGTTTGTTTCAAAAACTCTCTAAGGCAAAGATAGTTTCCCATAATTTTGACTACATAACACTACTTTTCTTGACTCAAAATATTATGGTGCATAGACTCAAAGTGCAAGTTTTTAGCATAAAATGGCTTCAGTCAAAAAATGGTGATAATGATCTTGAGTCTAAAATGGCCTTCAACCCAAATGATAAATTAAACTTAAGTTCCCTCAATCTTAGTGCAAATGGTGAACCCACTTAACACATCAACCTTATAAACTTAAAAAGGTGAAATTTTTAATTTAGATTATAAATGAAGGACTTAAATAACTTTGGCAAAGGTCTAGGTTCAATTAGGCAGCATAACTATGCCAAAGTGGATGATATAACTCCCAAGCTTTTGATGAACTTTGAATAAGGAAAATCGATGATCTCACATGGGCAGCATAATTCCTCTTTATTCAAAGAAAAATGAGTACCATGTGTTTTGGTTTGTATCATTTGTTTACACCAAGTTTTGACTTTAAACAAGACTTTAATCTAGGACAAATCTCAATTGATTAATCACTCTTAAACTCTAAACTGACAAGGTTGCTTGGTATTGTCACAATTCATATATATACGTCATTTAGAGAATTTTAATTTTTCATCCAAAAGTAAATGTGCATTATATAGTAGGGTTTTTACACCCCCCCCTTATCTCAAATGATAGTACTACAATATGGACCTTGAGGCACACCTTGCACCAGCAATAATTTCACAAAAAGTGGGGATTTGTTTAAGATCTAACAAGTTTCTGAACATTCTAGGGGAATCAATTGCACAATGACTTTCATGCTAAATAATACAAAAGAGAAGTATAGATTTTGAGTCTATATCGCCTAGCTTGTTGCAAAAAGGTCTAGTCCTTTTTGTAACCATTACATCCTACTATTCGCTTAGTGTAGTGCAATGTCTAAAGTGCCACTACATCTTGTGTGCAACTCCAATTAGGAGCCAAATGAAGTCAATGTTGGGAGGTGAAACCTTGGGTCAAAGCTTGCCTAAAGAAATTGTGCGAGGTGATGAAGTCCCCCTCATAAGCCAAGTTTGCATAAAAATAAATAAATCATGAAAATAGAAAGACTTTAGGGTCATTTTTGATGTCACCCAAACTTTGATGAGTTTTTAGGGAGTGCTTTAGATGACTTTATTTCTAAGCCTTGGACTAGGTGATTTATAATAGAAATGGTGCTTTTGATTCCAAGGTTTCCCTAAAGGGGAAAAATGGAAGAGCATACATGCAACACCCCTCTCTTTTATAAATAAAATTAGATCAAACAACTATTGAAGATAAAAATGACAAGTGTGTTCAAATTTAAGCCCAAATTCAAAAAATGAGGTGGTTTTCATTTGACCCCTTGGTCTTAGTTGTAACTTTGAAAACTAATGCTAAAAACACTTATTTAAGCACCTTAAATGTTACTTTAAGCACAAAAATAATGTTCTTAATTCATTTTAAAATCATTCAAAAGGTGGTCTCAAACATAATTTATCAAATTTGAAATCTGTTGGTTACTTGTCTACCCTTAATGCATCACCCCAAAAGAAAATATGTTAGATTAGAAATAGTTTAAATAAATTTTTTAAATTGTGTAAAAAATCTATGAAAATTGAAGCTAAAGTAATTTCAAATTCTAAAAATTTAGGAGAAAACACATGGTTTAAAAAAAAATCATCTAAAACAGAGTCTGTATGGCAAGCATTTTTAAATGGCATATTAGCTCTCATGTTTTGTGTTTTTAAGAAAACACAGTGACTGGGATTAGTTCTATAATCAATGTCAATTACACTTAATCATTGATGAAGTTTATATAATTGACATTGGTTATACCAATACTGATCGATGATGGCTATGCCAATCGATGATGGTTTTACTAATTGACGTCATTTACTATGTAAACCGATGACAAAGAAAAATGGTAAAACAAAGTTAGAAAATCAAATTGAAAGATTTTTAATGATCCAAATGAAAATTTTAAATTTTAAAAATGATCTTCTTCATGTGTACGATGCATTTGGTCCCATCAGGCATGCCATTATGTGAACTAGGAATTTGACTCAAGAGAGGATGGTTAGTATCATGTTAGTTTCAAAATGAAAACAAAATGAAAGAAACACACTAACTAGCATAATATCTCTAGGCCTAGACACTATGGAGAGATTAGTTAATAAACATTAATAAAACACATAACTAAATTTAAAAATAAACCCTCTTTTACCTTCTTTGGATGCTCCAAAATGCTTGTTGTAGTGGCTTGCTCGGCTTGTGCTCATGAAGTCTTCATCAAAGGAGGCTTGGCTATCTCCTCTTCTCTTTGGCACCTTATGACTTTGGTTTGGCTTGTATTGGATCCAATTTGGCATGGTAACACTAATTTAAATGGCTTTTGGAATCATTTATGCATTATAACTTTGCATTAACAAGACTTAGAAATGATGTTCATGGCCTCTCTATTTATAGATTTTTTAGAATGTCTAGAATCAACTTAAATCATCAATCCTAAGATTGATATGTGTGGTTAAGGATTAATTAAATTTTTTTAATTAAGTTTATAATTATCCTCATCATGACATTGGAAGAAGGGGAAATTAAGAGGCATGGAGGGCATCATGGAAGGCATTGATGAGGCATGGAGGGCATGAATCTGATACTTGTGGTATTTATGGCTTAGGGATGTTTTCCCCAGAAATGAGGTCACCCAATAATGTAGATATTCAATATTCATCTCCAAAATAAATTATTCAAAAAGTTTCCATGAAATTATTAATTAGGCCTTGATTTATATTAATTAGCTCTTAAGCATGATTAAGCACTTTGTGCAAAAATTACTCAAATTGATCAGAATGCTTTGTTATTGGTCTAAAACTTGACTAGATTGGAATTAGAAGTCAATGTCAGATGTGTTTTAATTATATTCCTATTTATGATGTTACCAAAAAACATGAAGGCACATGTCTTGTAAAAGAGATTTGATAGGAAAGATCAATCTAGAGCACCTAGGTGCAAAATTGGCATTTTGACTTGAAATGATCTGATCAAATTTAGTTGGTCCATAAATTGAATTGCCCCACTTATGGATATCATATAAAAAATAGACACTTTAATATGTTATTTTCACATCATTTAGCACATTTTAGTGTTTTTAGTCCAAATTGTGTATTTTAAGTGGAAATTGGCCAAAAGCCTAATTAGAGGTCATTGGTGGCCAGATTTAGGTGTCTACAATCTTAACATTGATGTAGAACTCAGCAATCATAAAAACCAAAACATAAGAGCATGAAACATATGAACATAACATACATGTGGGAAACCCTCTTGGGGTAGAAAACCCACTAATGAAGCAAATGGATTGCAGTCCTATAAGATAAACATCAATCTTATTTTGAGCAGCCACTCAACTTGGAGCACTAAACCCAATCTATTAAGTACCAAATTAATATTCTTTATCTAAGCACCAACTTATCAAGTATCACCAACCCTAATTTACTAAGAACCCACTTAGCTTTAGCAAGCTCCAACTTGCAAGGAGGATACAACCCCTTAGATGATTCAGTACCAACTCAGCCACCTAATTATTTAATCACCTTCAGAAATCCTTGTTGTTTCTATAAAAAATGATGATATACTCTTTACTCTCTTTAGTCCACTCAAATTTATCTTCATCCCACTCAAGCTAATCTTCATCCCTCTTCTCTCAACTAGCCCTTTGCATGGCTTAATTTTGGTCTTTTTCACTCAACTAGATCTTTTCATGGCTTGTTTAGGTCTTACCAAACTTTTGTTAGATATTCATGATATATTTTATGGTTCACAAGACATCCTTCTATTATTAAATGATATATATCATTCACATATTCTACTCTTCTCTTTCACTCTCAACATATACTCCCTTCTTCTCCTCTAAGCACACCAAAATAGCCCCAATTGCCTTATTTTTATACAAGTCATTTGATCATATATTTCTAGGTCAGATATATAATTAAATCACTTAGGTTGGCCATGAATAGGTTAAAGCATATTAAAACTAGCTTGACATAGTCATGAATCAATCACATAAAATAGGTCGGCCATTTATCAATTTGCCCTTACTCCTCTTTTAGGCTTATGGAGACCTAATTGGTCTTCTTAACCACATATTACCTTTTGATCCTTCTTAAAGCTTATCCAAACACATTACATGATAGGAAAAGGTCATACGCCACTCCAATATCCCTTATCCAACATTGATTTAGATATTACAACACTTTCAGGTCCAACTGCCACTTGAGCCCTTCTTCAAATCATTGCTTATAAAAGGTATACACATAATAGAAACTCAATCTTGAACAAATGAGCTATCTACTTAATTTTTCTAGATAATTATGGCAAAAAATTATATATTCAAGAACCTCATGATCTTAGGGTCATCATCAACTTTAACTGATGCTTCAACTTAGGGTAAAGAGGCTTAAATAGTCCTCTATAAGATGCTTACTCAAAACTACCAACTGACTCTAAAACATAATCAAGGAAACATGAACATCTAATGCATGATTGAATATCTTCAAGGGTTTTCAACGTATGTACAGTATCTTAAAACATCTTTAGGGCTACCGTAATAAATCAAATCATGGAATCTAATGAGAACTATTAGTATTATAGACCAATCTTCCAACCTTCTTTATCATAGACTCTACTCAACTAAATAAGCCAAATTGGCTTCAAAAAATCAACCTCTTATACCAACTTCCAATGCTCTGCAAAGCATGGATAGATCATTCAAGACCCAAAAAACATTAGAATGCATATCAATGCATTAGTCTTTCATGAAAACACATCATGAAATATCTTCTTACTTTTTCTTAATTTTTTCATAGTCTATACCACTAGGTTTGTTCAGTAACTAGCCAACTTTGATCACAAGTTTCACACACCCAAGATCTTGAACGTGTCTAGAAACCTTCATGAAAAACAACTGTAAGTGTAATACTTTAATCTTTATCCAATTATCACTGTTGACTCAGTCAATTTTTTTTGCTAAAAATTTAAATCACCTACATATCCAATACTTTGAAGAGGGCATTAGACTTATGTAGTTCTCCCCATGTGTTGGCTTGTGTGTGAATCATGCAATATGTGGAAATCAAGTACAATAGTGACCTAGTTTGTAACTTGGTAAATATAGATCTTCGGATGCTCCTTCAATACTTTATATCTATGTATCTGTTATTCCCATGACTAATATGAGAATAGGATAAAACATAAAAACTTTACTTTATTGAGTGCTTTATTAAATGCTTTTGAAAAGTTTCCTTGGTCTGTGTTAGGTGAGGAATGAATGAGGGTTGATGTTATACTAATATCAAACCCTTTAGATAATAAATCACATTAAATCACTTAGGATGACCATTAGGCTATGTTTCATTTGAAAATTTTATGACTTTAAGAAACTTGACACTTGCATCGAAGTAGGTTACCTACACCGACATAGATGTTTATCCTAGATGTAAGTGTCTAGGGAGTAGGAAAATAGGTACAATATCAAAACTTTTAGAGATGGAAAATAAGTGGGTTTTACTAATTTTAGGTAAGATAGCAGGCCTGGGTCATCAATATAATACTATTTAGACCAAGATATAGTCCAATGGGAATAAAAGAGTAAATACAAGACTTACAAAATCAGGAAAGGTCTAAAACTGAGAGGAATAGCCAAGGTTTGATTTTGCCAAGTGTACAAGACTATGGTGCTATATAATTCATAAATAGTGTCTATAGATATATTTAGTAGAGAGATACCTAGTTAAATAATGTGTGGCCACACATGTCAAGCATCATGATGATCACCTAGACAAGAGGGTGTCTAAGATTATATTCTACCTTATTTTCTTTCTATTAGTAACCTACTTATGTACAAATTAATCTAGAAATGGAAATGTAAAAATATGCACTAAATTGAAAATAGATATAAATATTGTATTGGAATAATAAAATAAAACTACAAAGTAATGCAGGCACTTTGAGTTGTAAACCTCCTTTGAGGATGGCTCAATACAAAATATTGAATAGGTGATCCTTCATATTACATAAGCTCTCTATTGAAATTAATTTACTCAAGATAACTATTATTTCTCATATATGTGGGAGGATTAAATATTGCTAATGGAATGACTTACAAAGTGTATGTGTCTGATATGTTATTAATAACATTAATTTTGCACTAAAAGAGTAATAATGAATGGGTCCCACAATGCCCCCCTTAAAAAATACTTTTCCTCAAATTTTAAGATGATAAAATTAATGTCATAGCTAGAATAAGTGTTTCCATGTTTCATGTCACACCATTTTACCTAAATTTGTATGATAGTGTGGATGTATATCTAGCATGAATGATTATCTAGGAGAGACTTGAGTTTTAATAGGATAGAGCCTTTAGTGTTGAGCTTGGGGAGTGCAGTTTGGGATTAAACATGTTGATCAATGACCATATTCAAGCATGGTATGTGGAAAATAAATTGATCTTGGATTAATAGGTAAGCTCCAATTTTTATTCCATGGTACTAATCTTCTAAATCACTTTATAAGTACCATAAAACTTGGGTGGTAATTTATGATGACCCTTTAGT
Source organism: Torreya grandis (assembly GCA_037957365.1). Taxonomy (NCBI): domain Eukaryota; kingdom Viridiplantae; phylum Streptophyta; class Pinopsida; order Cupressales; family Taxaceae; genus Torreya; species Torreya grandis. Next base: position 1,012,594 of record JARHVA010004529.1, on the reverse strand, counting down.
TTCAAGGATGACTACTTATAAATTTATATCTAGATAAAATCTATATCACCTATGTCAAAATCCCATTCTAAGTAGTGTTGATCATCCTATTCCTTCATGTGGTATTGTGCCACATGGATGTTATCCTTGAGAAATCAAAATAAATTTACGTGTTTTAAGAATGGAATTTACTATGTACCTTGTAACTTTTTGGAAGGTATTTCTAAATATGGTAATGGTTTATCATAGATGACATCATAAGGTGTTATCCTTGTGTCATTTTAGTATGTAAATTTGTACCATCATTCAATGAGTGGTAACCATTTGACCCAATAAGCTTATTAGTTAGAGGCAAAGTACTGTAGATAGGTATCCAATCATTCGTTGGCAAATTCCATTTGACCATTTATTTTTTAGATGGTAGGAAAACCTTATTTTAAGTTAGGTGTCATAGTGGTGGAAATTTTCCTTCCAAAAATTACTGGTAAACTTGTAATTACTATCATAAGTGATGAAATTAGGTATCCTGTGAAGGTATAAAGGTTTATGATGGAGGTAGTAAAAGGATGTGAAAGGGAAATGAAATGGGCATACTTCATTAAGTGATCCTTAACCACTAGAATCACTAATTTCCCTCATAAATTTGGTAGTCTTTCAATGAATCCCATGGAAATATCACACCATACCCTGATAATTATTTTATGTCATGTTCAATTCTCTCCAAAAAAAATCCAATGGAACATTTCATATGTCTTTAAAAATTTTGAGTGGCCAGTTGATGATGAGGCATGTAGTTCCATTATAATTTTATTTTGTAGTGTTAATTTGGTCACCATTACCATACAACCTATGTGCCACAAATAGTGACCATCACAAGATTAATTCAATTGAGATGAAGGATTAGTCATCACTTGGTGGATGAAATGTTTAATTTGGGTATCCTAGAACCATTATTGGTGTACCTTGTGCAACCACTGTGGAATTGGGAAAGACATTGTGCATAAATTTTTACATTCTTCATACTTGTGATATAACATATTTACAATCATATTATCCTTACCTTTCTTATAGGTGATCTAGTAATTATGATCTAGGAATTTGACTCAAGAGAGGATGGTTAGTATGGTGTTAGTTCCAAAATGAAAACAAAATGAAATAAACACACTAATAGCATAACATATCTAGGCCTAGACACTAGGGAGAGCTTTGTTAATAAACACAAATGACAAGCACAATAAAAAAGCAAGGAATCAAATACATGAATTCCTTCACCTTCCTTAGATGTCCCAAATGCCTTTGTAATGGTGGCTTGCTCGACTTGTGCTCATGAAGTCTTCATCAAAGGAGGTTTGGCTATCTACTCTTCTCCTTGGCACTTTTGGCTTATATCTTGGCTTGGCTTAGAATCAATTTGGCATGGTAACACTAATTTCTTGAATCTTTTAGAACCAATCCTGCATTATAAATTTTCACTAATTAAGCTTAAAAATGATGTTGTGAGGCCTCCTATTTATAGATTTTTGGATTTGGCTAGAATCACCTAAACCATCCATCTCAAGATTGACATGTGTGGTTAATGATTAATTTGATTTTTAGAATTAATTTTTTAATTATCTTCATCATGGAATTAAAAGGGGAAATTAAGAGGCATGGAGGGCATCATGGAAGGCATTGATGAGGCATGGGAGGCATGAATCCTAATATTTGTGGCATTTATGGCCTAGGGATGTCTTCCAAAGAAATGAGGTCACTTAATGATGCAGATATTCAATATTCATTTCCAAAACAATTTATTCAACAAGTTTCAGTGGAATTATTAATTAGCCCTTGATTTGGGTTAATTATCTCTTAAGCATGATAAAGCACTTTATGCACAAATTACCCAAATTGATCATAATGTCTTGTTATTAGTCTAAATTTTGACTGGATTAGAATTAGAAGGTGCTATCAGATGCATTGGAACCATATTCCCATTTAGGATGTTTCCAAAAAAAATAATGAAGGCATGAGTCTTTTGTATCAGATTTGATAGGGAAGCACAATCCAAAGCACCCAGATACAAATTTGATATTTTGACTCAAAATGAACTGATCAAAGTTAGCTAGCCCATAAATTGCATTACCCCATTTAGGGATACTTTACCCAAAATTGGCACTTGAATATGTCAATTTCACATCATTTAGTGTGCTTTAGTGTTTTTAGGCCTAATTGTGCATTTTAGGTGTAAACTAGCCAAAAGCTTGATTAGAGGTTATCGGTGGCTAGTTTTAGGTGTCTATAGTTTGCCCTTATTTTGGAAGACATTGCAAGCTATAATTAGAGTAACATCTTCTCAAAGAATGAAAAGGTCATGTATGCCTACAATTGCAATGATGATAAACTAACTGTATGATGCCCCCTTGAGGGAATGGTTGGTACAAGGAGGCCGGCAAATCATCCCTCAAAAAAGAAGTGAAATAAGGGGACCAATGAAAGGAAATATGATGGGGTGAAAACATAATGATATTGAAAAAGTAGTAAAAATAATTAATAATGCAAGTGGGATGGTGTACAATGGTTTACCCAAAGGCAGTTATAAGCATCATACCCTGATAGTGGCAATGTGGTATGATAAGACAATGATTTGCCCAAAGGCAGTTATAATCATTGAGAAGATGGAGTTATCCTAGTTAGGATAGACAAACAAGATAATAATGTGCCCTTGTATAGGTATAAAAATTAGAGTGGTGACAACACAATGATTTACCCAAAGGCAGTTATAATCATTGAGAAATGTAGGTGGGATGGTGTGCAATGATTTTTCCATAGGTAGTTATAATCATTGGACCCTGATTATGAAAAACATGATAAACTTGGCCGAGGATGATGGTAAATTAACACAAAAGGTAATGATAAATTGGAACAACCTACTAGTGGGGAGATGATCATCCAAACTAATAAAGGTTAAAATTCTTTCATGTTTAATTACTTTATTTGGGATATGATTAGGATGGAGTCAGGATGTCGGTGCTAAAGAGATGTTGTCATTACTGAATAGACTCCTTAAATCTAAGGTTTTTTATAGAATGTGATGGTAAGATTCATGATAGAACACCATAAAGACTTGGCCAAAATATGCATAAAGATTGACTCTCATAATCAAATACTCAATAGAAAACAATGCACCAATGATAAAAACCATGATGACAAAGTAAACATATGAATATGGATAGATTCAAGTGTAAGTGTGGGCAAGGAATCACCCAATGAACACAAATAAACTAATTCAATGAAATAGTGTTGAAAGCAAATAAATAGACAAATAAACAAAAAAAATAGAAATAAACAAACAAACAATACAATAGAAACCCTATGAACATTGCCCCTAGAAAATAGACAACTTAACAAATTAAAAAATGGGGGAATAGAAGAAAAGGAAGGGGGTGGTCAAGTTGTCTCCATATGCACTAGGTAAGTCGATGTTACCTATATAGTTCCATGGATGTAATATCCAATAAAAAACTTTTAGGCAAATGTAGTTCTCCCAGGGAGTGGGAAGAATGTGATAACTAAGGAAAATAAATAGAATGGATGTGATAGAAGAATAGGAATGGTCTTGCAAAATGGAAAGTGTGTGAGATAAATAGGCCAAAAAAGATGGGGAAACTAAATGACAAATGATTTTCTTGTAACTTAGTAAGGGTTCCTAGAATCCTTAAGGCAAGGAAATGGTTAATGTTTGTGTTCTTTTCTAATGATGTTTCAAATGTTTTTTGGAGTGTCTCAACTCAATTGAGAATGATGAGATATTAAATCATTCAAGCTCACATAATGGTGAGAGCATTGGAGTGTCTCAACTCAATTGAGAATGATTAGATATTAAATGGTTTAAGCTCACAAAAAGGTGAGAGCATTTAAACTAATGTTAATCACAAAATGGGGAGAGTGTGGCTTATATTGCTCTTAAAACAATGAGAGTGTGACTTAGGTTGCTCACAAAATGGTGAGAGCATGACTTAGGTTACTCACAAAATGGTGAGAGTGTGACTTAGGTTGCTCATAAAATGGCAAGAGAGTGACTTAGGCTGCTCACAAAATGGTGAGAGTGTGACTTAGGTTACCCAAAAAATTGTGAGAGCGTGACTTAGTTTGCTCACAAAATGGTGAGACCATGGCTTAGGTTACTCAAAAAATAGTGAGAACGTAACTTAGGTTACTCACAAAATAGTGAGAGCATGGCTTAGGTTACTCACAAAATGGTGAGAGTGTGGCTTAGATTTCTCATAAAATGGTGAGAGCATAGGGAAAAGGGTAACTGAGTTGACCTCAACAAGTATTAAGAGATGCCTACATAGTCCCAAAGTAGGACCTCAAGTCACTATAGTTCCACCTTTACAATGAAAGAATTTGACTACTGCAAAAATCAATTCAAACAAAACAAGCATAGTTGGTAAAAATGTATAGTATGACATAAAAAGTGGCAAGCTGGTACATCAAGTCTTAATGTTGCCCCTAGTTTGCCCAAAAGCAATTATAACTAGGACACAATGGCATAGATCAAAGGTACTAATTTTCCCAAAGGCAATCATAATTAGTAGCAAGACCGGTGGTAAGAAAGAATAAAAAATGAAAGACGTAATTGTCAAAACTTCTATCACACTATCCCAAAATATGATCTCTGTCTGAAGTACTGGAACTAATTCATGAAATTGACCAGATACCTCAATAATAAAATTGTGTAATGAATGACAAAAACCAAGGTCAAACAAGATAGGTTTTTAGAACACATTGGGTGGGTAGGTCAAAAATGGAAAGTGGATATGGCAAAGAGGATAGATAAGGATGGTAGTTATATAGAGAAAAATAGTGACAAAAAGGCATAACTAAAATAGTCCTTAAAAACAATACACCTTAGCGCTCAAGTATAGTACCGCTTGAGATGAATAATATTCATCAACTCTAGAATTTCCTCTCCATCTGGTGTGGTAAGCCAGTACGCTCTTGATATATAATTTGTAGTGATTATGTAAATCCTTATCTAGTTTGATTTGAATTTTCCTTTATGCTTCTTCTCAATCGTGGTATTCTTTTGGTTTTCTTTAAGAAAAAGATCACCAAGTTCAAATGTTTTATACTTAACACACTGGTTATAGTGGCCTTTGAGTCAGTTCTGATATGCTTGAAGATTGTTGAACATAGATGTGTGTTTTTCATCTAGTAGGTCTAGCTCTTGTAGATGAGCTACTCTGTAGTAATGATCATCCTGGGCATGCTTGAAAGAGATGCATAGTGAAGGCAATTCAACCTCAATGGGAAGGATGGCTTCAGTACCATAAACAAGTGAGTATGGAGTGGCTCCTATGGGGGTATGATGATTAGTACGGTATAACCAAAGGGAGAGGAATATCTAGAGGTACCAATCACGATCGACATCATTGATAATCTTTTTGAGAATATTGACAATGGTTTTGTTGATGCCTTAGCCTGGCCATTATGTTGAGGGTAATATGTTGTAGAAAAATGTTGTGTGATATTATATTTAGTACATAACTAGTCTACATCTTTGTTCTTTAATGATCCTCCATTATCATATATAATGTCAGAAGGAATACCATAGCGGTAGATGAGATGGTTGAAGATGAATTTGGAAATTTGTTTTCTAGTCACGTAAGTGAGGGGTATAGCTTCAACCCACTTAGTGAAATATTCAATGGTGGTAAAGATATGTTTATGGTCATCAGATGAAGTGGGGTTAATCTTCCCAATGAGTTCATATCTTCATGTATAAAATAGCCATGGTGTCAACATCAACTTCAAAAAAATTTGTTGGGGCATGAATCAGATTAACATGCCATTGACATTCGTCACACTTCTTTACATATGCAGTGGCATTTAAGTCCATTATGGGCCAATAATAACCAGTATACAAGATCTTTTTGGATAGGACTACATTGATAGAATGGGCTCTACATACTCCTTTATGAACTTCTCTAAATGGTAATGTAGACTTTGCCAAAGTCAAATAACGAAGTAGAGTTCCATCAAAGCTATGATGGTAAAGGGTGGATCAAAGTAGAGTATAATGAATGGAATGATGAATGAAGGCTTTGGTTTGTTTTCAAGATAGGTTAGGTGGTATAACTTAGTCATGAAGGTAGTTTTAAAGGTCTAAGTACTAGATAAAATTAGGACCAATAATATCACAAATCATGGCAATGGTTGAAGGTTGATGAGCTAGTGCTGACAAATTCTTGATGAAGAACTAATATTCCCTAGCTTTGTCTATTTGTTGAATCAAAGAACCAATAGTATCCATGACATCTATATTTCTATTACTAGCCCTAGGTATATACTCAAATTGAATGTTGGCAATTAATTGTTTAAGAGTGTTGATCATAACTTTATATGGAACTAGCTTATCATGTTTGGTATGGAAATGATCTGTAACTTGATTGATGATTAACTAAGAATCACCATAAACTTGGAGATGAGATATATACCAATGCACTATTTGTCAAAGTCCTAAAACAAGTGCTTCATACTCGGCCATGTTGTTTGTATAAAGAAAGCTAATTCTAAATTATTTAGGGATTATATCCCCTTGTGGTGTAATAAATAATAGGCCTACCCCCAATCCATGTACAGTAAATTAACCATCAAAATACAACTGCTAGGGCTACTCCTTAAGGGGTGTATCAATAATGATCTTAATGGATTCATCAATAAATTGAGACTTGAGTGGTTGTGTGTCCATGAGAGTTGCTTCAGCAAATTGATCTACAAGAACTTGTCCTTTGATTTCTTTTTGATTTACATACTCTATGTCAAACTCACTGAGAATCATGATCTATTTAGCCATTCTACCTTGTAAATCTATTTTGGATAGTAGATACTTGAGCAGATCTACCTTTGAAATGACCATGGTTTTATTATTTAACATGTAATGGCATAGTTTTTGAGCTACAAAAACCATGGTTATACAAGATTTTTTAATAGGCACGTAGTTATGTTCATATGTAACCAAAGTATGGCTTAAGTATTATACATCATGCTCTTTTCCATTGTCATCATGTTGAGCCAAGAGTGGCCCCAGAGCATGATCGATAGTGGATAGGTATAACAAGAATGGTTTTCTTGATATAGGAGGTAATAAAATAGGTGGATTAACAAGATAGTCCTTGAGTTGTTGAAAATCTATTTGGTAGTGATCATCCCAATGAAATGTAACTCCTTTCTTGAAAAGATGTGTAAATAGATGGAATTTGTCTACTAACTAAGAGATTATGCATCTGATTAACTGGATCTTACCCTGTAAACTATGGAGTTGCTTCAAATTAGTTAGTGGTGGAATCTTGGTTATATCATGGACTTTAGTTGGATCAACTTCAATACCTCTACGAGATATGATGAAGCCAAGTAATTTTCTTGAAGTTACACCAAACACAAATTTCTTTAGATTCAGTCTAAATTTGTACTCTCGTAATCTTTCAAATATCTGACACAACACTGCTGGATGGTTAGCCCTGGGTTTGGATTTTCCCAATATGTCATCGACATAGTTTTCAATAATATCATGCATCATATCATGGAATAGGATAGTCATGGCCCTTTGATATGTGGCTCCCACATTCTTAAGGCCAAATGGCATCACTTGATAGTAAAATGCTCCCCATGGAGTGGTGAACATTATTTTATGTTGATCTTCTGATGTGATTCTAATATGATTATATCCTAAGAAGCCATCCATGAGTGAAATCATTTCATAACCCACCATGGAGTTGATGATCATGTTGATATTAGGAAATGGAAAATAATCTTTATGACAAGATTTGTTGATGTCTCAAAAATCAGTACAAATTTGTATTCCTTCAAGCTTTTTGCTAATAGGTACTACATTAGAGATCCATTCTGAGTAGTTAATGGATCTGATACATCCTATTTCTAAGAGTTTTTCCAACTCTTTCTTTACTAATATAGTAATTTGAGGAGGCATCTTACGTAGCTTTTGTTTTATTAATTTGGCATTAGGATTAACCATAAGGTGGTACAAAACTAAGGTGGGGTCCAAACCTGGCATGTCAGAGTATGCCCATGCAAATATATCTACAAATTATCTCAAAAGAGTTGTAAAGACATCTTTTTCCTCCTTAGTGAGAGATGCTCCTAATTTTATCCATTTTAGTTTTGACAATGTCCCAATGTTTACCTCCGTGGTATCTTCAACTAGAAGGGTCGAACTATCTTCTAGGATAGTAGGCAATAACTTGAACTATTGGATTATGTCAGGGTCCTCTATTAAGACTTGCTCTTGAACTTCTCCTAGGCATGATGAATCTAAATCTCCTAATGGGAGATCTGGCCATGTGACAAAAATAGTTAAAAATTTTTGAAGAATTTGATCAAATACTTGTCGTTGCTCAAAATTGAACTCAGATCCATAGACAAGTTCATAGTTTGTGGTCTCCTGAGCTAAATTTGAAGAAGAATGAACACCCCCATCTAATGGTGCTTGAGATAGGTTTTCACCACTAGAATGGCCTTTATCTTTACTTTTTCCCTAGTCAAAAAGTGCCTCAAAGAGGATTTCACTTTGGGACCTCAAAGTTTTATTTATTATTTTTGGATAAGGGTGTTCACTTGCTCTCCAAAATAGGCTACAAGATCCAATGTGATTGAGAATACTGAATTGTGATCTCCCAATAGAATTTTGTCTCTAAGACCTAATAAATCACAAAATACTTCATCATTCTAAAACTCATCAATCAACAGACTGGATTCTTGTTGGTCCCAATCTATCAGCTGGGGATAATATAATGGCAATGGGTTGTGATGAATGGCCAAGATAAGGGTACAAATGGCATTATTATCAAACAAGTTGGTTTTAGCTAGGTCATCAAAGGTGAGGTTATGGTTTGAGTCTACTTCACTATCGGCATCATCATCACTAGTCACTGGTGATGGAGTTTGAATTAGATATGTGGGGTCACCCCCAAGCAGTTTAAATCCAAGTCCATAAGGTCTTTCATACTTAGTCATGGAAATTGGCTTGATGGTTCTTTGCTAATTTAGTCTAAGGCCTCTTCTTTCATAATTTTGATGCTTCATGATCCTATTGGGAAAAGGGTACTTTTCACTTTTATAAAAATCAGCTTGGTTGTCATTATATATCCATGATTCGTCTCCTTCAAGAGGGTTAGGTTCTAGGCTAGATGCTGGTACAAAAGTGATAAATCTTGTATCTTTGTCCTTTTGTTGCCATGCCTATGTGTGGTGACTTTAGGTAACCTAAAGGTTTTTGGATTTTGAGGAAGATCAGCAATATGAAATGTATCATGGGTCACATACTCTCTTGGTCCATTATCTGAAATGGTGAAATGATTAAAAGCTTTAGGAGGTGGCATGTGGGAAATAGAATTCAAGGTATTAGGATCTATGCAATTATCTGATGAAGGATCAATAAGTATAGCCTTTCCTTTATCCTACTTGGAACTTGGATTCATACCATATTGATAATTATAGATTTAAAATTTGGCTTCAAGATGTTTGCAGTGTTCATATGAGTGTAAATTTCTTGAAATATTCACTTACATCCCTGAGTGAGAAAACTTGATACATGGGTGCAGCATTGACAGGACTGTATGAATATCATGTAACCAAGGCTTACCTAGAAGTATGTTGTATGATAACCCAAGATCAAGCACATGGCAAAGTGTATCATGGGTCAAAGGCACAATAATAACTAGCAAACTAATGGTGCCTTGTGATTCTCTTTCTTGATTAGCATAAGCTTTGATAGTTAATGTCTTTGGTTGGAGATCTATCATTATGTACCCAAGAAGCTTGATGAGCTTTAAGGACACTATGTTTAGGATAGATCCATTGTCTATAAGGACATGTTTCACTTTATGATGTCTTATATAAACTTCTATGTATAATGGATTATTATGGAGCAGGCCAAGGGAAGACATATCGCTTTGGTTGAATGTGACTTGTTGGGCTAGAGCTATGTGTCCAACCAAAGCTTGAAATTTATTAGGGGCTATGTCACTAGCAATAGTGGATTGGGTAAAAAATCATTCAAGATGTTCTTGTGGATTATTGATGTTCATAGTAAATCTAAAATAGAAATGTGTGCTAGTGTCTTTTGTAATTGTTCCATAATATCAAACTTCTTGTCTTGGTCAATAGTGAATGGTTTATTCTGATGTTGAATGGTTGATTGGATGATATGAAAAGTTTTAGATGGTTGTGTGCCTAAGATAGTAATATTTGACCTTTGAGTTGTGATTGCATAATGAGGATTAAATACTAGACCATTATTGTTAACTAATGTTGGAAATGATGTGGGACCAGATAGGACAAGTGTCAGTGTCAGTTACTAGTGCACTTGCATGTTGTCATGTGGCAAGAATGAGTCATTGCTATAAGATCCAAAAGTGGAAGTCCTAGTTTGTTGGTTTGCCTGTATGCACTCTCAGGCCAAAGAAGGATTATCAATGTAATTTGGTTAGATAATATTAGTTAACAATGGTCTAATCTGATTAGTGCTTGGTTTAGGATTAATGGAGATGGTACTAATGCTACCTCTTGTAATATGACCTACAACCCTATTGTAGTCATGTGCCACTGCATGGTAGGTTTGTTGGTTATTATCATTCTAACCTTGGTTTTGTCTATTATTTTGTCATTATGGATTCTGCTACTAATTTTGTCGAGTCTGCTAGTTTGGCCTTTGATTTTGATACTATTGATTTTGTTGTTGCATTAGTCATTATTTTTGTTGTTGCTAATTATTTTGCTATTGTTGATTGTTATGTCAGGGAAAAGGGTTTTGATAAATCTCAAGAGTTTGATTGGAAGGGGAAGCACCATTATCGAATGTTATCTCCCCATTCTCTAACATATTTTCAATTTAAATTCTTGATTTGGACACATCTTCATAAATTATACTCATTAACCCAATGATAGTCACAAAATTCATTTTCACGATACTAATCAAGGTAAGGAATGCCTTGCAGATAATGCTTTGGTATAGGCCAAATAATTAGATTAATGATAGCAAGCTTACAAAATGCATATTCAATGGGATCTCCTAGGTCACTAAAGACATGACGTGCAGGCACGGTTCTCTTAGGAGGAGGGGTTTGCAATGGTAAAGGTTATTATATTTATCATGCATGTTTTGGTTTTTATGCTTATAATATTGGTTGGAGAGGTTGTTGGGTAGGAGTAAGCTGAAAAGGTGGTGCATATGAGGTTTACACAATTTGCACATGATGAGATTTAGTTACTCCATTTCCCACAACATTCCTATTTTTTTTGAATTATTTCAGTCTTTCTTGGTTATTGCCCTATGATGGTTACATTGCTTGTGCTTGAATAGGATGTTTCTATTAGCTATTTCCCTAATTGGTAGAATTAAGTTTGATGACTCCTTTATTGATGAGCATCCACTCAATCAACAAACCCTTATCAATTATCTCTTTGAATGTATGTGCACATTGTAACTCTAGATGGTAAGCTATCTCACTATACATTTTTTTCTTAAACACAGTGGCTAATTATTTGTCTAGTAAACTATGGGTGAAATGGATTGTAAGGTCTCTCCATCCCTACAAATAACTTGTAAACCTCTCCCCAGTTTTTTTCTTTGCTTGTGTCAAGTCCACAAATGAAATCTCATGCTTGAGATTATAGGAAAATTGTTGCACAAATTTATTAGAAAGGTTATCAAAGTCGGTCACTAAATTCTTGGGAAACTTTAAAAACCACTTCAAGGCTTGTCCAGCCAAGCTCCTTGGAAACAACATCAAAAGGTATATGTCTCTATATGCCACTAGTTGACATGTGACAAAGAATTCATTCAAAGGGGCCTTAAGGTCACCTTTCCCTTTGTACTTATCAAATTTGGGTGGTTCATATCCTGGATGAAATGGTATCTACAAATACTCCATGTTGAATGGATATGAACACATGTCATCCAATTTAAATTTTTTAGTCTACTTCCCTATCTGAATGGTAGTAATTTCATCCTTCATCTATTGCAATTCTTGGGATAGGAAACTAGAAGTGATATTGGTTTGAGCGAGAATATTGGTTTGGGTGGATGGATGAGAGGTCATAAGTGGGACACTTTGACTAGGATATGATGGTAATACCTATTGAGGTATATTAGATTGGTTAGGGAATGGACCAAGAATATGCATATGTGGATTACGACATACTTGAAATTACACATTTAGTTACATGATATCTGGTTTGGTTTGGTGATAAAGGTTTGACTTGGAGGATTTTATGGTTGGGATGAAGGGATATAACTATATTATGCATGTTGTGGTTGAAAAGGGACATGTTGAATAATTGAACCTTGTTATTGAGTGAGAACTTGTGGACCAAGACCCTAACTCTAAATTTGTGGCACATTTTGAACCATTAGTTGTCTAATAGGTACTTGAGAAACATGGGGACCTCCTTGTTGCACAAATCCTTATGAAGAAGTAAAAGTAGATTGCAGATTTGGCATCTATTGCTGACCAATATTTGCATGTTATTAACTAGTCATTGCTCTATTTTGAATTGGCATATTAGTCTATGATTGGAGAGGTATGTTCATCATTACCTGGTGAGGTGGTACATTAGTTTCCCCTAATTGAGGTGGCAATGTATTCATCCTCTATTGCATTGATACACTAGATTGTGCCTGCTATTATGGAATACCACTCACTACTTGTTGAGGGGGAGTAAGATTCATCACAGTCTATCATTGAGGTGTAACATTAGACAATGTTTGATTATCTAATCCTATAGGTTATACACTTAAGGAAGTGGCTAGTTGAGGCTAGGGTGTAAAAACTCTTATTCCTTGGTTTGATGATCTGATTATGGGATTAACTATAGGCACATGTTATTGGCTAGTTATTTGTGTGTTAGTACCACTTTCATCAATATTGGATGTTGTTTTCACAATATCTACTACGTTTGGCTCAATATTTAGTGTAGATGCTAAAGACACTTCTTCAATAATTGGCATATGCATCAAGTTATCTACTAGAGTGGTTTGTAAAAATGGGTCAAAACTCGGATTTTCTTGTCTAGTGAATTCTATCAACACTCTTGTTGAAGGTACTAGGTCAATGAGAGGCTTAATTACCATGTTCATCTGATTAAAATCACATGCTAAATTTAGGTAAGTTTGGTATGCTATTTTTATTTGGTTAAAGTGATCTTCCATGATGTTTTTGCCTTGATTGGATATATTAGGGTCTTGATACTTTGTTTAGAATAGAGCCATAGGATTTCTAGAAGAAGCATGTTGATCATAAATGATATTGTGGGGCACTCTTACTAGACTTGGTAAATTTTCATGAGGGAAGTCTACCAAAAACTTGGCCCTTACCTCTATGGCTCTAACCAAAATCTCATCTTTGTTCTCTAACAAATGTTGCTCAAAAAAAAAAATAGATCATACGTGGAAGTTGTATTAGTAGAATATGACTATTGAAGAATTGGCTCATCCACTATTAGTATTATAGATAGGTATTGTGTAGTTTATTCTTGGTCCTATTCTAAATAAGGTGGTGTGTTAACCAGGTAGTTAGCTAATGTATCTTGGCTTTGGGCCCCTAATTGAGTATTTTGAGAGGGATAAGAATCCATCTCATAAGCAATATTATCTACATAGGGGTCTTACACCATTTCTTCCTACACAACTACATTACTAATCCCTGGATTGTACATGAGTCCACTATGAGTGTAGGAATACATGTTAGGATCCATAGTCAATGCTTTGTGATAAAAGGTCAAAGAGTTATACAAACTCTAAAAAAATAAGAATCTAAAACAAATGATGCATTCAACTTGGTCTAGATTTTTCAAAAGGATCAAAAGGTTTATGCAAAGATTTGTGAGGAAAAAAGATAGTATAAAGTATCTAACATTTCACTATTCACATAAAGATAAACAAGTAAATGGACTAAAAAATTGAAATGCCAAACTCCAAGGTCAAAGTATTTCAAATTAGTCTAATCTAAGAATTTAAAAGTTGATAGGTCTTTTGGCCAAAAGTGGCATCAAAAGCTAGGCTCAAATAGGCATGTGTTATGACTCTTGGCCAAACGGCGTCAAAAGATATACTTTGAAAATGGATGAAATTTTTAATCTAATGGATTTGAAACACTTATAACAAACACTAGGCATTCAATTCTTAGTCATGAACTTCATCAGCTAGGTATAAGGTATGAAATAAAGGGAACTTTTAGCAATAGTTTATTTTCTCATAAATAATGGTATAAAACTTGGTTCTTTTGACAAATAGGCTAGACAAAATTGAGCGGTATAACTATGTTTTAGACAAAGGATCACAAAAGGTACACTTGGATTGGTTTAAAAATGTAGGAACAAATTTAGAATTATATGCAAAAGGGTCTATGAAATAAAGTTTAAAATGATTTGGGTAGCGTAACGATGTTATACTACCCAAAAGGTGTGATAAAATAAGTATGTTTCAAAGACTCTCTAAGGCAAAGATATTTTTCCACAATTTTGATAGCATAACACTACCTTTTTTGACTCAAAATGTTGTGGTATATAGACTTAAAGTGTAAGTGTTTAGCATAAAATGACTTAATTCTATCAAGAGAGGATAATGATTTTGAGTCTTAAATGGCCTTCAACCCAAATTGGAAATTAAATTCAATTTCCCTCAAGTTTAGTGAAAATGACAAACCCACTTAACACATCAACCCTATGAACTTGTAAAGGTGTAATTAGGAATTTATATTACAACTGAAGGACTTAAACAACTTTGGTCAAGGTCTAGACTCAATTAGATAGCATAACTGCACCAAAGTATATGATATGACTCTCAAGATTTTGAAGAACTTTGAATAAGACAAATTGATGATCTCACATGGGCAGCATAATTCCTCTTTATTCAAAGGAAAATTTGGACTATGTGTTTGGTTTGGGATTTTTTGTTTACACCAAGTTTTGACTCCAAACAAGACTTTAATCTAGGATAAGACCAACTAATTAATCACCCTTAGATCCTAAACTGACAAGGTTGCTTGGTATTAATGGAATCCATTAATATACATCATTTGAGGGGATTTTAAGTGTTCATCCAAAAGTAAATGCGCATTATATAGTAGGGTTTTTACACCCCCCTCCCTTCTCTCAAATGACAATACTGTGACATGGACCTTGAAGCTCACCTTACACCAACAATACTTCTATGACAAGTGGGGATTCATCTAAAATCTAACAAGTTTTTGAATGATCTAGGGGAATCAATTGCACAATGACTTTCACACCAAACAGTGAAAAAAAAATCATGGATTTTGGGTCCGTATCACTTGGCTTGTTATAAAAAGGTCTAGTCCTTTTTGTAATCACTACATCCTACTATTCGCTCAGTGTAGTGCAATTTCTAAAGTGCCACTACGTCTCATGTGCAACTCTAAAAGAGTCAAATGAAGTCAATACCAAGAGATGAAACCCCAAGTCAAAGCTTCCCTAAAGAACTTATGGGAGGTGATGAAGTCCCCCTCATAAGCCAAGATGCATAAACAAATAAAGCATGAAAATAGAAAGACTTTAGGGTCATTTTTAAAGTCACCCAAACTTTGATGAGTTTCTGGGGAGTGCTTTAGATGACTTTCTTTCTAAGCCTTGGACTAGGTGACTTGCAATAGGAATGGTGCTTTTGATTCCAAGGGTTCCCTAAAGGGGACAAATGGAAGAGCATACATGTAACATTCCTCTTTTTGCCAAATAATATTTGATTAAAGAACTATTGTAAACAAAAATTAACAAGTGTGTTCAATTTTAAACCCCAAATGAAATGTTTGGTGGTGTTCATTTGACCCCTTGGTCTTAGTTGCAAACTTTAAAAACATTCACCAAAAACATCTAAAAATTCTTTGTTAAACATCCAAAACAAGGTTCCTAATCAATTTTTAAGCATGTAAAAGTGATTTAAACATGTTTTGAGCTAATATCTCACTTGGTCCTATAGCAAAATTGTTAGCATGTCCTTTAGCTTTGAAGCCCTTTTGAGTTTGAAATAACAATCTTTAAAAAATTAGCTCTTAGGTCTATGTTTTTGGAAAAACACAGTGATCGATGTTATTAATACCATTGAAATTGATTATGATCAATTGAGATCTAACCGATGTCAGTTCTATTGAACGATGTCAATTAGGTCACATAATCGATGTCGATATTTCTATCAATGTCGGTTACTATGTAAAAACCATGGTAACCAAAAATGGTAAAATAAAGCTAAAAAGTCAATTTGCAAGAGTTTTAAAGGCTCAAATGAATATTTTAAAGTTGTAAAAGGATATCCTTCAAGCATAGGATGTGTCTAGTCCTATTGGGCATGACATTATGTGATCTAGGAATTTAGCTCAAGAGAGGATGGCTAGTATGGTGTTAATTCCAAAATGAAAACAAAATGAAACAAACACACTAATAACATAACATCTTTAGGCCTAGACACTAGGGAAAGCTTAGTTAACAAACACAAATGACAAGCACAACAAAAAAGTGAGGAATCAAACAAAATAATTATTTCACCTTCCTTAGATGCTCCAAATGCCTTTGTAATGGTGGCTTGCTCGGCTTGTGCTCATAAAGTCTTCATCAAAGGAGGCTTGGCTATCTCCTCTTCTCCTTAGCACCTTTGGCTTGTAGCTTGGCTTGGCTTGGAATCAATTTGGCATAGTAACACTAGTTTATTGAAGCTTTTAGAACCAATCCTGCATTATAACTTTAAACTAATTAAGCTTAGAAATGTTGTTGTGAGGCCTCTTATTTAAAAAAATTTGGATTTGGCTATAATCAACCTGAACCATCCATCTCAAGATTGAGATGTGTGGTTAAGAATTAATTAAATTTTTGGAATTAAGTTTATAATTATCCTCATCATGGAATTGGAATAAGGGGCAATTAAGAGGCATGGAGGGCATCATGGAAGGCATTGATGAGGCATGGGAGGCATGAATCCTGATATTTATGGCATTTATGGCCTAGGGATGTCTTCCCAAGAAATTAGGTCACTTGATGATGTAGATATTCAATATTCATTTCCAAAACAATTTATTCAACAAATTTCCATGGAATTATTAATTAGGCCTTGATTTGGATTAATTAGCTCTTAAGCATGATTAAGCACTTTGTGCACAAATTACCCAAAATGATCAAAATGTCTTATTATTGGTCTAAAATTTGACTAGATTGGAATTAGTAGGTGTTTTTAGATAAGTTAGAATTATATTCCCATTTAGGATGTTACCAACAAAAAATAACAAAGGCATTATATTCCCATTTAGGATGTTACCAACAAAAAATAACAAAGGCATGAGTCTTGTACAGAAGATTTGATAAGGAAGCACAATCCAGAGCACCCAGATGCAAATTTGACATTTTGACTCAAAATGAACTTATCAAAGTTAGCTGGCCCATAAATTGCATTGCCCCATTTAGGGATACCCTACCCAGAATCAGCACTTGAATATGTCAATTACACATCATTTAGTGTGCTTTAGTGTTTTTAGGCCAAATTGTGTGTTTTTGGTGGAAATTATCCAAAAGCCTGATTGGAGGTTATCAGTGGCCAATTTTAGGTGTCTACAATAATCATATACCATATATATTTTTACCTACTTCCTTTAATCACGTGAAGATACTCTTTTCTCAATGAAGTACTTGAGACTATGGTGATCATTTTTGAGGTAGAAGTGTCTCTCAACTAAATATGGGTTCCAATTATTTACATCAAAAGAGGGATAACATTTCCTTCTCACATGTGGAGTGGTATAATTTTTTAATTATGATTATCTTGTTGGTGAATGTGAGGGGTTGACCTTCCTGCATTAGGATAGGGTTAATTCCACTTCACGAGCCATCACTTTCAATGACAAAGGGTTTGGATAAGTCGAGCATAGCCATAACTAGAGTATTATACATTGCTTCATTAATAATTTGGAAGGTCGTGTCTACCACCTTTATCTAGTGAAAGACATATTTTGCTAACATGGTATTCAATGGAGCTACGATTTTCTCATAGTTATAAACAAGATTTATTTAATATCTAGTTAGGCCTAAAAAAATGTGAAGGCTCTTGAGTTTTTTGGGTTTAAGAAAAAAAATCATGGACTTAATTTTTTAGGATCCACTCTAACTCCTTCCTCGAAGATGATGTCTTTATATACCCATTTGGCCATACACAGAATTTGACCATTTATCATATAAATAGTTCTCATAAAGGAATTGGAATATTTATTCTAGATACATTATATTCTCTTCCCACATATGGCTATAAATAAGGATGTATTCAAATGATACTAAGACCAGTTTATGGAGAAATGACCAAAAGATCTTGTTTATTAAGCCCTAAAATGTTGACAAAGAATTGATGAGATCAAAGGGCATGACAAGTAAATCATAATGACTATCATGAGTTTGGAAATTTTTATTATGAATATCTTCTTCCTTGATGTGGATCTAAGGACATATTAACCTCAATTTGAGCTTTGAGAAGAAGCATGTTCTATGCAATTCATCTAATAGCTCATCACCAAAATGGGAAACCTTTTATTGATTTTGAGTTCACTTAATGCTTAAAATTTAATAGAAAGGTTCAAAGTCCCACATTTTTATGTATAAATAATAAATGGGAATAATAGGGAGTGATGTTTGGTATTAAAATTCTCACTTCCAAAAATTATTGAACCATTTTTTATTTCATTATTTTGTAGAAATGGGTAGTGGTAAGGATAAATTATTGGAGGTACACTTCCTAAAACAAGTTGAATGGGATGATATTCTATCCATTATGTAGGTAACCCTTAGGCTCATCAATTACAACTATATTATTACACACAATTTCATGTAATACCATTGGATTTTTTAGATTAGATGATTTGTTAATCTCGATGGTACAAACCTAGGTAACAATCTTATGAAATCCCTTTTTTAGAAAATTCTCCATCTAATGAGGGATAATGATGCTTGTTGATATTAGAGTGAGTATTTTTAAGGTGTGTTGTTTACCCTTATTAGTTAATTACATCCATATTTTAAAACATTACCATAGGAAAGCTCCTAGTTTTTGAAGGCCTTATGCCCCCAAAATTATGATGCAGCCTCCTAGAGGTATAACAAACATGTTTGATTTAAAATTGTAATCCCCCACTGAGATTTTGAAATTTCATAATTATATATTAAAAGGTAAGGTTTCACATTTTTCTATCATGAGTTAAAAATTTGAATAGGGATAAACATAAGAATTGACTTATTTGGCTATATGAGGGTTAATAAAGTGATATGTGTTGTCGTAATCAATGCAGATTGTGAGGGGATGTTTTTTTAAAGTATCCATTGACCTTAAATTTTTGAGGAGTGGTGATGACATAAAATTAGTGCATAAAAATTTATAATTTTAGGTCCTCTTCAATTTCATTTCTTATTCCTTTTCTTCTTTTAGAATTCTAGTGCATATTCCAATTCGTCAGACTTTAGAGGTGACTCTACATCAAGTAGGCATTATTTTTGCTCCACATAATGGTGTCATAATGTAAATTTGTCATTGCATATTAACGTAATATTTTTCTTATTAGGCCCACATCTCAACCTCTATTACTTATTTTATGGGTATAGTTATCAGGTTTGAGAATGTTTCTAATTTGTCAGAGATCCCACCAAGATTGTAGATGGAATACAAAATGCACTAACGCTTGAACAAGGTAAAAATGTCAAATGACTAAGTAGTTATGAGAGAGAAACTATGATTATAATAATTCAAATTCTCTATGAATAAATCACTACTGCTAGATGTATAAATAGGTAAGTAAATGTGCAACTCACCCTAGAATAGTGAAAACCCCCAAACCTAGAATAGTCAGTCAATGGTCAACCAATCAAAATAATAACACCCACTAACTAAAATACGATAGAAAATTTAACTCCCTATGATGTGCACACCTAATAAATATAATATCACAAGTGTAATAAAATCCCAAATAACACAATAAAGGAAAATAAATACCTACACTAACACCTCCCATAAGAATAACTTAGGTGGGTGGAAGAAATAGGTCTCAACAATAAGGTCTGATGAGGTACCCATGTAAAAAGTCATAGGAAAATAATACCCCCTAAAAGAGAGAAAGAAGAAGACAAAGATTAAAATCCCCACAAAATATGATGTTGAAGTTATCCGCACTCCAAGTATAACTTGCAAGATGACTAATATCGATAACAACATCCTCTACCTAAAGACTGAAGGAGGTTTATCTACATTGAAAAATGTTTCTTCCTTTGTCCAAAAGAATAAAATTAGGTATGTATTGAAATTATAACCATTCCAAAAAGGAATATGAAGGTAGATATGTAAAAAAATTTGAGTAGGGTTTAAAATAAAAGTATGACATAGGTACAGTAAGATTATATGCAAAAATTGAATGTAATGTCACTAAAGTAAACATGTAAAAAGTAGGTGTAGTGAAGAGTGGATCACCATAGAATAATGAATAAGTCTACCAAGTTCCTAATGGATATCCAACCAAGGTATAGTCCCTAAACAAGGAACTATGTTCTTCATGCATAGTAAGAAGGCCAACTGCTCTATGTAATAATGGTGCAATGAAAATAGAGGCTATGTCAGAATATGGAATGCCCTATAGTTATGGAATGGACTACATGATGTATGATGAGTCCTAAATTAGTATGCATGTGCCCTATAATGTTTGAAGTAGACCAGATGTAGGTATATTAGGAAATAACCACTCAATATCTAGAAAGTGAAAAGGATATGGTCGAGGTGTGTCCACATCACTATTGTATTCATCTATGCCAGAAGAAGAGTCCTCAATCTCATAAATGTGATTAGGCTCAAAAATGTCATCAAGGAAAAGTGATTTTGATGAAGAATAATGATATGGAATATTCTTAGAAAGAATGTCCATAAGAAGTGGAGAGCATAGTTCAGCAACCCTCAAGGCTGAATAAAATACTATAGATGAATCACATGGATCTTTAGACTAAGTATCCATAAGAAGAGAAAAGTCATCAATGATCTCATAAGGTGTACTCTCACCAAAAATAGTAGAGACCTATAAAGTACCAATTTGTGATGGATTTAAATGAGCAACATCATGCACATGAATGGAAGTAGAATCTACAATGGGAT
The DNA here is from genome assembly GCA_037957365.1 of Torreya grandis. Lineage (NCBI taxonomy): Eukaryota > Viridiplantae > Streptophyta > Pinopsida > Cupressales > Taxaceae > Torreya > Torreya grandis. The sequence continues at coordinate 991,443 of JARHVA010004529.1, read as the reverse complement.
AACTAAGGTCTAGCATAATATTATCTTGTAGTGGTGGCTTGATAAAAGGAAGAGCATTGTTCACCATGGATGTGTCATCACAGGAAATAGGAGTAGGAAGATAGAGTATAATAGTCTCTAAAGAGATGATAAGAAGAGGAGGAGGAGGTGTGATGTAAATATTAGTGGTATCTGTGAAAAGAGACTATAGAATGATCCAAATAGTGTAGGAGATGATGTATGTTCTACATGGAAATGGAGATCTATGGAAACATGTAATAATATGGTACTAAGAACCTTGCCACAAGTAATATCCCTCTTATCCAACTGAACAAAATTAGTAGGAGCAAGAATCTATCCATATATAAATTGATTATGATTTTTACCTGTGAGCAAGTGTTCTATATATACATGTCAAGAAGCATAGTTGGTATTTCCAAAAAGAATAAATGGTGTAGAATCAACTTTCCTCATCTGGAGTCTCTCAAATATAATCATCATGACTAAGAGAAGACACCAAGGAAGTGCAAGACTACATAACAAACTTTATAAAAATGCTAAAATTTTGCACACTCATGAATGAACATCAAACATAGTCAAGAATGCATCCAAGTGAGTAACTAGTATAAGAATTAATGTAAATAGTGCATGCTCAAAATATGGATGTTGGGAACAATTGAAAATACATCCACCTATGAGCAATAACTGCATAAGATACAATGCAAAAAGTAATAGGTCCCATTTGATAAGTGACCCCAAAAATATGGCTCTTTATAACTTTAGTGTGTTTATAATTAAAATAGTTCCAATGCATGGGAAATTAAAAAACACCCCTCTTACTTGCCCCTATGTGCTTCTAAGACAAAGATAAGCCACTTAAGGAAAAATAAAATGACTATTATAAATAATAATAGTTTAAAATAGTTAGTTTTAAAAAATATTCTAGGGCACAACTAAGTAATCAGATTAGGTTTTAAACTTTATATTTTGGAGAATAAACTAGGTGTTGCTATAAGAGAATAAACTTAGAATTTTTCAAAATCAAACAAAAAACCAGGTCATCACCACTATCTATACACTAGTCTTAGAGGTTTCAAATGCTTTTGACAAATCAAGCATGTTATCATGCCTTTTACCATGGTCTGCACTTATATGTAAACCAAGTTCCTCCAAGGAAAAGATTGTCCCTATTGCACTGGCTGCATGCTCAAAATAATGGTTTTCATGCCAAAAAAATATACCAAATATGCCAAGAAGGTCATCAAGATAGAAGAAGAGAAGCAAGTTATGGGTGGTTTAGAGGATGGTGAGTGGAAGGATAGAATGGGTGAGGGAAATCAGCTACATGCAGTTTTATCCCCTTCAAATGGATATATTTCCCTTCTAACCAGTGGAAAATCAAACTCTTCTTTCCAAACTCAACCAGAGGGCAACATAGTTGTTGGCTTGTCCATGAAGGTGAAAGGTAGTCAAACTAGTATTAATGGAACATTAGTAGATCTCTAACTAGTAAATAGATGGGGGTGAGGTAAAATCACCATGTAAATCATAGATCTAATTAATGCCTATGAGTCCAAATGGTTTTTTTTTAAAAGAAGTCTAGTCCATTGAAACCAACTAAGTGGAGGTGCAAGAAAGTGATATTGGTGCCAAATGAGATTGACAATGCTAGAAAGAGAGTTTAAGGATGTGGAAGGCTTTTTTATCAGTGAACATTCTACCAATGGTGCATAAAGACCCTAGAGGGAGAAATTTTGATGAGACCACGAGTTGTACCACTTTCACTAGCCACCACCAAACCACCTATTTCTAGTAATGGTGATATCCTTTTTGGATAACTCTACTCAAATAAAACCAAATGCCTTATCTAAAACCACACAACTAAAATTCCATAAACAACCAAGTAAATGCACATAACTCATATGCAAGCATTGCTTAGTTGTTAGAGGAGAATAAACTACATATAAAACCTCTAACAATGGATGGAGAGGAACACAATTACTTTTTTTAATAAACTCACATTTTCATAACAAACTCAAATAACACACAAAATCAGACAAGTGGTTTACCAAACCTGATGCCTTGATACAATGTCAGATATCTTGCCAGGATCATAGATGGAATATTAAATGCATTTATGCTTAAACAAAGCAAAAATAACAAATGACCAAATAGTTTTGATAGAGAAACTATGAGTGTAACAATACAAATCCTTCATAAATAGCTCACTAATACTAGATGTACAAATAGGTGAGTAAATGTGTAACTTCCCTTAGAATAGTGGAAACCCCCAAACCTAAAATAGCCAATCAATGGGCAACCAATCAAAAGAGTAACACCCACTAACTAAAATATGATAGTCAAGGTACCTCCCTATGACATGCACACCTAAGCAAGTTAATCTCATAAGTGTAGGAAAATCCCAAATAACACAATAAATGAAAATAAATACCTACACTAACATAGTGTGGTGGCATGTAATTCTTAAATGGGTGAAATTTTGATGACTTATGCTGGGCTATGAAATTTTCTTCAGCCAACTTAGCTAACCCAATGGCTACCATCATATCTTGAGGTTTGAACATTTTCACCTTACCTCTATTTTCCTTTTTTATATGATTAATGAAATAAAATTTGAATAAGTCATCTATTAACCATTTCATTTTGTTGGTGAGTTTTTAAAATGTTGTCTCGTGTTTTAAAATGGAACCAATTTTTCATAATTTGGTAGGGTTCCCATGAAATACTCATATGTACTTAGGTAAAAGAGAACCAATAATAATTCACAAAATTTTGACCATGGGGAATACCATTATATTTATCATACTATTGGAACCAATGAACAACATTTATCTCCATGTTGAAAGAGTATTTAGATACTCTATCTTGGAATGGGGTGTCATGCAAACATAAATATTACTCTACAATCTAGATCCAACTAATGGGATCTTTACCATCAAATTTATTAAAATCCAATTCAAACCTCTTGACATTCTCCCATAATTGTAATTATGTTCAAAAAAAATTCTCAGACTAATCCATGATTTTTAACCACTTAGTTCATGAAGAGTGTCCAACATACTTTTTTGTTTGACATTGACACCAAAGAGTTGGAATTAGAGGTCATCCCAAATGGCATGTATTTATACTATAAAATTAGTAAGTTGTTTCTCCACCTTTGTTAATTTGGTTACAACCACCATATGGAGGAGGGGTTTTGGTATTTTCCATAAAGTGTTACTAGAGTTATATTCTAAAAAATTGACTTGATGAGACAATCATATGCACCACAAATTTGAAAACAATAGAATTTTTTCTTGGTAAATAATTGATGAGATATTACACCTTGTATAAATAATTGTTCAAGAATATTTTAAACCTTTATGGCTTTAGTTGTTTTTGTATGGTGTCAAAAGAGTCTTAACCTTTCTAACTATTGTGGTTATTATATTTCTAACAAAAATACTCTTTATATCTATGACTCCAAGAGTGTTAGGGTTATGATAAATAAGGTTACTATAAGGTTTTTAATGTATGTGATCTTTAAATATGCTTATATTATTCATAAATAGTGTTATCCCAATATTTTAGAGATTTAAATATAGAGGATCAAACCATCATGTATCCCATTATCTCATCTCTAAGATATAGTGCAAGTAGCTTCCTAGAACTAACAGCTTATCAGTGCATCCTCAAATATAAATGGATGAAGGCTTCCAATGGAAAAATAAAAACCCTAGGTTATTCCTATATAATTAAAGGTACATGGAAGCTAAAATACTTATATATTGATATTTGAGGCTTGGGTGTTAGGGGATGCCCTTCACTTTACCGATAACATGGAGTCAACTTAAATAATAATGACAACTTTTTGTGAGTTTTAAAACTAAAGAAACATAGTTTTTAACCTATTAATAAGTACTTGTAAGAAAAAAATTGCCAAATTTGGGTAAAAATAATAGTGTTGCCACATTTTTTACCACTTTATGATCACCATGGAGAGAAAACTATGGGTAGTCATAAAAATCTCTAAACTAGTGAAGTTATTTTGGAACACAAACCTATAAAGTGCTCTAATACTATATATTAGGAACCTAATTACATATAGATTAATGTACCACAAGGAATATATCAAATATGTATTGAACTAAAATAAGATATAAATATTGTATTTATTAAATGAAAAAACACACTAAAAAGTATTATGGGCCTCTTCGAGGGGGGAAGCTCCTTTGAGCATGGCTCAATACAAAATATTCAATATGGGAACCTTCCTATTACATAGGCTCTTTATTTAAATTAATATAATTAATACAAATACTACTTATTATACATGTAGGATAATTACAAATAGCTAATGGGATGACTTACAAAGCACAAGCATCTAATATTTTATCAATAACACCTAATACACACTAAAAGAGTTAAGACAAAGGGGACCTAAATTTTTCACTTTTTTGGCTTGATAAATAGATGGAATTATTGAAATTATGTAATCCACTTAATATGGTATGTTTTCTCCCACTTTTTCTATCTTTGAAAGAGATAAATAATCTTATAATCTAAGTAAATGATTATATCTTCACCTAAAATGTAATTATTCAGTGTTTTACTACTTTAATAATGGCAAATAACTCTTTATCATAGGTGTAGTAACCTTGAACTATGTTTTTTAATGTCTCAAAGTGATGGAAATCAAACATACATATTGATATAATACTACACTAAGTGCATGGTCAGATGCATTGGTCTTGAGCTCAAATGAGTGGACAATGTCAAGCATTTCCAAGATGGGCACAACACAAAGGCATTGCTTAAGCTCATCAAATATTTATTTTTCATGGATGTAAAATAGAATGAAATTTTGGTATGCATGAGATGGATAGGATCAAAATATAGGTGTGGAAATCCAAGGATGAACATATGGTAAAATATATAAAGTCAACTAAAAATCTTAAATTATGTGAGATCTAGAAAAGTTAGCCAATCTTGGATCACTTTGATCGTATCTAGATATACATGGATACTTATATAATCAATTATGTGCATCTAATATTCAATATTCATGACACCAAATGTACACTCATTTATTCTAGATTGAAACTTATCTTTTCACAATATCTTTAAAATATGTGCAAAGTGTTCCATGTGCTTCTCCTAAATCTTGTTGAATATGAGTATGAGATCCTAGTACAAAATGAATAATAATCTGGTGAATTGTCTGAATATATCATTTATCAAGCACATGAATGTTTTTGATGCATTTTTCAAGCCTAAGGGTAGAGCCAAATATTTTTAAAAACTCTCCTTTATTTTGGAAGTTATCTTCAAAACATATTTGGGATGGACTAGTACATGATAGTTTCATGTATTCAATTACATCTTAAATAAGTATTTTTTAACTCAAATCTAGTATCAGAGATCATTGATGTATAATAATAGATACATATTCTTCATTTTTATCTTATTGAGTTCATAATTTTTGATGCATACACTCCATTATCCATAGTTTTATGGTGTAAGTATTATTATAAAAGAGCTCTTGGATTAGGTGTCAAACTTAATCATTCTCCTAAATGCACTTATGGTATAATGGATTTTTGATAATAAGGTATTTAGTTACCAAAATTATTTGATGATTTATTATGCTCATTTGGTTCTTCAAAAATTTATGTGTACCACTATAATAACTTATCAATTCTCCATCAATATTTTTTAGCATGACATCCTGCTAATGTATGCTTTACCAATTGCATAAGTATATATAAATATACCATTAGGATCATGAACATTTACACATGTTATACCTTATTTTTTATTGATTCTATGATGGTTAATATGTGTTCTTTGACATGGATGTTCCATATCAGTGTCTTAACTTGATAGGTACTATTAGAGTGATACACATGTCTTGATAAGAAAGATGTCGCATTATTCCTATGGTATGACATCACAATTGATTTTGTCTCACATGGTTAAAACTCCATATAATTTCACCCCAATTTTTATTACTAGGTGAGATTAATCTAATTAAGATAAAACTTTAAAATAGAATTCAAATTATAAGATATGGCATTCAAACATACATCTAAATGTAAAATATTGAAAATCAATTTTTATAATTTGATAAGGGAATATGAAAAATATGTAAATTACTAAATATATTAAGATACTTATCACTTTTTATTAAATATCTAACTATTATGATATTTTATAAGTGAGCATGTGTATGTTCTATTTAGTTTAGGAACTGATCTATTGCCTACATTGGGTCAATTTTGCAAGATTGGGTCAATATCACAAGTCAATATTGACCTAATGGTCAAAAATAACATATGAAAAATTATGGCACAATGAATATACATTCATACGAAATTATATTTATTTTATCTATGTTTACGATCATGAACCCTAATGATGCATGCAAATCTATAAATCAGCCTACTTTGCCTTAAAACCCTAGATTTGGTTATGAAGGATAGAAACTTGAAAAATGGGGAAAGTGTAATGGGTTGAGATAACCTAAATCACCTCTTGTAAAATGATTGGTTTATGCATACATAATCAATGCTATAAGGAGTAAAATCAAGCCACACGTAGTTTGATTGTGTTATTATGCTCCTTCACCATGTGAATGCAAAAAATGATTGAATTTGGTACTTGAAAACGTTTGATTTGACCTAAATTTTGAGTGATTTAAACTTTTATTATTATTGCTCCTACTGATAGGTATATAAATTGAGAATAATATGGAATATTTTCTCAATGTATAATAATATATAGACAAGTTCCAAATAAATACCAGATGGATGCTATATAGATTTAAAATGAGGCCTTGATTTGTTTATATATGCCATTTGAATAATTTCTCATGCCACCAACACACTAAGCTTATGATCCAACCCTGAAGATGGGTTTGATTTATAAAATATTCATTACTAGGAGTGGGATGGTTCTAACTAATTTAGGTTGTTATTGATTGGTGATAATGAGTATAACCATCAAAATTAACCCGTATATAGGTGGACTACTATAATATTTTGGAGATGTATGTGCATATTGATCTTGAATTTTTAACATCTAACTCTATCATAAATATATGTCTAAATCAATTATGGTGGTGATGGGGGTAGAGGAAGAGATAACACTAACTATAGGGGATACTTTTACCCTAATCCTAGGACTATAACCATAATGTTTTAGTATATGTAATTTAGGCATTGGTTTACTATGGATGGAGACCCCATTACTTTGTAGTGATAGGAATGGAGTGGTTATTAGGTTTTATCCTACTTAAATAGGTTGTACTATGTGTCCCAATATATTGTGTCTCTAACCATAGAATCATTTATATAATTTTGTTGTATCTTCCAAATCATGTCATGTGCATCTAAGAGATTAGAGAAGTGTCATCATGTAGACATTATCACTCGATCCATATTTAATCATAGCATTGTGTATAGGTTTTTTCTAAATGCAAGAATGTATGAATAATATATGAAACTTTTAATCATTGTCAACTATCTCATTATCATCAAATGTAATCATAGGTTGTTAAGGTGGAATATCATTAATTATACCAATGATAGTATATATTGGATGACCATATGTCACTAACAGAGGATACATGTTATATGCATAAATTACCTCTAGATAATCCTTTATTTATATTAAATCATATTTAGTGAAAGGATTGATAAAAATATTCAACTTTGATTTTCATTGTGTTGCAGTCAAGATGCCTCCATAAGATCATCTTATGTCTTAGCTTGAAACATATATTCATTTAATATCCCATAATATAATGATACTCACAATATGAATTTCTATCATAGTTCCTTGGAATATGTATTCTTGGATCAATCTCTTATGAAGTAAGGAGTGTGATAAGGTTACACTCAATAAACTTCTTTAGAATCACAGGTGAGGTGATGGTAATCATGAAAATTACCTCTTTATTGGAGTTGTCAATTGTAATTGATTTATGGGATATGATACTACATCGACTATAGTATTCACCTTATTTTTATTATCACTTAGTTTGACCTCATAATATGGTTTTATTTTAAACTTATTTTTTTAAGAAGTCACAATAGTTAATGTATACTTAATTTTTTTCAAAGCAATTAGATTAACCTATTTGTCTCTCATTGTATGGCATAACTCATCAAATGATTTGAATCTCTTGAATATGTTTGAATCATGGGGTGGTAGTATAAAACTTTATTTGAAAATACCTTGTAGTTCATTAACATCCACAATATTGGTCATCTTGGCTAGCATGGTCTTGCTTCGAAGCACATAGTCATTGATTAGTTCATTAGATCATTGCTTTACCTTAGAAATTTGTGCATAGGATAACTTATCAACATTATTGATGGAAAAGTGTGTTAACAATTGGTCAGACAAAGGGTTGAAAGATCATATGGACTAAATAAGGGGATCATAAAACCATCTCATTGTGTAGTCTTTAATACTCCTTGGAAATGACTTAGTCAATAGCTTATTGTTTTATACATAATCCAAACAAGTTGCATGGAATGATCTAAGATGTTACTCATGATCACATTTACCTTTATATAATGGAATATTTGGAGATATGAATATTATAGGTAATGGGTAGTTTTTTATCTCAAGAGCTAATGGTTTATGGATCAAGGCATGTGAATCCATGGTATGGTTAGCTCTTGATGCACCTTGCTTTAGTTGCAACACCTTAGTATGTAAATTTATAATAGTTTGATCAAGGGAATGTAAATTAAGCAATGTTAAAAATGGAATGTACATATCCATCCTAGATGGGGTGAAGGTTACTAGTCTAGGAATAGAGATCAAAATCTACTAAAATCCTTCTAGTGCCCTTATATGTTGGGCATAGGTTATGGAATGTGTAGGCATGGGAATGGTACTAGTTGGGGCATTTTTTGTTTATATTAATTATATCATTAGTCTCAATACTCATGATAATTCCATAAATAATAATATGATATGTTATGAAATCCATAGTAGAAAGAGTAAAATGAATCATGTAAGCCCTTTGATATCTAGTGGTAATAATAGGCATCTTAGATTGGATATTACAACAATAGAATTAGAGAAAGGTTTGGGTTGTTCATTGGTAAGATTATCCTTATTAATGAATATGGACTTGATCTTAGTTACCCTATTTTATACATAATTAATCCAAAAAACATATACTATCAATGTAGAACTAGATGATAAGATAAATTCATTAATTGTGTTAACCAATAATATTCATCCAACATGGTCTTGATTAGGGTGTATTTTTTGGGAAAAAAAACCTAAAGCTAAATATTTGAAACTCTAAAACCTTAGAAGGATGAAGCCCTATGGAAAACCTAGGGTTTTTAATTATTTCGTATGTACAAGTTCACCAATATGTTTTAACTTAATTTGAATTAACAGGTTAAGATCAATATAGTTAAGATAGAACCTTGAAATAGAAATTAGACTATAAGATATGGCATTCAAGCATACATTTGAATGTAAAATTTTGATCATTATTATTTTTATTTGATAAGTGCATATGATAAATATGTAAAATAATAAAGAGATCATGATACTTAGATTTTATAGATTATCTTTTAACTGTTACCATGCTCTATAATTTGAAATAAAGGATAGACATCACTATGATTTGCTCAGTGTAGGGACTAATATGCTACTTGTAATGGGTTGAATATGTAAGATTAGGTTAGTATCCTAAGTCAATATTTACCTCTTGGTTAGAACTAACATGTGTATAAGTGTATAATAGTGACTATTATCAGAGTTGTTCCCAGAATCTAGATAATGCGAGTGCAATGGAGATGTGATCACACAAGTTGAAGCAAGTACACACCACATAGATGCTAAAGAAATTTGAAAATAATAAAATAAGAGAAATTGCACAAGGCAAAATGGAGAAAACCAAAATCTGATTAGCATGAGATGGCCAAAGTGAGGAATACAAATAGGAGAGTACATAAGTAACTCCTCCGCAAAAGGTGGACAAGGCACCCCAAGAATAGAATGTAACTCCTCCATGAAAAGTGGTGACAAGGTGCTAAGAATAGATAAGTAACTCCCATCAAGGGAGTTACTTATAACATTCTTATGACACCTATGACACATCTATGACACATACCTCCACATAAGCTAGCCTATCCCACAAATGTAGGAAAACTCCATGTATGCACAAGAAATACAATTTCCCTAATTAATAAATAGGGAAAAATAAAAACCCACACTAATAACTATATGGTCACCTCAACTATCTTTGCTTATTCTATGCATGTAATCTTGAACCCTGATGAGGCATGCATATCTAAAAATCAACCTCATTTTACTGAAACTCTAGATGTGATTATGAGAGATAGAAACCTTTAAAAATGGGGGAGGTTAATGAGTTGAGATTATCTCAATCACCCCCATCTGATGATTGGTTGTTACCTATGCATCCAATACTCTAAATAGGTAAATCAAGCCATAAGTAGTTCTCCCACCTAGTGTGATTGGGAAATTATTCTCCTTCACTATGTAAATATAACTAATGATTGGCTTTGGTATTTGAAAATGTTTTCTTTATCCTAGATTTTGAGTGTTTCATAATTGGCTTCTGATTACTCCTAGTGATAGGTATGTAAAGTTAGAAGAAAAGGGTAAATTTTCTCAATGTGTGATAGTATATAGATGAGCTCCAAATAAATATCAAATGGATGATTGATGCCTTTGAAATTAGGTCTTGATTTGTTTATAGATGGATCCAATTGAATAATTCTTTAGACATATATGGAAACCCTAAGGATGTGTTTGACTTTAGAAAATAGTCATTTCTAAGAGTGGGATTATTCTAACCAAAATGTGTAGTTTTCAACTAGAAATAATTTTTGTAACCATCTAAACTGACCCATGTATATGTGGATTGCAATGAGAGTTTGGAGATGTTTATATATGATATTTATAAAGTTTAAAGTAGATGGTGAGATTCATGTAGTTTTATAACATCAAAAGGGAAGGATTAACTCATAAGATAACATCCAAGTGTGAGAAGATGGAAAATTAGGGCCTCCTTTGGGTGTTCAAGTCATGTATCATAAATGAGGATCAAGATTGTCACTTTTAAGTACCAAAGACCATATTTTAGTATTTACAATCTTGCATGGGTCAAAATCCATACTCAAAAGTGTGTGTTAGAATCCATACTCAAAATTTCATTGTCATTATCATGAATATATTTCCCTTAAAGGCACCCACAAAGTATGGATAAAGATGTGTTTTAGTTGGAATACCTAGGTGTTGGATTGCATCTTACATTTATGACATGAATGGATTAACTTTTAACCAAGCACTTATCATGGAAGAGACATTCATGTTCCTCTAATGTTTCAATGACAAAGGTGTTGGATTTTTTTAAGTAACATCTATATTTTTATCTTCCACTTGCACAAGACCTAATATAGACTACATAATTAACGATTGTTGCATGCAACATTCAAAATTATTATGTGAGCTTGTGTAATATTGATGGCACTTCTTGTCATCTTTATTGGTATTTACTTTCTTTGATATTGAAGCATTAGGAATTTAATTTATGTGTTTCTCATTTTTGTGACATATTTTTATTCTATGCATAATGGTTTGATGGTTTCATTACAATCTTATACACTACACTAGATAAAAAGGAAAACTTCAGCTTTGTCTTGGATTTGGATTCAATATTTTCAAAATTATGGTATGTTTTTCCTAATGTGATAGACGTAAAGAAATCCATTTTAGTGTGTATATAAGTTGATATTTCACTTATGTACTTCAACACCTTATGTTACTTTATTGTTGTCTCACACAAAATAGCGTCATAAACATATAACTTGTTGATGTTATGTACCTAGGAATATGATATATTAATGTATATGGGTTTATGGATATACTGGCATGTAGCACACATCCCCCTTAGTTATTTATATGGGTCAAATATGATTTTTCAAATGAGTAACTTGAAAAATTAATACATTAGGTAATAAGTTGACCTACATTGGGATTAGGAGATTATCCATCTATTATTAGTTATACAGGTATATATAAAGGAGAGGAATATGATTTTAATATATATAAAGTATTGAGTCTTCTATTTGTCAAAAGGACACTTTAGGTCTCACCATCAAATTGGAATTGTGGAGGTATTCCTTCCTAAACGAGTATTGTATGGTGTTGCCCTACCATAAAGGTATTATTATATTTCTAAATATATTGAATATTTTAGCATATTGTCCCACAAATATCTCTTTTTTATGTTGATCTACATTATATTTTGTATAATTTAATTAATATAAGTTTTGGATCATAACAAGTGGTATCTTATCAAAACTTTTATTTGGGCATTTTGGTGGGTGAAACATTAATTTTGAAGAATCACTTATATAATGCAATTAGTTGCTAATTTTTCTACAATTTTTTCACTATAGTTAGAGAATAATTAAACAATACCATAAGGTTTTGTGATCATTTGGGAGCAAGTTATTGTTATTTTATGGTTTATAATAAATTCATCATATCTATCATAATTCCAAGAATTTTACTTTAAATTTTTTTATAGAAGTTTTATCATCCTTAAAAGAAGTCATAATAAAAAATGGGTTTTTTTAATTAGTTTAGAGTGTGTTATTATAATTTCATGGTTTTCCCAAAATTCACTCTACAGGCTGAAAGGTTAGGAATGTTTCTATATTTTTTTACTAAAGCTTTCTACTATTTCAAGAAAGCTATAATGAATAAAATTTAGGATTTATGATCAATTTGGAGTGATTTATTTTGATTTCAAGGTTTTTTTCATTAATCATAATTTGTGTGTATAATGGTGTTAAAAATTTTCCAAGAGAGGATGATATTGATGCTAGAGAAGTTGGCTCAAATTCAAGGAGACTTATTTTGAATAAATATTTTGGCTAGGGTATTTTGGAATTCATATCAAGGTTCCTACACTGACCTAGAATTTTGAACTTATCCAAGTACAAAATTAATTATCATGGGAAGAATTGGAATAGGTATTCCTAGATAGATGAGATATAAAATAAAAAAAGGATGAATAGGACAAATAAGAGGAAAATATAATGATGATGATGGTAATGAGGAAGACTATGCAGATGATGAAGATGAAAAATAATGAAACATTTTAATGATGAGGAGGAGGTTGCATATGATGTAAAAGTGGAGGTAGAGGATCATGATAAGGAGGCTATAAAAAATTTTAAATGACAGGTAGAGGATAATGATGAGGAAGAAGGGGAAAAGGATGATAATGTTTTTAATAGGTTATCTCCAAAGATAAATTATTCAATATTTCAATTTCATGGATGCATTCAAAATAAGACGGTCATTATGTCCATAAACCCTATAAGGAAGTATAACTTCATCAACAAAGATGTGACCCAACATCTATAGGTTCAAGCCAAGAATATCAAGGAGGCTCAAGTATATGTTAAGAAGATTCAAGTTTTTTAAGATTTAAAGCTTACTATGGACAAATATGTTTTGCATTCAGATTTTTTTGTTTTAGATATGGATGGTATAGATATGGTTCTTGGTTATCCTTGGTTAGATACTTTGGGTATAGTCAATATTAACATGAAAAAGTAGTTCATGAAGTTTTGGTACAAGATAAAGAATGTCACTTGATAGGATATCACACTTGGAAAGGCACAAAGATAGTTCAAGGTGAAGCATGAAGATGAATATGAAGATGGTCGAGAAGAGAATAAGGAAGATTCATATGAAGAAATAAATGAATAAATAGTACAAGAAATAAATAACACTTCATCTACTCAAGATACAAAGGCACTACCAAATGAAAAGGTGGAAGAGATAGAAGAAAAGGTTGATAAGTTCAAAATATTGGAGATTAATCTTATTTGGGTTTACTTATTCCTAAGTTTTTAGGTGTGTGTAGTTTTTGTATTTATGTGAATTTTTAATTAAAATTAATTCAGATTTCATGAGGTATCACACCTCTTTTGTCCTTTTGTATGTAATGTTGGAGATACATTCATATGTAACTCCCCCCCCCCCCACACTTGTCATAGACATGCTTCTCACCGATAATGGGTTTAGGGACATTTTTCACACATAAGGAGGTTGTGTAACTCATTTTTATTTATATCACTATTATTGAGCTCTCCTCTCTCATTATTCCCAAATTACTCTAGTCTATCTTGAGATGCCTCTTTTAGACTAAGGCCATTACTTTTTATCTCTCTTATATTATATCAAAGATTCTATTTGGAGAATTTTAATTTTTAATCCTTCTAATAGATCTAAGGCTTTTCTCCATTTAAATATTTCCCCACTTGACAAATCTTGTCTCACATTTTTTGTTGCTTTCTATTGAGGTAATATCATTTATTTCACATTCATTTTCTTTATGCTTTCAATGTTATTTTATGATCTTGTCATAAACCTAATATGGTATCAGAGATAATACTTGTTTATTTTCAAGTTTTAAGGTGGAAAAGAAGGGATTTTATTGTCTTCTAATATTATGCTATTTTTTTGGCTCATTAAATGATTTAAAATAGTTTTCTTTCACCTTTGTCACATTAATTAGTTTTTAATAACATTCTATTTTTTTAATATTGTAGATTGGTAGAAAAAAATGATTTTCACTTAATTTTTTAGTCCTAATATTTTTTTAATTGTTTCATTTGTTAAAACTTCATGTTATCTAATGCATGGTTTTAGCTTCACTATTTTAATTTGTAAGAAGTGTGCCATATCTAACTTTATAATTTTGAAATCCATTTTTCAATGTACTACATATATTGTTCCATATTTGGTAATGCATTTTTACTCAGGACATTTATCATCTTATTGCATTATTGTGTGTAATACTTATTCCTTTGCTCATACTTTGGTGCTTTGATTCATTATTCAAGTTTCTATTATTATTTTTTGTTTGCATGGTACAAGAAATTTTTACTTGTGGTTCTTTTACCATTAGCTATTTTATTTGCTATTGCACCATCCTTACTATGTTGAATGTTTTTCATATAAGTGTCATTTCATTGGTTCTTTCCCTATTATGTTTTGATAATCACCAACACAAAGTATCAAAAAATAATATTAAGTTTGAATCATATAGACACCCACATCATCATGAGAGGAAAAAATCATGGATGCATGTCGAGGATTGTTAGAGCATCAATCACTTTAATTATACAACGAACTAGAGGAACAATCATTATGGATACACTTGAAATCCAAAGAATAACTACTATGGTCATGCATGGAATAAAAATAATGCAAAAAAATATAGAACATGGAATTAGTGGATAAATCACTATGGCTATGCGTAGAAGCCAAAGAATAAATATTATGATCATGTAAGGAATGATAATAGTGTAATAGATTACATAACATGGAATCAAAATAATAATCATTATGCATGGACATGAAGGAGGTACCACTATGATCATGAATGAAATCAAAGTATCACAGTATAATTTATAAGTAAGGTTGGTGAGCTATAACTTACCAATATCATGTACGATTAGTTGGAGATTCTACATAGAGACAAGAATGCATTGATTTGAAATACACTCATTACTTAGTTTCTTCTCATGTTTTGGGGTCAGAACATGTCAAGGAGGGATGACATGTTATGTACCTAGGTATTCAATATATTAATGCATATGGGTTAATGGAAGTGCCAACACATGGCACACATCCCCCTCAGTTAATTAAATGGGTCAAATATATTGGTTCAAATGATTAAGTTGTAGAATTATAACATTGGGTAATGAGTTGGGTTATATTAGGATCAAAAGGTTACCCATACATTATTAGTTATAGAAGTCTGTATAAAGGAGAGGAATATGATTGTAAAATATATGAAGTGTATATCTTCTATTTGTTATAGAGATATTGGAGGTCTCCCCCTTGAATTACAATTGTGGAGTTATTCCTTCCTAAAGGATTATTTATGAATATTTTTCATATTTGGGCATCTTGGTCCACCAATATCTCGTGTTATGTTGATCTATGTTATATTTTACATAATTCAATTATTATAAATGTGGATCATAAAATTTGGTGTAGTATTCAAATGACTACTCCTTACGCTAGTGAAGCAACTATAACTTTGTGTATTCATAGTCGTAGTGTTTGAAGGGGTATTACTCTTTCCACATAATGCTAAAAAAATGCTTTCATGTTTTAGTGGGATTGATATCTTACTAATGTTGTTAACTTTAGGTTCACCACTAGTGTGAAACTAAATTGGACATGTTCAATGTTCTGAAGGGACATTCTCATATTTATTGAAGTGGTTGATTGAAAATGAGGTCTCCAAATGTCAAATCCAACTATCCAATGTTGTGGCATCAATTTTACCTCTAGATACTAGAATGCCTAGATTGACTTGAACTTTGAAAGGATTTTGATGCCTAAATTATGGCTTGACAAGCTATGCAGAAGACTAATTTCATAAAATTGACCAAAGATTTTGGTGTATAGTCCCTCAATGGTTTCATGAATGATCTACTAGACGTCTAAGGATATATTAAAAGGTTACTTATATGGATTATCCATCTTACTCTTATTGTAAAAGTCTTCTAAGTACTCAAAAAATGAAGAAAGTAGATTTTATTCCTTATTTTATTTTGCACGCATATTTTTAGGGATGTAAAATATTTTCTCTAATACCAATGATCTGCACCTAGGGCCCAAGATAATGGATTAGAGGAATACCCAATAACCTAGATAGTAAATTATTGAATCATACAACATGCAACCAAAAAAATAACAACATTAAACTTTTACATATTTGAATGCATGATATTAGTATAATAATGTAAATTATATGTAATAATAAATAATTCATTATGGTACATATGTGTAAAATGTGTAACAAGGCAAGAGTGAGGATTATCAAGGTCAAAATGGGAGAAACACTTCCTTACTGGTTTGTCTATGCTAAAATATGACCAAATGACCATTCGATTCTTGGTGCATTATTATCCCTTCTAGACCAAATGGCTTATAATTATTTTAATAGGCAAGTAATTTTACAAAAGATGATAGTTATGAAACAATTCAACTTATGCAAAAAATGATGGTTTAAGTTTTTGTAGATATGAAGGTTAGCCTCCTAGACATGTGTGTTGACATGGTATAGGTCCTAGAAATGCCCATGTGGTGGTTGAGTAATACATATTATTTAAGAGTTGTGTGATGTATTATAGTGTTGCACAAGCATGTGAAGTTATGTTGATGCCATAAGCTAGTGCAAAGGCACACAAAGTATGTAAGCATGTCTGGGATGTATAAAGATTTTAATATAAGAGTGCAGACCAATGAGAATGCGCTTGAATAAAAACAATGATCATTCATTCTACCCCTTTGTGTGTGTGTGTATAATTTTGGGATCCTTAGGGGATAAATCATGTCATGCTTTCATGCAAACCAGTGAGAATGTGATTGAATAAAAAAACTATGATCATTCTTTCTACCCCTTTGTGTGTTTGTGTGTGTGTGTGTGTAATATTGGGATATTTTAGGGATAAATAATGTCATACTTCCTAACCCCTATAAAAAATAGTTTTCTTGAACTTTATTATTATGATTTTGCATGACTGACAATAGAAAGTGTAACCATGTCTTCTCCATAATATTAGAAATTTCACATATACCATTCTTGGCCATAAATTCTTCACTCTCCAAAACATATGAGAAAGGATTATCATCATTTCTCTACCACAATTTAAGTCTCTGATTAAGTAAATAAGGATCAACTACACTTTAAGGTGATTCTTGTTCTTCTACTTCAAACTTCATCTTCAACTTTTTGACTTCAAATTGTACAAAAAATAATATCATTTGATCTCTCTTAGTTTTATACCAAAATTAAGATACCCTAACTAATTTAAATTGGATAGTGATCCCAAATATATAATAGTTGGTGGATGACCAAAGAAACCCATACATAAAATTCTCGTAGACTTTATTTTTATTTCAAACATGATGCTCACAATTCTTAGTCTAATAAAGTTTTTGAATCTTTAATTTCTTCGCTTCACCTTGTATACACTTTAAATTTATTTTATTGGCACTTATTTTCTCTATAAGTTATTGTCACATTAATCTCCCATATTAGATATTGGATTGAGATAAAATTGACAAAAAATTTCATCCTCTACATCTATATCATGCCTCTAATCTCCTTTATAATTTTCTTGCCCATATCAGATGTCTTCATCCCAATCGAAGATGATCCATTAACACCATGTTTTTGTCGATGGCATGGTTAGGCTAAAGACAATTTATTTATTTCAACATCTTTAATTATTTCAAAGATGTTAAATAAAACTAAGACTTTACTTTATAACTCCACACCCCTATTTTACTAACACTTGATTTGTCTATCACTTATTGGCACATTAATATCCCATATTCAAGATCAAGGTGAGATAATTTTGATCAAACATTGATTAGATTTGACATCCTATAAATCTTGATCCTTCCTTTAAACCCATTCATAATTTTATTGCTCATATAGGATGTCTTTGACTTGGCCAAATATGATCCATTAACACCATATTTTGGTTGTTATCAACCAAGCTAAATAATATTTTATTTCTTTCAACGTATTTAATTGGGATGAAGATGTCAACTAAAAATAAGACTTAACTTTTCCTTTAATTATTTCTCAATGAATAACTTATCTCCTTATACTCACAAATTCCTAAAGAATAATATCATGTATCAAGGTTAAATATCTTAACTAAATGAAGCAAGGTAGAATAAAGGCCCTAAAAATTCAAAAAATTGAGATATGCCAATTCTTTTGATTTCCCAATTGAAAAATTTACTTGCATCTTATTCATGATCACAAACTCTTTACCTTTAAAAACATATGAAAATGAATTATCATCTTTTTTTCCAAACTTTATTTGCTCATGAAAAAAGAAAAGAAGGATCAGGGATAATTTTCTCCCTAATTAGATTCAAAATTACACAAATTTTCTAAAACTTTCTAAAATCAAAATAATTTTAAGTGAATAGTCTCCAATATACATGAATTGATGACCTAGTTACCATAGTCTACATATAAATGTTTGAAAAATTAATGAAATTTATTGGTTTTCACTTAGATTTTTACCTTTGAGGAGATTTAAAATCTCTCCTCATACAAGTGGCATAATGGAAACACATTTAGGCTTGTGGGTAGCCTAAGGAATGAGGTGAATCTCTAAATATGGATAGCTCCCTTGATGTACAACTTTGGATTAAAAATAAAAATAAAATTGGGGGGTGAAAGGGGAGAGAGATAATTGAAAATAAACTATCCTAAGGGAGGTGATGCACCAAATAGATTGATGACTTCTAATCATATGCATGTTATACTTTAAATCAAGGGACAAACTGAAACATACACTTCTCCAATCTTTATCTTCTCACATCAAAATTAAATTGTGAGGTTATGGATTAATGTGCAAAGTTAGGAGGAATAGACAAGAGGCCTATGAGGTCAATAATTAATATACTAACTCACTCAATCCTTCACATTTCCTAGAACACTTCACATGCCCTACAAAAAGAAGCTTTCCAACTATAAATAGATGATAGAATGAAACAATCATGCTAAGAAAAAAAGATTTATCACTTATGAAAAATAAAACATTCCAATGAACACACTAATAATAATCATGGAAGAGGTAATAATTAGTAGTCTTATTGATAAAAAGTTATACAAATGAGTAGGGCTTCACCATACTCAAGTGGAGCACATATTACAATGGCTAGTTCTTATAGAACTTGAGAGAGAGATGATAAGAGTGAATTCCAAGGGTCACAAGGATAATTGGAAAGCTAAGAGATTAATTTAATTATAAATTATAAGAGTATATGGGATTATCCATGCAATGTTATTAAATACAAGTGTTAATTCAAGTATTAACTTCAAAAAGAGTGGGATAAAACTCCTTGTCTTGGCTCAAAAAAATTGCCTTAATGATTAGCCTTATTTAAACACTCCATAACTGATTAGGAGTTGGTAAAATTATTGAAATCAAGGGGTATGATTTAATACATGCCTCTTCATGCATTGGTTGTAGACCTGGTCCTCTGAAATCACCTAGAAAAGAGATATCATCATCTACAGTCTAGAAAACTCTTCCTTCATGTACCCTACATACTTGACCCCAAAATTGGCATCAGTTGTTAAAAAAATACATTGAATTTTATGATAAGTTTAAATACCCTACGTATACTGGTAAGCATTAGGGACACCTTTAAATCACTTTACTTGAAGTTTTTCACTCTTTTCACTAGCTTGTCCACTATGCTAGTTTTGATTGACTGAGATCAAGGCTATTTTTTTCACACTTATAATATTTTATAAGGCATTAAATAAATATTGGGATTTATCACAAGTCTAAATATTCCTCTTAAAGTTGGCTTCATCCTCAGACTCCTTCTAGAACCTACACAACACAAACAATGGTTGAAAATACCTTGTTCTGCATATTATTTATATAATTTTGTAAAACTCATCATATTTAAAACTATATTTAATGATTAATATTCAAGTTAAAATATGTTTCATGATCAAAATATTCCATTTTATTAGCTATCTAACTCCATTTCCTCCATCAGGTCATTAATCAGTGTTTGTAAGGGTTTTAGATAATTTTTATTCTTAAGCTTTCTTCATATAGGTTTCACATTAAAGGTAAAAATAAATTTCAATAATTTTATTTTAAATAACCTTAATAATTTCCCAAAACTCTTATGGCTCCCATGCAGATCCTCCAAGAAGTTATGAGCATTTGAATCTAACCTAACGAGCTTGTTTTCTTGTTTCTTGCAGGTATGAGTTAATTTTGGGAAAAAATACCTTCATCATGACTTTTATTACATAAAAATAGATTTATAACCTCTTATATATTCCTAAAAACATGTTACAATAGGTTTTAATGCTCACTATAAGCTGCAAAGGAAGTCAAGTTCCCATTTGGCTTTTAGGCCTAGCCATGCCTAGTAGGTCTGATTTATCCTTGAGGCCCAAAAATATTTATTGGTGGTTTACCTGGTAAAAAAAGATTAAAAACACATATAATAATCCCATACACATTATTCAAAATGATATAAAGTTCATCTTAGGGTGGAAGTGACAATGCCTTCTCATTTCGACCTTTAGGCCTAGCTATGCCTAGTAGGTTTGCCTACAAGTCTGAGTGTTTGGCATATTCCATTCAAATACACAATTTATTTTTAGGTTATTAATGTTTAAATATATTTTTACCAACCTCTTAAATCCTCTCTCAAGGTTAAAACATCATCTAGTTAGTCTCTTTGCCTCCACTCCTTCAAACTGTCAACTAGTGCACCAAGGGAAGTGCCCTCTGTCTGAGACAAAATAGATGTAATTCACCTATACTCATATAAAAAATAGATATTATATGGGATTTATAATTTATTATAAATCATATTTACCAAATTATATCCCTTTTTATTAATATTATACCCTCCAACTTAAATAAAACCTCAAGATAGAGTTACAAAATGGACTATGTATAGGAATTTAAGAGTCGACTGTGTTTTATCAGTTTAGAGCTCTTTCTCTATTATATCTCTATTATGAGAATGTCATTAGACAATTTTTATTATGATAAATGGGTTTACATGTTTTATTAACCATTCAAATCCCCATATACCCCTCTATATACTTTTCTCAGTCAAAATTGTGTGTCACTTTTGACTGTATTCTATCTAATGATTCGTGCCTGTAGGTGTACCTGACATATCTAAAGTTTATTAAAATGATATATGTCATAAAAATTTCTTATAATTATATATTATTCATTTTATAATTTTATTTTTCATGCATTTCTAACCTCAAAAGTGGCAACCCTTACTCAATGTACTACCACCATTTAGTTGATTATGCTCTTGCTTGGGAAGAACCATCGTAGGTGCATGTTTGCATGCTTTAGGATTGAGAATAGAGTAAAAAAACATACCTTAATTCAATTATAGTAATTTTTCACTATTTTATGATTATTTAATTCATCCTCATGTTTTTTCAACACCTAGACAAACTCCTTCATGCTCATTGATCATACAATCAAACACTGTTGATTGTAGGTGCATATAGAGGGTCTAAGTGGTCTATGTAGGTGAATTTCATCATTTTTTGTGCTTATGAGGTCACCATTAATTTTATTTAGGTTATAACATGTTATTTCATCAAGTAAAAACTCTCTTTAACCCAGCTTATGCACTTTTGATCCTTAAAATTGAGTCTCAACTGCCTGTTGACTGAGACACCCTGTTGTGGGTATCTATTAGACTTCAACTGAGCTCATTCATGATGTTTTAGAAACTACCTTAAACCCCCTTTTGTCACAAAACTTCATTTTTGAACTTTCACTTCCTCACTTATCTTAAAACACTACTTTTGGGCCTCAAAATTGGATCACTAGTTGGACTAAGGTACTCTACCCCTTTAGACCCTATGTGTAGGTGTTTTTTTATCTACTTGGACTTGGTGATGATGACTGGAGACTATCCCTGAAGCCTTAAAGTCATAAAAAAAATTATTACACCTTCACTCACATTATATGTCTTTAAACATCACTAAGGCATCATGTTTAGGTCACTATCTTGTTGACTGGCTATAGGTGTGCATTTAGGCCACCTATACAAACTGGAAGTGTACATGGGAAGAAAAATAATAGTTTATCCCTCTCCTTTGATGATCCCCTAGGTAATTAATTCCACTTGATTCATTTGTAATCATCTTCATGTGTTTTCAAGTCCTAATTTTCAAATTTAGGTGAACATAGGTCTCTTTAGGACTCAGTCCTATAAACATCACTGAAGGAATTTAATCATAATTTGGCAACTTTGGGTCTCTAAGAGACTAATCTCCATTTGTTTTTTACCCTTAAAACTTGGCTTTTCTCCTCTCTATCATAGAGGATACAAATTTCACCCATTTTTATGCTTTGAAAACGTTTTCAAACATGTTATAGGGAGCCTACAAGAACCCCTTGGACCCCTATTTTGCTTTTTTAGGGACTTATGGCCTGAAAAACACAATCACCTTATAATCATGGTTCCTCACTCAAATTTGTCAATAAATTCTCTCAAAAAGGCTTCCATGATCTTATAATAATCACAATACTTCAAGGATGGATTAAATTCGTGTACAACCTCTCTTAAATGGCTCTTTAGACTCTCTGACTAGGCCACCTATAGGTAGGCATTTTCCACACAAGCAATAAGTCTAAGTTTGGGTAATGACCATATTTAATGACCTATTATGATCTTAAACTCTTCTCAAAACTTTCCAATGGATTCATTTAATTTTTAAGGACGTTTCATAACTTCTTTCAACATGAAATTCCTCATGATGATACCTATAGATGCACATTAATGGTTGATTGTGTAAATATGAGAATGTGGTGAATAGCAAGCATTATCTTGACCTCATGACCAACATCCATCCTCTCTAAAAGTCCCAAACAATATATCATGGTCTAAATAACTTGAGTAAATATTCTATATCACATTTCAATGCTTGAAAACTCTTGTAGGCACCCTAAAAGGTATGTAGGTAGACTGTGTACAATGAATGCATTTCATGGAATGTTGCTTTTGAGAATAAAATTGTAAGAGGAGGGGGATAAGAAGACATTGGATACATGTTGAAGGACCTATCACAAGCCCCTAAAGACATTTTCAAATCATGAATATCTATAAATGGTGAAAACAAGCATGCCATCTCACATAAGACCAATCTACAAATTTGAGATGTTTTGCCCATAAAATCAACTTGAAACTTAAAAAAAAGTATGGAAATTATTAGAGGAGATATTCAAAATCCTATAAAACCAATATCATTATCTTAGTTGTACAAAATATCTTAAACAAGAGCAAAACCTATAGGGTGCATAGATTAACAAGTAGATTTGAAAGGTCAAATTCTTATGAATGGTTCATAAAGCTCAAACCACCATTACTTACAACCAAACATTAAAAATAATCTAACTGAGTTTATAATACAACCCCAAGATAATTTTTCTTAAAACCTCACATGTTGATCATACTGAGCAAAAACCTAAAAGTCATTTCTACTTGCCAAGAAGAGTGAAAAAGGATTAGAATGGTTTTGGGATAAAAATGGCACTTATAAATCAAAAAAATGTGTAACTAAGCTTGGGGAAGCTGAAGAGATACACCATGATCCTCTCCTACATGGCACACTTCCCCATGAGCCATACAAGTGTCAAACTCACCTTTTTCCTCAAGAAAACTACTTTTTCTTCTGATGAACCTATCAACTTTATATTATGTCAATTGATTAAGGCCTTTAATTACACATGGTATGTGACATAATTTGTTATAACCTTCACACTTCCCAAGAAACCTATACAACTCATTAAATGCTCAATTTTGAACCCTAAAATGACTCAAAAGGACATATGGGCTAATAAAATAAGTGACTAAGGCTAATATAACATTGAATAACATTAAATGACCTATGATAAACCTTATTAATAAAAATTAAACCCCTTAAAACACTTAAAAATCAATTTTTTACCTAGAGGTGCCTTAATTTGACTTAAAGTCAAATTTGGTCAATTAATTAGTGACTCATACAGGTAGTATGCCTGCTATACTAAATAGACCAGTAGCCTTATCAGTCCATTAAGATTAGGGATTCATATAAATTTTGAGACACAATAATAGGATCTTTAACCATTGACCATCAAGGCAAGACCACTAATTACCTCAACCACACAAAGTAAAGGACACACACAAAATAAGGCAATAAACTATAAGACACACACACACACACACATGTGATCAAGGTACCTAGGGGAATCTTTAAAAAAAATACTATGTAGAAAAATTAACTGAGCATACCTCCTTTCAAGGATCAAAATGAAAGTTTCTTGAATCATCTTCATGGTGAGATGAAACATAGTGCTAAACATGTTTCTCCTTGGATTGAATGCTTTGTGGATTAGACCTATTCTTTGGCACTTCACTTGACCTACTCTAGAGTATATCATCTTAAAATAGGTCTCCAATGTAGATATATTCCTCTTGAACATTTTCACATACTTCATATTGCTTCCCACTCTTCATCTCATGATCAACTAGTATCTTCTTGGTAGGCATGACTTCAAGAGGATTGGTTTCTTATTTGTTAGAAGATTGAGGCCAATAGGAGCCAGCTCCATCCTTCAAGAGCTGATGTGTTTCTCCCAACTAATTTATAGGATTATATCCAATCTTGATGACTTCAAACATGTCTTTATGAAATGTATATGCTTCTGAAAAGGATAGATTTGGAAGATTACTTTTCCTTTGCTTACTTACTTGAGTACCAAGGTTGTCTTCTCCATCTTTGACTAGATCATGGCCTCCTTAAAGAGGAGTATATCCTAATCCAATTAATTAAAAAAAATCATCCAAAGGCTTCTTAATAACTTTTTCTTTCTCATCTATGGTATTTTTCAAAGTGATGGAAGAGCTAATGATCCTTTCTTCCTCTTTGATAAAAGGAAGACATTCTTCTTCATCAACCCAATTATAAATTTCCACACAAGACATCACTTCTTCCAAATAATTTAGGATATCTTGAGGGTTTTCAAGTTACATATAAACCTCTAAAATAGGAATTTGATTCTCAAGGGCTACAATATCTTCCATCTCATTCTCCTTCTTTGTGATTCCAAGACTAGGCATTTTGAAGTCATGTGACCTAGTCCAATGAAGTTGCCAAGCAACTAGGATTTCTTCAAGAAAGAGTTATAATTTTTTGTCAACCAAATACTCCTCTTTAGGTTCCCATACCACATATTTATCAATTCAAATGGTTATCTGGTGAGGGCAAGATTAACTAGTTGATGGAGGTGGCACATAGAACTCAAAATCATATTGAGAGTGAAGTGTAGGGGATTCTTTTAGAAATTCTTGAGGAAGGATGTATGGGGTGTTTTTAGGCATAGAATATTATTTTGGGTCTAAAAATTACATCACAGCTTGACTTATAAATTTCATCTTTGCCTCTAACTCTTTAATTTACCTGGCTAGGTTCTCTTGAAAAAGTCTCTCTTGAAGTTGATATGCATCATCATGAGGATGGGGAATATAAGGGGATTCATATAAAGGAAAAGAGGTTTATTGAGGAAGGGTGGGAGGAAATTTCAAAGGGTAAAATTCATTCACAACCTTACACTCCTTATCAACCAAACTTTTATCTTCTTTCTTTCCCCGTGATTCCACTATCTCACTCCAACTTAGGATGTTAGGATTAGAAGTCTTTTTTTGAGGTGGTGGGGATACAATGTGAGAGGTAAATGATTGCTTGAATTCCACTTATTTTTATACTAAGATGAACTATTGTATTTTCTTATTTTCCAACTCAATTTTTCTATCAATTTTTGCTTCAAACACAAGGTTAGTCTTTCCAACTCTCTCTTCCACTTGATTTTGAAAAGGATGACTTTGGCAATTTTGATTAGGTTTATGAGTAGGGATCAAATATGGCTGATATAAAACTTAGGGAAGTATATATTAAGGTTTATAGACTTGGTAAGTCTTCCTCTCATTAATTCTTAGCTTATCCTCCAAGGATGCCATCAAACCACTCACATCTAGCATCTCATTTGTAAGCCTTCGCCAATTGGCTCTTTCAATAGGTGTCCACTCCCTTTTAAACAAATCTAAGGCATCTATTACCTTATTAATAAAATTTATAGGGACATCTTAACCACATCCTCTTATAGTATCAAGCTCCAACATGTACCTCTCATATCCCAAAAGTGTTTGCTTGAAGTTGGAAATGGATGGAGTTGAGGAGTGGCTAGGTTGACTAGGAGAAATAAGATATTGAAGAGGTTGGCTATAAGACTAATAGAAATCATGACAAGGATGCATATAGTACTAATAAGGATCATGATGGACTTGGAAATGGTCATTAAAAGATAATTAAGAATCAAACCAAGGTTGATTAAGAACTTGATCTTGTTGATAGGGAATGGTACAAGATTGTAATGTCTCACAAACTTGTAAAGAACAAAAATCAAAACCAAATTTAGCCATAAAACTATATTTGAAGCAACAACACAAAGAAAAATGTTACCAATAATCTTCAAAGGATAACCTAGGTTTCTTGACCTGCTTATATAGCTTTAGATTCATCATTTATGCTTAAATACATGCCTCTAAAGGTTGATGTATTGAAGGAAAACACCAAATATCCTTCAACTTCTTGGACTAATAATCCCATCGGGTATGCCAAAAACTATTAGAACTTAGATTTTCACCCTTTGATGAGATGGAAAATCTCTCCTCATCCAAGAGGCATAATGGAAACACCTCTAGGCTTTTGGGTAGCCTAAGGAATAAGGTGAATTTCTAGATAGGGTTAGCTCTCCTATTGTACCACTTTGGATTACAACTACAACTAAACTTTGGGGGTGAAAAGGGAGAGAGATAATTAAAAACAAACTATCCTAAGGGAGGTGATACACCAAATAGATTAATGATTTCCAACCATATGCATGTTACACTTAAAATTAAAGGATAAACTGAAACATACACTTCTCCAATCTTCATCTTCTTGAATCAATGTTACATTATGAGATTATGGATGAATGTACAAAGATAGGAAGACTAAACAAGAGGCCTATGAGGGTGAAAGAGTTTTCTAAGATCTCTAAATAGTTTTCATTCAATCAAGTTGAATCTTGTGTAGCAGTGTGAGATCTCCAAAAAACACACGATATTTGCAATAAGCTATGAAATCCAAAATGATACGATTGAATTCTTCATTAACATTCCAAAAAGGAAAAGTGGGGTACATATAGGGAAAATTAGGGAAACATGAGGAAGCCCTTAATTTTCATAATTAACTAATTAAAATTAAATATAATTAGCCTATGGAACCTTTATAACTAACCTAAAGAAGCTTAAATAACATATAATGGCCATACGATCATGTAATCAAAACCTAGTGGGAAAAATCACTACACTAACACCCCCTTAAGTGTAGCTTAGATGAGATGAGAATTGGGTCCCAGCATTAAAAGCATGATGAGGTACCCAAGTACATAGTGATGAACCTCCATAGGAGGAAAAAGAAGTTGGAGCATCCCTAGCCCCAATGAGAGCTCATAGATGAACAAATTTACTCTTTGTGAAGGTTTTGGTCAGAATATCTATAATTTACTTTGATGTTAGATAGTATCAAAAATCAATAACTTGCTCATTGATGAGCTCCCTAATGAAATGCATATAAATTTCAATGTGTTTGGTCCTTTGATGGAGAACCAAATTCCTACAAATCTAGATAGTGTTTTAGTTGTCATAGTAGATGATTGTTGGCTTATGAAACTATACACCAAACTCAGTGAGAATCCCCTGAAGCCAAATTACTTTAGTGGTGGCATTGATAGCCCCTCTATATTCTGCCTCTATAGATGATAAAGTAATTGCATGTTTATTCTTGCTTGACCAATTTATTAGACCCGAACCAAGTGAGAAACTATAGTTTACAGTGGACTTTCAACTTTGAATGTCTCTAGCCCAATCTAAATCTATGTATCTAATCAAATCAACCTCTATTCCTACTCTGTAGTGTATCCCATAGTTGTGAAAACCTTAAATGTAGTGAATAATCCACTTTGTTGTTTTCCAATGCAACTCATGTGGCTCTTGCATAAACTGGGAGACCAAACCAACTGCATAGGATATATTAGGTCTAGTGTGTGTGAGATAGATAAGATTGCCCAAAAATTGCCAATATGGTATTACATCAATTAGTGGTGTATGACAATCAGCCTCAAGCTTCACACTAAATAAGAAGGGAGTAGGAGATGGCTTACAATCAGCCATGTTAAACCTTGTAAGTAAATCAAGAGAATACTTGGATTGTGATAAATTTAACCCAAAATCTAATTGAATGATTTCACTCCTAAGAAAGTAATGTAGTAATCCCATGTCTATCATTGAAAATATGTCTAAAAGTGTAGTTTTCATTGTTGAGATGGATGATCATGATCCCCCTGCAATTATCAAGTCATCCACATAGAGAAATAGGATCAATAGAGAATCATCCTATCATAAGATGTAGACATTTGGATCTAAGTGGTATCTAGTAAACCCAATTTTGAGGAGAAAGGAGTCCATCTTAGCATACCATGACTGAGGAGCCCATTTGAGTCCATAGATAAATTTATTGAATTTGCTGAACAAGGAGGTACCTTCTACAAATCCTTGTGGATGATCCATACATATCTCTTCCTTGAGGTCACCATGTAGAAAAGCACTCTTTACTTCTATTTGGTGAACATCCCACTGATGTGTAGCTACAATGGCTCAAGTGAGTCTTATAGATGTCATCTTGGCTAAAATAGCAAATGTCTTAGTGTAGTCTATGTTAGGCACTTGAGAAAACCCCTTTATAACAAGATGATCTTTGTACTTATCAACTGACCCATCTACACCATACTTGGTTTAATAAAACCATTTACACCAGACCAATTTTCTTCCTTTAGGAAGAGGGACCAAGTCCCATGCTTTATTCCTAATTAGGGAACTATACTCTTCTTACATAGTAGAATCCCATTTTGTAATGCTAGATACCTCATAAAAGGTTTGCATATCTAAGACAATGGCCAAGTAGGCATGTAAAGTCCCCTAAAACTATGATCATGTCCACCTTGTATCTGATGGATTTCTAACCCATCCTCTAGCACTTTGAAGTGTTTCTCTAGCCCAAATAGAACCAAAAGTGTATGAGATTAGAGAATTAGGAGGTGAGTCATCATCATATATAGTGTCAGTGTGAGATGGAGGGGGAGTGTCCTCATCACTAATCTCATCTCTTGAGCTTGAATAAGAAGAAGAGTCATCCTCATCATCAGGAATATTTTGAGGTGGATCTATGTCACTATAAAAAGTGAAATCAATGTCCAGTGAGACTTTTAAAGAGTCTGGATTGCCATGATTATGTTCAAGTGGGCCCTCATGAAACTTGGAACTCCTTTCAATGAACAACTCATGAGTTTTAGGATGGATAATTCTATATCCCTTAACACCCTCTACATACCCCACAAAGATGTAAGACTGACACTGAGGGTCCATTTCCTTGCATTTCTTCTTAGGAATCTAGGCCATTGTTAGTGATCCAAACACTCAAAAGTGATCTACTATGGGCTTGTGACCATCCCAATCTTTAAAAGGAGTGATTATATTTAAGGCTTTGTGTGGAACTTAGTTTTGAATGTAGCACACAATTGATTACTTTAGCCCAATACTAAAGAGCAAGAGACTTCAATTGAAGCATGTAATTGGTCATTTACTTCAAGGTATAGTTCTTACATTCGGCCACACCATTCTACTAAGAACTATATGGAACTATGTGTTGCATTTAAATCCCCTCTGATGTGTAAAACTAATCAAACTTGTTGTTGACACACTCTCCACCATTTTCAGTCCTTAAGATTTTGATGGAACATTCTGACTGCTTCTCCATAAGTGCTTTGAAGTCCTTAAAGTGATCAAATACGTTAGACTTATTTTTGATTTAAAAACACCCAAGTGTACCTCAAAAAGTCATTGATGAATGTGAGCATGTATCTTGTCCTATTGAATGAAGGTTTTAGAAATGGACCTGCTAAGTCAATATGGACTATTTCTAGCTTTTGTTTGACTCTCCTTACTTTTCTCTTATCATATTACTCTTATGGATGTTTGCCAAGAATGTAGCCATTACATAGGCCATCTAAGAATTTGACTTTAGGAAATCTTGAAACCATGTCTTGACAATTGAGTTGCTCTAAGTAATGGTATTTTAAATGGCCAAACCATTCATGTCATAGTTTGCTCACTCCATCTGCATGAGTAAGTAGTGTAGTTGAGGGCTAATCTGGGACAAATTGTGAGAAGGTATATAGCCTAGAATAATGATTGGCCTTCCCATAAGCCATTATTGTGTCACTATGCAGCTCCTTAATGGCCACTAAATCAAGTGTGAACTCAACTCACTTCCCTACACCTATGTGGGTGATTTGATATACTGACAAAAGATTGGTGGATAATGAAGGAACACATAGAACATCATTGAAGGTCCCATCACTTACTTCTACCAATAATTCACCATTGAATTCTACTAAAGTGTCATCACCCATGAGAATTAAAGGCACATAAAATGGCTCTATTTCTAAAAATAGATACTCTAAGGAGTCCATGTGATAGGAAGCACCTGAGTCAATAACCCAAGTTAAAGGCTAAGAAGCTACTACAACCAGTGCATTACCCTTTTTTTACCATGTTTACTATATTTACCCTTTGTAGAATCTTATGTTGATGTGTTCTGAGATGAGGATTTAGGAACACTGATGTTGTTCATCTCAAGCATCTTAGTCAAGGTGTCAATCTTTTTTTTCAGGCACTGAGATTTATCATGCCCAAGTTTCTTACAAAATTTGCATTTGAGTTTATCCTTCTTAGGTTTTCTGCTTGAGGACTCATTTAACAATGCTTTAGGCTTGGCATTTGATTTTTTATTATTTTTATGCTCATGATCAGGTTTAGACTACTTCTCTTGTTCACCACTACTTAAAGGCTTCTTCTTGTCTTGATTGACAATCAAGGCATGTGATTTTGAAGACTTCAGTGTACCCATTTGAACCAACTTATCTTGCTCCCAAGTTAGATCAGTAACAAACTCATCAAATAATGGCATTTTCCAAGTGGATCCAAGTACACATTTGGTAGCATGAAATGTAGAGATGAAAATTGAATAGTCATGACCCAATTTTGCAAGCATAGATAAAATCAATTGGTCATCTATTTTCTCAATGCCACATTACTTCAACTACAGTCTTAATGATTTAAACTTTATAAAAAAGTCTTATATGGTGTCATACTCACCTAGGCTCAATGTGATGAGCTCATTCTCTAGCACATGACCCTTCATGATGTCTAGCACTCCAAAAAGCTTGTCCAAGATTGTCTAGACTTCATTCAAAGTTTTTGTATATTCAACATGAAATAGGAGGTCAAGAGACATTGACAGGCATAGAAACTCATAGGCCTTATCACATCTATTTTACCACTTAACCTTTTTTTCATCTATAGATGGCTCAGTTTCCTCACACATAGTAATTTTATAGATTCCTTTGCCTCTCAAAGCAAGTTGTATTTTATACTTACATTATAGATAGTTAAATGGTGTGAGTGGTTTTATGTTTAGATCCATTAGTGCAGATTAGAATGAGACAAATTATAGAATTAAAATGAAAGCAAAGAATAGAAAGCACATAGTACAAGTACCCCTTAAACTATCAAGAATAACCCCCTAAAGTTACAATGTACACACGCTCAGTCTTGGATGTTGGGCATAGCTAATATGACATCTATGAGAAATTAGTGTGAGAAAGTATGAGAACACATTGGACACAGCTGATAATGCATCCATTTAAGCTATTATACCACATAAAAATTTGATGTTAAAAAAAATCTTGAAATAATGTCACTAATGCATAGATATTGATAAAATATGCGCTTTCAAAAAAAATAGCACCCAAAAAAGAGCTACGAATTGAAAGTTATAGCATTTACTGGTTCTTACTCCTACATATTCCTAGACACTTTCCAAAATGGAAAGTTTTTTTCTAGACTATTTCTTCATTACCTTTAACCTCAAATTTGACACCCTCTTCAATGTCATGCGAGTTTGTGAAATTTTTTAACTTTGGGTCCTTGCAGTTGCATTACTTATAAAAAGTAATGAGTAAAAGCTCTTTAAAAATATGAATGGGTCTCCTAGTGTAATTTGGGTTCTTCCAGCTGCTTAACTTTAGGTTCTTCCAACTACACTACTTTGAGTTCTTACAACTAATTTACTTATAAAAATTTATAAGTAGTTAACCCTAAAAAACCCAATTACTTCTTCTCAATGTATTTTGGGTTCTTCAAATAGCTTTACTTATTGCTTATAAAGCAAGTAATGAGTAATAAGTAGTCAACCTCCACCAACCCAAATGGGTCTTGCTTAGTGTAAATCAAGTTCTTGGACCTACACTACTTCAAAATCTTACAATTGCATTACTTGAAAAGTAAATGAGTAATAAGTAGTTTCCCTTAGAAAACCTGAATGGGTCTTGCACAGTATAAATTGGGTTATTTCAACAGTGTGACTTATTACTTATAAAGCAAGTAATGAGTAATAAGTAGTCGACCTCCACAAACCTGAATGGGTCTAACTAGTGTTGATCAAGTTTTTAAAGAAGTGAGACTACCTTGAAAGCTTGAATTAGTCTACTAGAAAGTTGGCACACTAAAGAAACCTTATTACTTCAAGTATTCACCCTTGAGAAACTTGATTACTTAGAAGTTATTGTGTTGGAGAAGTTAAAGCACTCTGAAACCCTGATTTGGTCTAGAATTAAGTAATTTCCCTTCGAGAACCTAATTACTTCTAAGTAATTGTATCTTGAGAAGTATAAGAAGTTTGAGAACCCTATTAGGTCTACGAAGAGTAAATTGGGGTTTGTAGGTTGTATTACTTTGTCCATATGAATGTTTGACCAAATGGAAAGAATGGATTTTTTGGAAAATTTATGAAGTTTCTCAAAAAACTAAGAATATCCCATTTTAGATCTTAAAAAACCCAAAAAATATATGCAAACGGATTTTTCATCAAAGGCCTTTTGATATGAGTTTAGAGGTAAATTAATAAAATGCCTCCAAAGTCAAAAATGGTAGCCAAGATAGAATAAAAACTAGCAAGGTGAATACATGGAGGATCTTACCAAGGAGTCTGATGCATGAGACTATTAGGATAACTCTAGTATCATGAAAGAGTTTGCTAATATCTTTGAACATTTTTCATGTAATCAAGTTGAATCTTGTGCGGTAGCATGAGTGTAGACACAAAAATTGTGTCTACTCCTTGGTCGACTCCCCCTTGGTCCCATTGGTCCACTTCTAACACATTCCTAACCCACACACTTATTAATTTAAAATAATTATTTATTTTGAATTAATAACACCCCCCTTGACACCTCATCCATGACACCTCACCCTTGGACACACCCTACCTTGGATTCCTCCCCTTGGATGCCTCCCATCACCCTATGACCAATTTATGACCTATTTCAACCCTCCCACTAACCTCTCACGCCTACTAAACCTGCCTTTGACCATTTTACCATGACCACTAAACTCGGCAGATGGAGGAATGGGCAAAAGGCTAAAAATAGCCTTTTTACCCATCTTCCAGCTGCCAACATCGGTCAACCGTCAGCCAACGCCAGTGGAATCATCGATGTCAGTCGATTAAAACCAACCCAAAGGCGAATTCTCTTCCCTTAGAATCAATCAATCACAAACCACGAACATGAATTCTATCTCAAACTCTCTTCCTCTCTTAGCTCTCAAACCTGGACATCAACAGAAACTCTCGAAGATCAATCATCAGACTTCAACTAAACGCTCTTCTAGCTACAGACATAATAGGTACAAGCATTTCAAACACCTCTATCTCTACTCCAAGTAAGAGATAAGTATTCTTCTACTCTTTTTATTATTTCAATAATTTAGAATGTATAAGCAATGAGTTTCTTTTCATTACTTCTAAACATTATCAACCAGACCCAGCTATCAACTAGACCAGACCTGACCAAACTTCTTCTTGAGACGTTGAAAAGCCTGTCTTCTATCCTGGCCCATCTTGACAACCTATCCCCTGCCTTGTCCCTCTTAAGACCATATTCACTACCCTGCTAACCTGCACAGACTCTCAGACTACCACAAACCATCCCATCAACCATAGATAATAACCAAAAACTCGTCCAAGGCCATTGCCCTATCTGACATCGACCATTTCCCCTACCGACATCAGCAAACTAATCGACGTTGGCAACATTAACCAACTAACGATGGTAGAACTATCGACATCAGTGACTGTGGTAGACTGACAGTAGACAGCAGGTACGCATTGTTTCTATTTCTCTTGCTTAGTCTTTCATTATTATCTTTATTCAACATTCTTTTTTATCAACAAGTGGATTGTCATCCCTTAAGGAAGTCTTTGCACTTCTGGGACCGAGCATATTGCTTGGTAGTCCACCTTATCTTTATCTAATAATCTATGTGTTTGAGTCTTTTTCTTCTACAGGTGTCATCCTCCACAGCCAAAGAGAAGTCCCTTGAATCATCTGGATACGGTGCGCAAACTTCATCCAAGTATCATCTAACCCCTGACCATTATCATAGTTTCTTTCATCTTTTGAATGTAGAAAAGTGAAAACAGTTAGAAACATTCTGGCATGCCCAGTGGGACCCTGGGGTTTTCCTTGGGTTCATACTTTTTCTTCTAAAAACAAACTTTTCATATAGGTGCATTAGGGAATTTTCTCTTCTTGTATCCTTTTTCTTTCTTTCTCTTTCAAAAAGACATCATAAGCAAGTTAAAAAGAATCTTTCTTTTTCTTCTTGTCACCTTTCCTTCTTGCATCTTAAAGTTCGTACTCTTAACCTTTTCTCAACTTGTTTGCATCCAAACAAAACATTTCAATTTGGGCTTAAAATCTATTGCATCTCATTTCTGCCTGAATGCATACTTAGCTCTCACATCTAGTAATTAAAAATGCATTATGAATAAATCGTAGTGCACTTATGTTACATGACCAGACCACTTTCACAACTAAACATCTAAACATACCTAAGACAAGGTCCGACTAGGATTTCATCACCTAGCAGATACCTTACCCTTCCTGGTAATCCTACTTGGACTTCACTACCAAGGGGAGAGCCCACTCTGTTCTCTAGCAGAGTATAAACTCTAGGGGAAGTATATACTGGCTAAGCGACCCAACTTATCTCTGGGCTCGTGAAGTGAGGGGAGCTTTCTCCTTAGCACCAAGCCACATACGGAACCTAATACAAACTTTTGAGCACCAAAACTAACCTAAAACCAACCTTAGACTACCTCTTATGGGACCCGTTCTAAAATCCAACTTCCCAAACACACCCTTCTAAGGCATAAGCCAACAAGACTCTAAAACTTATTTTTAGAAATTAACGTTTAGGGTCTGCTTGTCTTCATCTATTTTTCTATCTCTATCTAGTTTTTTGAGCTGGTGAGGTCGCATTCTGAGATCTAAGAACAACTTAGACTTTCTTCTTTCTTCCAAAAACTTTCAGTCTTCTAAAGTTTCTAGAAATCCACAGTCACCGACATCAGTTTTTCCACCGACGTCGATAACCTATTTTCACCAACATTGGTTATTTGACTGACATCGGCCCCTTTATTCACCAGCATCAGTTTTTATACTGACATCAGTCACTGTCAAAATCCTTCTTCCAAAATAGCAGGCTTAAAACCCAACTTTCTTGCTGTTAGACACACATTCTGAGTTTCTAAAACTAAAAAAAAACATAGTTTCTGGAACCTGACCCTTTTTGCCTTGAATGGTTTTGACACGTAGTCAAACCAAAACTCTTGTTGACCATGCAAGGCAACAACCACTTCCGCCTTCACCCTCCATAACAAGTCCCCTAATGGAGTGTACTTCAGACACTAAATATTCTCCTATCCAATCAACCCCCGATCAATCTCCTATTGTTCCTGAAGGGCATCAAAATTTTGAGAGATTCCTTAACCATAACGTCAAGGCTCTCCAACACTATCTCGCTAAGAGCCAAACGTGAGACTCTTCAATTCAACCAAGTTCGTCACATTTTTAGAACTTGATTATCTCAACTCCACACACTCTTGTGCCTATAAACACAAGAGTGACTACCTATCCTTTTACCAGTGCCACCATTCAACCACCTATAGCAACATCAAGCCAATTTGTGCCTTCTAGCTTCATGACACAACCACCCTTGGCTTCGACCACAGTCCCTACGACTAGTTACCAATATGTTGCGCCTATACAAGTGCAACCAACTATGTCATACGCCCCTCCTAGTACCTTCTGTAGACACTGAAATTGTGTCGACTCCCCTGGTCCTTCCCCGTCTTATTCTTCTTCGCCTATTGAACCCTTGTCAATCACTTGTTTCACCAACCTTGACCCTGGCAGCATGTAAAGATGAGCACAGAGCTAAAACTAGACTCTATACCCATTATGCATCTACCGACGTCGGTCTTTACCCGACCGATGTCGCCGACGTCGGTCACCTATCAGCCGACGTCGGCAATCCTGCCGACGCCGGTCACCTCCCCCTGGTCCGTTATCAGTTACCATTCGGTTTCCCGAAACGGTTGACGAACCATTTCTGGAACCGTCCCTGTCCCCCGCCTTCATCAACCTCTGCCAGCCATTTGTGTAGGATCCCCGAACGCTATTCAGAAAACTCCAAGCAACCAACCTGCAAATTCCTCCATCAACCTGCGAACTCCGAGCAATCATCAACACTACGACATCAACTAATCTGCACACCATGGCTTTCATCGCGTCTTCTACCAGGTAAGTATTATTCTGTTTATTTCATTTCTTTCTCAGTTATTATTTATCAGTTTTGTTACCCCTACCTCTGTCCCGACTCCCCCAGACTCTCTCAGACCCTGTCCCGACTCTCCCAGACTCTATCCCGACTCTGTCCAAAACCCTACCCTGACCTTATCAAAACCCTACCCTGACCTTATCAGACCCTGTCCCGACTCTGTTCAGCCCTGTCCCGACTCTGTTCAGCGCTGTCCCGACTCTGTTCAGCCCTGTCCCGAACCTGTCCAGACTTTCCCAGAACCTGCCCCTATCGACGCCGATCACTACCCCGACCGACGACAGCACCTTAACCGACGCCGGTCACTACCCCGACCGACGCCGGCACCACAGAGACCGACGCCGGCGACTATGCAGAATAGCGCCGCTTATCAGGTACGCTCTTTATTTTTCTGTCATTATCATCTACTTTCGTCCAATTTTCTATTCTTTTTTTATCAGTGGGTTGATATCCTTTTAGGGAGTCTTCGTACTTCCGGGATCGGGCGTTCGCCTGACAACCCACCATATCTTTGACTAACGTCTTCCCGTGTTTTAGTCTCTTTCTCGCAGGTGTCATTCCTCCACAGCAAAAGAGGAGAATCTTTCAATGTCTGATTTCGGTGCGCATGACTTTATCAGGTACTTCTAGCCTTGACCATCTTTCAGTTTCTTATTTCTTCTTTGAATGTAGAAAGCAATTTTGCATTAGAAACATTCTGGCACGCCCGGTGGGACCCTAGGTCCTCCTTGGGTTCTTTCTTTCTTTCGTTCATTTAGGCGCATTAGGTTTCTTCCTTTTCACCTCCTTTCGTCTCTTCTTAAATGACATCATAAGCAGAACTAAAACGAACATTTCTTTCTTACACTTTTAGACTAGCTAAACTCATACTCTTCGACTCTTTCTCCATTCATCTTCATACGAACAAACATTTCGACTTGGACATTAAAACACTTTGCATTCATTTCTGTTTGCCTGCATCTTTTAGACCATACATAGTAATTAAACCGCATATTGAATTAACCTAGATCACTTCATGTTACACAACCAAACCACCTGCACAAAACGAACATCTTAACTTACCTGAGATAAGGCCCGACTGGGATTTCATCCCCCAGCGGATACCTTACCCGTCCCGGTGACCCTACTTGGATTTCATCACCAAGGGGGAAGCCCACTCCGTTCTCTGGCGGAGTATAATCTCTAGGCGAGGTATATCTTGGCTAAGCGAGACCAGCTAACCACTGGAATCGTGAAGTGAGGGGAGCTTGCTCCTTAGCACCAGGCCACGTACCAGACCCTAACACAGACTTCTTGAGCACCATAACAAAACCCGAAACCATCCATAAACTTCTTCTAGGACCCGACTCACAAAGCCAACCTCCTCAAACACACATTCTAAGGCATAAGCCACTATAATCCTAAAAATTTTACTTCTAGAATTTTAGGATCTGCTTGTGTCTTCATCTTTTTAGTTCTTATCTGCTTGTTTGAGCGTGTAAGGACGTTCTCTCTTGCCTTTTATGGTTTTGACACACAGTCAAACCAAGGCCCTTTTTGACCACTCTGGCCGTCAACTACTTTCGTCTACCTCATCTCTAACCCGTCCTATCATGGAGTTCCACTCGAAAATTGAAAGAACTCCTACAGGACCGACCCTGACCCCGACTCAACTTCCCATCATCCCTGAAGGGGACCAGGATTTCAAAAAATTCTTGGACCTCAATACCGCAGCCCTCCATAACTATCTCGCGAGAAACCCAACGCAAAACCTTTCTGGTGACATGGTGACGACATCCACACCATTCGCCACCCAACCTTTTTTGACTCAGCCTTTCGCCCCAACCGTTAACTCAACCATGGCCAATACGCAAAGTTTGGCCTCTTCGTCTATTTTTAGACCGACCTCCATCGGGGTTTCGTTACCCCCTCAATCATCTACAAATCAACCAAGTTCTACATCGTATCAGAACTTGATTGCCTCGACCCCTTACACTCTTGCGCCCACAAATGTAGGAGTGCCAACCTATCCCTCTACCAGTGCCGCTATTCAACCACCTTTGGCGGTGCCCAGTCAACCTATACCTTCGACCTTCATGACGCAACCACCCTTAACCTCTACTTCTGCCTCTGCGACTAGTCATCCATACGTTGCACCCTTATTGGTACAACCGACTACGTCGCATACCTCTTCTAGCCTCTTTCAAGCGCCTTACAACCTTAGGGGCGCTCCGTCCACCAATCCGTCAGCAGACGTCATCAAGATGCTGATGGATAAAATGTCCAGTCTCGAAGCTTCTATCTCCGGTTCAAATAATATCTCTTCATATGACCAGATTTATAACGAGCCCATTCATCCTTCTGTCCCTATTCAACCATACCCCAACCATTGGGAGCTTCCTAAATTTACTCGCTTTCAGAGTAAGGAAGACCCACAACAACATCTATGGGCATTCAGACATGCCTGCTATCTTATTGCCCACGACGATGCGTTATTATTACGCACATTTCCTATCTCTCTTTCTGGCCCTGCCCTTGATTGGTATAGCTCCCTTGCCAGACATTCTATCTTTTCCTTCATTCAACTCGCCCAACTATTTCTTGACCATTTCTCAATCAATATCACTAAACAAGTCTCGATCACAGACCTTTACTCCATTAGGCAATTCAACGATGAATCAGTAGTTGATTTTGTCGCCCGTTGGAGAGACTTGATTAACCAGCTCTCTTTCTCCTTACCTCAACCCGAGCTCATTGAGCTCTTTTCCCGAGCATGTGTCAGTCACATCTCATCCACCTTGCGGGTTCAAACATTCCACACTTTCGACGAAGCCTTCACCATGGCCCGAAAGCTTGAACTCCGTGCTATTGAAGAAGATAAGGTCAAATTGTGTAACGCTAACACAAGAACCAATGACCATTCTTCTTCCAGACCTTCTTCTACCCACTCTCAATCTAAGGAGTCGGCAAACACTGTCATCTTTAGACCATCATCTTCAACAATAACCAACCAACCAACATCTTCAACATTAGACTACATCAATAAACATTTTCAACGTCAATCCATACAGCGTCAATTCACTCCAATTGGAGAGTCATATGCCTCTATCTTGGATAAACTCGTCAAGCGGGGGGTCCTCAATCTCCCTTCAATCCGACCACATCAATTCGACCCCTCAACACCTATCCCTGCATGGTACAGGGAGAATCATTTTTGTAACTATCACCGTGTCAAAGGCCATGATACGGATCACTGTCAAACTTTTAAAAATCTCGTCCAGGACATGCTCGACAAGGGCAATCTTATCTTGGATAACCCGAACGCACCGCCCAACCAAAACCTCGACATCTTCAAACAACCTTTTCCTAACCATCCGCCTACTCAAGACAACATCCAAACCATAATCAATGACCCTCAAAACCATATACACACCGTCAACACTATCTTACCTCTTGTCCCTGACCAACCTTCTTCACAGGATGAAGAACCCTCTTCTCCTATTAGTCCTCCATCTATTTCTCCTATATTGGAGGACGCCTTGATCACACCTACACCATTAGCCCTACCTTCATCCAAAGACCATACCTTGCCTACTCCTCAAGCACAAGCAGAAGGCATGATCATCCCTACCATCTGCCCACTTGAGGAGCCACCCTCTCCTATTTCTTCTCTGCCAAGAGAAGACCCTATCTCTTCACCCATTTCGATTGAGGAAGACCCAGTCACGGTTTCCTCTTGCCCTTTGCCTGAGATTGTTACATCTCACTCACCTCCGTCCACATCTAAACCCAAACCTGTATCTAACCTCGCCTCGCACAATAGTGGCCCTCAACTCAAACTAACAAAGACCACTAGACCACATCGGAAGACTCCTCCCCCACCTTCGTCATTACCTTCAATCTTAGGCCCACATCCATCCACTTTAATTGGAGTGCTTCCTACTCCCATCCTTCACAGAGGCACGTCGCCTCCATTACTCTATCAACCTGTCAAACATATATCTCCCTCAAATCATCGACCAACGTCTCTTATGCCTCTCAAACCAACGTCATCAACCCTCACTGCAATAAAATATCCAGACCCGTTAGCAGGTTCTTATACCTTGTTGTTATGGCACTTATTGCAGTCATCTCGCCTCAACCTTCTGCCTCTCAAACCATATCATTCTCTCAGACCTAAACCACCTTGGTTCGACGACACTCGTATTTGTGCGTATCATCGCACGCCTGGACACGACACGGAGCATTGTTGTGCCCTCAAGGTCGCCATTTGCCAATGTCTGGGGAATGACACCTCTCTTCTTGACCACGTCATCAAGCCTTCAACACCGCCCCTCTCATCAACTCTCGGATCAAGACCCTCTTGGTTCGACAACTCTAAATACTGTCACTATCATCATACTCCGGGACATGACACTGAGCGTTGTTGCGCTCTTAAAGCTGTCATTCATCACCAACGGAGAAAGGATTCCCTTATCATCAAGGATCCTCTAGACCTTCCCTCCCATAAATCATCAACAACAACTCATACCTCTCCAACCTCATCACCTAAACCGGGATCTCCACGCCAGGTTTTGGTTCCTTTGTCGCCTTTAACCCCCTTATTCAACATCAACACAGTCCATTTGACCACTAAACCTCAACCGACCTTAACCAATCCGTCAAACATTCTCCTTAGCCGCTGGGGGAATTCAACCTTCATCCAAACCTCGACCAATTTTTCAACACAGTCTCGACCACATATCAATCACTCTTTCAACTTAGCCTCAACCAGACTAGCAACCAAACATTTAACCCGACCTCAACCAAACATTCGACCCAACCAAAGACCAAATACCAACCAATCAACCCTCGACCAACCATTGACCAACTATCAAACGACCAAATCTCAATCAAACATTGACCAATCTTTTTATCCACACATTCAACCAATCTCGATCAATCAACAACCATATCAGTCAACTTCACGTCCACTCATCAATCAACACCTGACCAATCTGGAAAGAGGCAAATGGGGTAGGTTTGCTCCCAATTGACTCGGACCTTCACGCACAAGTATGGATCAGGGACTTACCGTCTGTCTTCTCTTGATGGACGCCCAGAACTTGAGCCTCTTAATGCGTTGCATCTGCGACCGTTCTATTGCTAGTCGAGTACTCGTCCACTTGACACTTAACTTGAGCTCGTCCCTTGAGCAATCCCCGTCCTCTTCATCCTACTTCCTTTCAACCCTATTCCTCTTAACAACTCCTATACCCCTTTTATGATACATGGATCCTTTGTCCTAATAAAAGGGAGCCCTTGACCTTCTACAGTCTTGTCCATGACTCACATTTCTATCAAAACAAATCAAGATGTCAAAACATATCTATGGTCACTATATCAATATCAAAATCACAAAACAAACAGACTGCTCCCTCGAAGGACAGCTATACTATCATTGCTGTATTACTAGACTGATCCCTTGAAGGACAGCTAGGCCAACTTATCAAACATTATTAAACAAAAATCTAGACCACTCCCTCGAAGGATGGCTATGACTACTCTGGCAATAAACAGCATTATTTTAGAAGCTTCCCGCATCGATCAGCTTCACAACCTGACCACTACAGCAAATGACATCTCTATGCAGGCTTCCCGCATTGATCAGTCTGCGCCAAAAAATAAAAAATAAAAAATAAAAAAAAATAAAAATAAAAAAAATGAGTCACGGACTTGACTTGTAGTTGTCTCAGGGTCTCCTATAAAAAGGGGCAAAGTTATCTCTGCTCTTAAAACGGGTTACCCTCTTTCCTCCTCCTATTACCTACTCAAGGGACTTCGAGCTCACTTTAATGTCTAAGTGATTCGATTACCGCTCTAACATAACTATGGTCAAC
This sequence comes from Torreya grandis, assembly GCA_037957365.1. Lineage (NCBI taxonomy): Eukaryota > Viridiplantae > Streptophyta > Pinopsida > Cupressales > Taxaceae > Torreya > Torreya grandis. The sequence goes on along the minus strand of JARHVA010004529.1, from coordinate 948,073 downwards.
GACGTCACGCATGAATGGGGCTCTTGGTTCTCATAACCCCTATCCATGCTATCTTTTTGGTCCTTGTCAATGAAAGAGCCATATGCTTTTCACTTCTTCTGCATTATGATCACATTCACCTTCATCACTTGTCGATCAACTCAGCTCAACTCTCTTTTCAGACCATCAACATGACTTACCCTGTTCCCCCTAGTTTCTATGGACACCAATACACATGGAAACTATCGACTCGACCCAATTTATGTTAAGCATAAACCAATACTTGCTGAAGCATAAATAGACCTCAATTCATTTTTAGCATACATCCATCACGCATATGGAATATTGCTAGGGATGAAAAACCCCTCAACCAATGTTGCAGAATACACCATTTGGAAAAGGCTGCAACATCTTTTTCTTTTTTTTTTTTCTCACCATCCCTTTGACCCTTCCTCCCTTCTAGGGAGAACTACATCGGCCTGAGGCCCTATCACCAGGGCTATGTAGGCAGCACTCAGTTGACATGGGGTCTTCTGGGGTTAGCTCGGCCGCATCCTTTCGTCCATTCATCCATCCATCGACCACCAACCATTGGAGATCATGCCTATCTCCTCCGACCTCGACCACTTCCAAGACGTTGTTGCCTTGGTTGTTTTTGCATGTATGCTACCTCATGACTGGTTAGCAGAATTGTGCGCAGACCTTTTTGGACCCTCACAAGTATAGGATCGCACACTGGTTGATCCGCACTACTTGTGACTTTTTTGCGTTTCTAGGAGCACTGCCTGAGCCCGGGATACCTGGAACGCGACGACCCATTTGGAGCTTCAGCTTAGATTGAGTGACCTGATCAGCAGATGACTAAATGCTGGGGCCCGGTTACTTCAATTTTGGCACTCCTTGACCCTTGACCTGCGACACTTTTAACCTGACCATCTCGTGCAGTGGTATGCGCGCAATCACGACCTTTGCAGCGTTCACCCTCACCCCTTTTTCATCTGCTCTTTATCAAATTAGCACCCGATTCCCGGTTCCCTTCCCTCGACTCCTGCTTTGAGGTGGAATACCTCATCCTTACTCGGGGCATTTCGCTTCCTATTTTGTCTTGCAGTTCATTCGAACAACCAACAAGATGAAATCAACCTTATCCCTCACCTGGGGCACTCACTCCTATTTTTGTCTTGCAGTTCGTCCAGAACAACCAACAAGACAAAAAGGGGCAAATGTAGACACCGAAATCGTGTCGACTCCCCTGGTCCTTCCCCGTCTTATTCTTCTTCGCCTATTGAACCCTTGTCGATCACTTATTTCACCAACCTTGACCCTGGCAGCATGTAAAGATGAGCACAGAGCTAAAACTAGACTCTATACCCATTATGCATCTGCTGACGTCGGTCTTTACCCGACCGATGTCACCGACGTCGGTCACCTATCGGCCGACGTCGGCAATCCTGCCGACACCGGTCACCTCCCCCTGGTCCGTTATCAGTTACCATTCAGTTTCCCAAAAGGGTTAACGAACCATTTCTAGAACCGTCCCTGTCCCCCGCCTTCATCAACCTCTGCTAGCCATTTGTGCAGGATCCCCGAACGCTATTCAAAAAACTCCAAGCAACCAACCTGCGAATTCCTCCATCAACCTGCGAACTCTGAGCAATCATCAACACTACGACATCAACTAATCTGCACACCATGGCTTTCATCGCATCTTCTACCAGGTAAGTATTATTCTGTTTATTTCATTTCTTTCTCAGTTATTATTTATCAGTTTTGTTACCCCTACCTCTGTCCCGACTCCCCCAGACTCTCTCAGACCCTGTCCCGACTCTCCCAGACTCTATCCCGACTCTGTCCAAAACCCTACCCTGACCTTATCAAAACCCTACCCTGACCTTATCAGACCCTGTCCTGACTCTGTTCAGCCCTGTCCCGACTCTGTTCAGCGCTGTCCCGACTCTGTTCAGCCCTGTCCCGAACCTGTCTAGACTTTCCCAGAACCTGCCCCTACCGACGCCGGTCACTACCCCGACCGACGACGGCACCTTAACCGACGCCGGTCACTACCCCGACCGACGCCGGCACCACAGAGACCGACGCCGGTGACTGTGTAGAACAGCGCTGCTTATCAGGTACGCTCTTTATTTTTCTGTCATTTATTTCTGTCATTATCATCTACTTTCGTCCAATTTTCTATTCTTTTTTTATCAGTGGGTTGATATCCTTTTAGGGAGTCTTCGTACTTCCGGGATCGGGCATTCGCCTGACAACCCACCATATCTTTGACTAACGTCTTCCCGTGTTTTAGTCTCTTTCTCGCAGGTGTCATTCCTCCACAGCAAAAGAGGAGAATCTTTCAACGTCTGATTTCGGTGCGCACGACTTTATCAGGTACTTCTAGCCTTGACCATCTTTCAATTTCTTATTTCTTCTTTGAATGTAGAAAGCAATTTTGCATTAGAAACACCTTCCAAGTGCCTTATAATCTAGGGGGCACCCCACTTACAAATCCATCAATCGATCCAATCAAGATGTTGATGGACAAAATGTCTAATCTTGAGACATCCATTTTTGGTTCAAGCAATGTTCTTTCATATGAACAAATTTGTAATGAACCCATTCATCCCTCAGTCCCAATCTGACCATATCCCAGTCAGTGGGAACTTCCAAGTTTACTCGTTTCTAGAGTAAGGAAGACCCAAAACAACATCTACGAGCATTTAGACATACTTGTTATCTCATAGCACATGATGATGCATTAATGCCACGCACATTCCCCATGTCACTTTCTGGTGCTGCCCTCGATTGGTATAGCTCTAATACCAGTCACTCCCTTTTCACATTCACCCAACTGGCTCAACTTTTCCTTGACCACTTTTCAATCAATATCACCAAAAAGGTCTCAATCACGGACCTATACTCTATCAGACAGTTTGATGACGAATCCATAGCTGATTTTGTTGCCCGTTGGAGAGGCTTAATCAACCAACTCTCCTTTTCTGTACCTCAACCCGAGCTCATTGAGCTCTTTTCACAAGCGTGTGTCAAACACATCTCATCTACCTTGTGGGTCCAAACATTCTACACATTTGATGAAGCTTTCACGATGGCCAAAAGGCTTGAACTCCATGCTATCGAAGAGAATAAGGTCACATTGCGTAGTAAAAATACTAACACAAAATCCAATGACCCTTCTTCATCCAAACCTTCTTCTTCATATTCCAAGTCCAAAGGATTGGCAAATGTTGTGGTCCTTAGACCATCATCATCAATAATAACCAACCAATATGAACCTTCCACATCTTAAAGCATCACAAGACAATTCCAACAACGATACATATAGCATCAATATACTCCAATAGGAGAGTCATACGCGTTCGTGTTGGATAAACTTATCACTCAATCTCCCTCAAATTTGACCACCACCTCAATTTGACCCCGTAAAAGCCATCCCTACATGGTATAGGGAACATGACTTCTACAACTATCATCGTGTCAATGGACATGACATCAACAACTGCAAAACCTTCAAAAACATTATCCAAGACATGTTAGATAAAGGGGATCTTGTTTTGGATAACCCAAACACGCCACCAAATCAAAACATCGACATCTTTAGACAACCTTTCCCTAACCATCCCCCTAGCCAAAACAATGTGCAAACCATGGCAGAAGACCCCCAATAGCGTAATATACGCACAGTCAACACAGTCTCTCCTTTCATGTCTAACCAACCTCTCTCACAGTCTAAAGAGGTTAGTCAACCCATTGGTCCATCACAGGAAGAAGAGCCTTCTTCTCCCACTTCTCTTCCATAGGTAGACAAACCTTCTACTCTTATTAGTTCTCCATCGACCTCTCTTATATTGGAGGATGTTTTGACCATACCAATGCCACTAGCCCCACCTTCATCCTTCCTACTACCAATGGAGGACCTTACCTTTCATGCTCCTCAACCACAAGTAGAAGGCATAATCGTCCCTACCCTCTATCCTCTTGAGGAGTCACATTCTCCAATCCCTTCTCTGCCGAGAGAGGGACTCGTCACCTCACCTACTTTGGTCGAAGAAGATTCGGTGAGGGTAGACTTGAACTTTACCCCCCACAATAGTAGTCCTCGCACCCAACCAAAAAAAGCCACTAAACCACGTTGAATAACTCCTCCTCCACCATCATCATTGCCCTCCATTTTGGGCCCTCATCCATCCACCTTAAAAGGAGTGCTTCCTACTCCAACACCTATCAACAACAAGTTGCCTCCATTACTCCCTTTACCCAAAAAAAACAAATCACCTCCATTACTACCAACACCTAACAAAAACATACCTCCTTCAAAACATCCAATGTCTCCTACCACGAAAGTGCCATCTACACGTGCAACCACACCACCAAATAAAAAGATGGTGCAAAACACTCCCTCAACAACTTCTAAACAGAAGTTGCCAACTTTTACTACAACAAAATGTGCATACCCATTAGCAGGTTCTTATACCTTACTATTACACCAATTGTTACAATTCTCTAACATCACTCTTTTGCCTATTAAGCCATACCAACCTCTCAGACCAAAACTGTCTTGGTTTAATGACACTAAAATTTGCCTATATCATCGCACACCTGGACATGACACTAAAAATTGTTGTGTCCTTAAGGTTGCCATCTACCAATTCATGGAAAAAGACACCCTTCTTATTGAAGATACTGTCAACAAATCTTTGACACCATCCCATGCCTCCCAACCCTCTTCACCGTCACACTCATCAACTCTCGGATCAAAACCATCTTGGTTCGATGACACTAAATTTTGTGCATATCATCACACACCTGGACATGATACTGAGCATTGTTATGGTCTTAAAGCTATCATTCGTCAACACTTCAAAAAGGACACCCTTCTCACTAAGGATCTTCTTGACCACCCTTTCAACAAACCATCGACACCATCCCATGCCTCTCAAAACTCATCACCTAAATCAGGATCTCAATGCAAGACTATGGTTCCTCTATCACCTTCAACCCCTTTGTTTGAAATCAACACCATCAATGTGGCCAATAGGTCACAAACCATAAAGGATAAAGGGAAAGATAAGGTTTTTCTCCCTCAAACATATCCATTTGTCAAGCCTCCTCAACCATCAAAACCCAAGATTTCAGTTTTGGGCACATCTCGACCAACTTTTTTGAAACCAATTCATGACCCCATGGTGAAACACCTTCACCAAACCTTTGTGAAGTCATCTTTGTATGACCTCACTCAAAGCTCTCCACAACATCACCAATCTTCAATCAAAACTTTACAGATAGTGGAGGTCCAACCTGAAGACTCCCAACCACTAGCTACTTTAGTCCAATCATTACCAACCATTACCTCCATCACCATCCCTAATTCTGAGATTCCAAACTCCAACTTGGAAGATCAGGATCTCATCCTCTTAAACTAAATCTATCAGGCAAAAGCTTTGCAATATGCATCCTTATGTCACGCTCCTTGACAAAGAGAAGCTTCAATGTCTTCTCTCCATCTTATCCAACCATTTCTCAAGCATTCTCCTCATCACCAAAATAACTGGGGGAATTTGACTCTATATTGACTATCATGACATCGACCAAATATCAACCAAGCCTCGACCAAGCCTCAACCAAACATTAACCAACCAAGCCTCAACCAAGCCTTGACCAAACATCAACCAAGCATTGACCAAACATCAATCAACCAAGCATCAACCAAACATCAACTAACTTCTTAATCATCTTTAACACGTGACCAATTTGGAAAGAAGCAAATGAGGCAAGTTTGCTCCTAATTGGCTCGGACCTTACATCATAATGCACAAGTATGGATTAGGGACTTATCATCTGTCTTCTCTTGAAGGCCGACCAAAAATTGAGCCCCTTAATGCCTTGCATCTATGACCTTTCTACTGTTGATCAAGTACTCATTCACTTGACGTTTAACTTGAGCTCACCCCTTGAGCAATCCTTTTCATCTTAATCCTTATTTCTTTCAACCCTGTTTCCCTAAAGCAAACCCTATGTAACCCTTTTATAAAGTATGTATGCTTTGTCCTAATAAAAGGGAGCCCTTAACCTTCTATAGTCTTGTCCATGACTACAAATCCTATCAAAAATAAATAGAGATGTCAAAATATCAAAAGGTCATAAATTCTAAATGCAGACTGCTCCCTCGAAGGACAGTTATATCATCATTGTTGTAGCTAATAGACTACTCCCTTGAAGGACAGTTATTCAAAGCCCTCAAAATATATAAAGTAAAATATAGACCACTCCCTCGAAGGATGGCTAAGCCTAAAAATATTGCTACAAATACCACTCTCGTAGAAGCTTTTTGCATTGATCAGCTTCACATATGACCACAAAACAAAATGACATCCCCATGTAGACTTCCCGCATCGATCAGTCTACCAAAAAAAAAAGGTCATGGACTGGACTTATAGTCATTCTCAGGGTCTCTTATAAAAAGGGGCAACATTATCCCTACTAAAAAGGGTTACCCTATCCTAACATATCACATCACCTACTCAAGGGATTTCAAGCTCATTTTAATGTCAAAGTGATTCGATTACTTCTCTAACATAACCAATGGTCGACGACGTAATGCATGAACGGGGCTTTTGTTTTTAAAAACCCCTTACCTATGCTATCATTATGGTCCTTGTCAATGAAAAAGCAATGTGCCTTTCACTTCTTATCCATACCTTTGTCACATTCAAACAAATCATTTTCTCAACCAAACCAAACCAACCCAAACATTTTCAAGACCACTCACACTATCATAGTCCATTTCACATAGTTTCTATGGAAACCAATACACATGGAAACTATCGACCACACAATTTCTGTCAAGCATAAACCATTACTTGTTGAAGCATAAATAATCTCATTTCATTTTTATCATACATCCATCACCGATATGGACACTTGCTAGGGATGAAAGACCACTTAACAAATGTTACAGAATACACCATTACATAATATGGAAAAGGCTGTAACATCATCATCCCCTCATCATTTATAACCTGGCCAAACCAACCTATCAACTAGCCTAAACTACATTGGTCTGAGGCCCTTCAAACACAGGCTATGTAGGCAGCACTCAGCTAACATGACATCTTCTGGGGTTAGCTCAGCCACATCCGTTTGTTCATCTACTTGATGGACAAACCATTTAACCTTTGACCATGACTTAACCTCATCCAACCCACATCCATAACTGACCCTCTTCCTCCATTTTAGGGAGAGCTACATTGGTCTGAGGCCCTTCAAACAAGGGCTATGTAGGCAGCACTCAGTTGACATGGGGTCTTCTGAGGTTAGCTCTGCCATTCCTTCATCCGTCCATCTAATGGACCAGCTATCTCAACTTGACTCGACCAATGACCTTGGAGATCATGACTATCTCCTCAGACCATGACCACTTCTGAGACAACTATGCCTTGGTTGTTTTGATTGCATATATGCTACCTCACAAATGGTTAGCAAAATTGTTTGCAACCCACATTTCAACCCTCACAAGTATTGGATAGAGAGCAAGTTGATCCCCACTACTTGTGACTTTTTCGTGTTTTCCAAGAGCACTTCCTCAGCTTGGGATACTTGGAACACGACGACCATTAGAGCTATAGCTTGGATTGAATAACCCAATCAGCTAGGACTAAATGTTGGGGACTAGTTATTTCAATTTTAGCACTCTTCAACCCTTGACCTGTGACAATTTGACCTGACCATCACATGAAGTGGTATACGCACAATCTCAATTTTTGCAGCGTTCACACTCAAACTTCACCATATCCATCCTCTATCTATCAAATTGGCACCCGATATCAAATTACCTTCCCTCGACTCCTGCTTTGAGGGGGAATACCTCATCCCATACTTGGGGTAACTTACTCTTGTTTTTGTCTTGCAGTTCGTTAGAACAACCAACAAGACAAAAAGGGGCAAATGTAGACACCAAAATTGTGTCTACTCCTTGGTCAACTCCCTCTTGGTCTCCTTGGTCCACTTCTAACACATTCCTAACCCACACACTTATTAATTTAAAATAATTATTTATTTTGAAGTGATAACACCCCCCCTTGACACCTCATCCATGACACCTCACCCTTGGATACCTCCCCTTGGATGCCTCCCATCACCCTATGACCAATTTATGACCTATTTCAACCCTCCCACTAACCTCTCATGCCTATTAAACCCACCTTCAACCATTTTACCATGACCACTAAACTTGGCAGATAGAAGAATGGGCAAAAGGCTAAAAATAGCCTTTTTACCTGTCCTCCAGCCCCCAACACCTGCAGAATCACTGACATCGATTGATTAAAACCAACTCGAAGGTGAATTCTCTTCCCCTAAAATCAATCAATCATAGACTGTAAACATGAATTCTATCTTGGACTCTCTTCCTCTCTCAGCTCTCAGACTTGGACATCAACATGAACTCTCTGAGATTAATCATCAGAATTCAACTAAATGCTCTTTTGGCTACAAACACAATAGGTACAAGCATTTCAAACACCTCTAGCTCTACTCCAAGCAAGAGATAAGTATTCTTCTATCCTTTTTATTATTTTAGTAATTTAGAATGTATAAGCAATGAGTTTCTTCTCATTGCTTCTAAATATTATCAACCAGACCCAGCTATCAACTAGACCAAACCTGACCAAACTTCTTCTTGAGATGCTAAAAAGCTTGTCTTCTATCCTGACCCATCTTGACAACCTATCCCCTACTTTGTCCCTCTTAAGACCATATTCACTGCCCTGCTAACCTGCACAGACTCTTAGACTACCACAGACCATCCCGTCAACCACAGACAATAACCAAAAACTCATCCAAGGCCATTGCCCTATTTGACATCGACCATTTCCCCTACCAACATCGGTAGACTAACCGACGTCAGCAACCTGACCAACTGACACCGATAGAACTACTGACATCGATGACTATGGCAGACCAATAGAAGATAGTAGGTACGCATTATTTCTATTTCTCTTGCTTAGTCTTTCATTATTATCTTTATCTGACATTCTTTTTTATCAACAAGTGGACTGTCATCCCTTAAGGAAGTCTTTGCACTTTTGGGACCGAGCATATCACTTGGCAGTCCACCTTATTTTTATCTAACAATCTCTGTGTTTGAGTCTTTTTCTTTTACAGGTGTCGTCCTCCACAGCCAAAGAGGAGTCCCTTCAATCATCTGGATACGGTGCGCAAACTTCATCTGGTTATCATCTAACCCCTAACCATTATCATAGTTTCTTTCATCTTTTGAATGTAGAAAAGCGAAAATAGTTAGAAACAGTGAGATCTCCAAAAAAAACATGATATTTACAATAAGCTATGAAATCTAAAATGATATGATTAAATTTTTCATTAACCTTCCAAAAAGGAAAAATGGGGTACATATAGGGAAAATTAGGGCAACATGAGGAATCCCTTAATTTCCTAATTAACTAATTAAAATTAAATATAATGAGCCTATGGACCCTTTATAACTAAGCTCCATACGACCATGTAGGCAAAACCTAGTGGGAAAAATCACTACACTAACAAATGGCACTAATGAATAGACTTACTCAATCCTTGACATTTCCTAGAAAACTTCACATGCCTTACAAGAAGAAGCTTTCCAACTGCAAATAGATGATAGAATGAAATAATCATGCTAAGGAAACTAGAGTTATCACTTATGCAAAATCAAACATTCCAAATGAACACACTAAAAATAGTTATATAATAGGTAACAATAATTATTCTTATTGATCAAAAGGTATACAAATAAGTAGGGATTTACCATACTCAAGTGGATCATAGATTATAATGGCCAAAATTGCTATTACTTATAGAACTTAAGAGAGAGATGAAAAGAGATAAGTTCAAGGGTCATAAGGACACTTTGAAAGCTAAGAAGTAGTTACTTATGCATGAGAAGAGGATATGCGATGAACCATGTAATTTCAATAAGCACAAGTGTCAATTCAAGTATAAACTTCATGAAGAGTGGCATAAAACTCCTTGTCTTAGCTCAAAAAAATTGCCTTCATGATTATCCCTATTTGAATGCCTCATAACTAATTAGGAGCATTTCAAATTATTATATTGAATTGGTAGTCATTCATAAATTCCTTTCTATGCATTAGTTACAGGCCTAGTCCTCTAGAATCACATGAAAAGGAGTTATCATCATTTACAGTCCAGAAAACTCTTCTTTCATGCACCCTACACACTTGGCCTCAAAAGTGGCATCAATTTCTCATGAAAATCCATTTAAGGAAGTGGATGACAAGTTTAAATACCCTCAATTAACTTTTAAGCATTAGGGACACCTTAAAATCACTTCACTTAAATTTTTCCACTCTTCTCACTAGCTTGTCCATTATGCCAGTTTTGACTAATTGAGATGAAGGCTATTATTTTCAGACTTATAAGATTTTATAAGGTTTTAAATTAATTTGGGGAGTTATAAAAAGTCTAAATATTCCTCTTAACATTGTTTTCATCCTTAGACTCCTTATAGAACTTGTAAAACATTAAAAATGGTCAAAAATACCCTATTTTGCACCATGTCCATATAATTATATACAAATCATCCTATTATAAATTATCTTTAGGTAGTCCTCTTCAATGTCTAATATGTTTCATAATAAAACTATTCCATTTTATCATCTATCCAACTTCATTTCCTCCATCGAATCACTAATTAGGGTTTGTAAGGGCTTCTAATAGTTTTATTTATTAAGCTTTGATCATACAGGTTTCACATTCAAATTGAAAAAAAAACAAAAAATTTATTTTCAAGGACATTACTAGCTTTCCCAAACTCCATGATCTCCCATACATATCCTTCAGGAAGATATGAGCATTTGAATATGACCTATCGAGACTTATTTCTTGTTTCTTGTAGGTATGAGTTGCTTTTGGACCAAAAATGGATTCCTCATGACTTATATTACATAAAAATATATTTAACACCTCTGATATAGTCCCAAAAACATGTTCCAATAGGTTTTAATGCTCACTATGAGCTGCAAATGAAGTTGGGTTCCCATTTGGCTTCTAGGCCTAGCCATGCCTAGTAGGTCTGATTTGTTATTGAGGCCCAAAATGAGTTCTTGGTGGTTTCCCTAGTACATAAAGATTTAAAAAACTTGTATTCATCCCATACACATGATTCAAAAGGATATAAAGTTCATCTTAGGGTGGAAGTGACAATGCCTTCTCAGTTGGACCTTTAGGCCTAGCCATGCCTAGTAGGTTTGCCTAAAAGTCTGAGGGTTTGGGCCATTACATTGAACTCCACCATTTCTTGTTTGGTTATTAATGTTTTCCTAGATGTGTACCAACCTCTTACATCCTCTCTAAAGGTTCAAACATCATCTGGTTAGTCTCTTTTCCTCCACTCCTTCAAACTGTCAACTAGTGCACCTAGGGAAGTGCCCTCTATCTAAGACAAAACAAAGGGTACTTTCCCTATCCTCCCATACAAAATATATATTTTATGGGATTTATCATGTATTATATAGTATCTTTACCAAATTATATCCCTTGGTATTAATCCTAGAGCCTCCAACTTCAATAAAACCTCATGACAGACTTGCAAAATGGACTATATAGGAAATTTAAGAGAGGGCTATGTTTTGTCAATTTAGATATCTTTATCTATTATATATATATATATATATATATATATATATATATATATATATATATATATATATATATATATTATGAGAGTGTCACTATACCATTTTGATTATTATGAATGGGTTTACATGTTTTCTTCACCATTAAAATCCCCATATACCCCTCTATATACTCTGCTCAATCAAAACTGGGTATCACTTTTGACTATATTTTATCTTATGATTCTTACCTGTAGGTGTATTTGACATATCTAAAGTTGATCAAAATGATATAAGGTCCTAAAAATATACTCTAATTCTATCTTATTCATTTTATAATTTTATTGGACATGCATTTCTAACCTCAAAATTGGCAACCCTTACTCACTATACTACCACCATTCAGCTGATTGTGTTTTTGCTTGGCAAGGACCATTGTAGGTGCATGTTTGCATGCTTTAGGATTGAGAAAAAAGTAAACAAACTTCCCTTACTTACATTAGGGTAATTTTTCACTATTTTATGCTTATTTTCTTCATCCTCATGTTTTTTCAACACCTATACAAATTCCTTCATGCTCACCGTTCATACAGTCAAATATTGTTGACTATAGGTGCATACAAAGGGTTTAAGAGGTCTATGTAGGTACATTTCATCATTTTTTGAGTTTATGAGGTCACCATGAATTTTATTTATGTGATAAAATGTTATTTCATGAAGTAAAAACACTTTTTAACCCTACTTATGCACTTTTGATCTTCAAAATTGAGTCTCAATTGCCTGCTAACTGAGATACTCTGTTGAGGGTGTCTATTGGGCTTCAACTGAGCTCATTCATGATGTTTTAAAAACTAACTTAAACCCAATTTGGTCACAAAAATTCATTTTTTAAATTTCACTTCCTCAGTTGTCTTAAAACATTACTTTTGGGCCTAAAATTTGGATCACTGGTTGGACTGAGGTAATCTGCCCCTTTAGACCCTACCTGTAGGTGTTTTTTATCTACTTGGACTTGGTGATGATGATTGGAGACTCTACCTAAAGCCTTAAATTCAAAAAATTATTATTACACCTTCACTCACCTTTATGCCTTCTAACATCACTAATGCATCATGTTTAGGTCATTGTCTTGTTGATTGGTTGTAGGTGTGTATTTAAGCCACCCGTACAGACTAGAAGTATACATGGGAAGAAAAAAAATAGTCTATCCCTCTCCTTTGATGATCCCCTAGGTCATTATTTCCACTTGAGTCATTTTTAATCATCTTCATGTGTTCTCAATTCCTATTTTTCAACTTTAGGTGAACATAGTGTTGACGTAGTGGATTGCACCTGGGGCAGGAGGCCGAGCTCTTGCCTTTCCACATGAAACAATGGAAACTCCCCTCTCACCTGTGGGACCGGTGAAGCTGGAGGGGAGAGTCTCTAGATAAGGGTTAGCTCCCTCTAATGTATCTTTTAGGCCCTAGCTTCTCCTACTGCTAACAAACAAATGTAAAAAAGGGGGGATGAAAAGGGAGAGAGAGATGTTGAAAATAAAACCTAAGCCTAAAAATGAAAAGGTGATACACCAAAAAAGTTGACCCACCCAGCCCAAACATACACTTTTCACCAGGAATAAATGCCCATACACTTCATCTCAGGTGGGAAAATCTTCTATTTCAGTGAGTCAGGGGTCCATAGAGATATAGGGAGGAAGGAACTAGCAAAGGTGTTCTAAGACACACTTTGACAGCCTATTCACATGCGCCTATATTCTTCCTGTAGACACTTCTGGCAGACTTGCAGAAAAGAGACTTCACAATACACTGGACATGCTATAATCATTCTTTGAAAAGCATGAAAGACAATGACTTAACACAAAAGAAGAACATAGACATATACTTTAAAGTGAAAGTCCAGATAGAGATAAAAATGCTAAGTCCTGATTCAAGGTAAAATCTGGCAGAGCTCTGCCTTACAAGCCCCGAGAGATTTTTGGGCATAGTTTTACCTTAAGGCTGAGAGAATGGATTCCCCTCAAATGAGAAATTTTACAATATATAGAAAGAGGAAGATAACTTGGTGCTTCCTGGGAAAGATTTTTGGCACTCTTTTTTCAAGTGGCCCATGTGCATTCTGAACTTTGGGAAGAGGAAGTCGTTTGATTGTCAACTCCTACTTTGACTTAGGCATTCCACATTAATGTGAAAACATGGCCACACCTCTTTTCTATAAATAGACTACTCCTTTCAAGGCATTTATGTGGCTTGTCTGTTGTTTGTGCCATTTGGTTGTCCACCTGGCAAGCGCTATTCCAACTGCAGGAATAAATCCCTAAGTTGACACCTCCTTTCACCACTTGGATGCTTTGTCTATTTCTTGCCTTGTCTTCTTCTTGCTTTGTCTCCTTCTATTTGTTCAGCCCTCAGGGGTGATCTTCTAGCAGGTCACTGTGTTCTTTGGGCTCCTTTCATGGTTGGCGCTCAGGCAATTTAAAAAAACTAATGGCTATTTCACTGTCCTAAAATTGACGTTCGCACAGCCGTCATCTTGAAATTGAATACCTAACGGCTAGGCCATCTCCTTAAAATTGACAACTTTTGGGACGTCACCATCCTTGGCAAATCCCTTCGGGTCCTTTGGCATGCTTTTTTGTGGGTTTTTTGCTTCAGCCTTTTCCTACAAACTTCCTTTATTGATCCTTCCCAGAGGGGAAAATGACCCTTCAGCTTCTTGAGAATAGGCCTTCTCCTCGGCGAGAGCCCTCCACAAGGGCACATACCCTTCGGGTCAGCTTCTTACTTCGATCTTTTTTACTATGGCCTTCCTATGAATTTCTTCAAACTTTTTGTCTTTTCAAAGGCAACCGAAGGGGTAAATTTTTTGGAATTTCGTTTAAGCCATAATTCCTTTAGACTTTTTGTCTGAAGGAATTCCTTCAGACAAAAAGTCTAAAGGAATTATGGCTTAAACGAAATTCCAAAAAATTTACCCCTTCAGCTGCCTTTGAAAAGTTTCTTGCCCTCTGCATGTTGAGCCTTTGTTGAACCAAGCAGATGAACCAAGCAGATGAACCATTCATTTGAACCAATCATTGAACCGGTTCAATGGTTCAACACTGCGTACCAAGCCTTTAAAATGCTCACTTGAACTAAACTATTGAACCAACCCATTAAACCAAAATTGGTTCAATGATTCAATGGTTTAACACTGCACGCCATTCATTTGAACCAAGCCTTTGAACCGTTCACTTGAACCAATGTGTTAAACCAAGCTGATGAACTTTTTGATGAACTGATTGATTGAACTAAGTCGATTGAACCAAGGCATTGAAATTTAAATGTTGAACCAATCCTTTGAACTTTGTTGATTAAACCAAGCGTTGAACGTAGTGGTTGAACCAAGTCATGAACTAAGGCCAATTGAGCCAAGGCATTGAACTAGTTCAATGGTTCAATGGTTCAATGATGCCAACCTTCCTTGTGATTTTCTTCAGACAAGAGCCTAAATAAGCCTTGTAAAACCCAGCACTCCTGAAAGTGATTCCTCATGCGCCAAAAGACTAACCCTACAGAGTCTGTAGAAATGGACCTACAGAGTCCATAGAAATAGACCTGCAGAGTTCATAGAAATTATTAGACTTGTGAAAAATCAAAAAATGAAATAGCCTAAAATAGCAGGGGAAGAATGGGACCAATTTTTTGGCCTATTGGGCAAAAAATGGTCAATAAATTGGCAACTCCCATGGGAAGCATTCCTGCTATGCTTAGAGACCAATTGCCTTGTAGTCCATTGGGCATAAAATTAGATTGCAGCTTTGAAGAAAGGTTAGCAACAACCCCAAAGGTCCAAGAATCAAACATGAAGCTTTTTACCCCACACACAAAGGAAAACACACACAAGGCTAAAAACACTACCTGTGTAAACTACACTTAGGGAAAGCAGGAAAAGAAACTAAAAACAACTACTATATACAGCTAACCAAGTACATCTACTTCCCTCTTGGATCAAAGGGAAAACTTCTTAAGTCTCCTTCTTGGCAAGGAAATTTATAGTACTAGACAAGTGGTTGAATGAAATGGAGAGTTGGTGACCCACTCCTCTTGCCTGCCACCTAGGTTGGCTTGTATCCAAGTCAATCAAATTCAAACATACTTCTAACATATATGTACTTTGTTTATTCTTAGAAGCTTGTTGAATGTTGGTCCTTCATGTTGGTGTATATCACCAAGAAATCTGTGGCTACTAGCTCATCACCATAATCCCTTTGATCTGCACAGTCCCTCTGTAATGCATCATGGTTTGACCCATTTTCTTTTGCTTCATTAGAGATCTTGCCAAACTCATCCTTTGCTCCCTCTTGGCCTTTTTGAATAAGGGTGACTATTGTGATGTCTGAAATGGAATCACAAAATGATTTTTCATCCCACAGGATGTCACCTCTTTATCTAAAAATTTCTTCTTTAAGGCTTTCCTCAAGGGAGACCAGCCTCTCCTTTTCTTCCTCAAAGATTAGGATCTCTAGATGTTCAAAGGTATCCTCTTGATCCTCCTCCAACTTAGGCTCCTCAGCATAGTCATCCTCCTCATCGAAGCAACAAGGAAGTTCATCAAACAAGGGGGGAGAGAGCTCACCATGCTTATGTTCCTCCTCATATTGCTAGAACATCCACATGTATGTGTGACCTGAGTCTTCTCCATTACTGATGATGTCTTCACAAGGAGCATCAATGAGGATTTATTTTTCATTGCCACTCATGATAGCCTCTTGGGAAACTGTAGATTAGATCTTTTCTTCCTCACTTGCCTCCTATAAAATAGGGTCCTCCTTGAGAAGGGGTGAAGTGAAAAAACCCTATGGAAGGGGAGGTAGTCCTTGAGTTAGAATCGAATGATTCTCCTCCTTCCATTTGGCTAGCACTTCATCAATATTAGGTGTGACCTGATATCTTTCTTGGAACTGTGTAGGTGGGGTGTGTTCAGATATGGAATGTGTTATTGGGTCTGAACTGTCTATCACACACTGGCTAAGGAATCTCTCTTTAGATTCCAACTCTATAATTCTTCTAGCCATATTCTCTTGGAAGCACCTTTATTGGAGGTCACCATCATTATCATGAGTAGGAGTAGCCTCATCTTCTTCAAGGTTTTGAACAAAACCTTTCTTCTCCTCCTTCCTGCCCCATGATTCTACTGTTTGCTTCCAGTTCAGGATCTCAAAATTGGAATTTTACTCCTATGAACAAGCAGCAACTTTGTTTTCTCCAAGGTCTTGGAGCTCCTCCATAAGGTCTAAACGTTCCATCTCTCTTTCATGAAGCAGTTTCATCTTAACCTCTAAATATTCAATTTGTTTGGCTAGATTATCCTAAAAGAGTCTTTCTTGGAAGTCACTAGCATCATCATGTTGAGTAGGAGCAGTTTTGAGAGAGATGTGCTAGTTCATAATGCTCCCCCCAAAGGAAGATTCATGATCTAAGGAATTTAGAAGGTTCATCTCCATGGGAGGCTACTCCAGTTCCCTTTGATGCTTTAAGGCTAGATGCATGGGGTCAAGAGCAAGGTTGATTGATGCATCAGATGAGCTAGAATGAGCAAGTGCCATCTGGTAGAAAGGATTTGGTTCACAAGAGGGGGCTTTCTTTAGGATAGGATGGGACATGCAAGGCTGATTGCCTTGAATGAATGGATTCCTCCATTTTGCTACCTCCTCCTCCATGGACTGTAAGGGTTGAGCTTGCCTGAATAAACATGCCTCTTTGTACAGTAGGTCTTGCTAATAACCATACTGCTCATCCAGTCTATCTATTTCCATTACCTGCTTCTCAAACTCCAGCGCCACCTCCCTTATCATTGAAGGGCAACTAGGAGAGCTGCTTGAGGTGATTCTCTAAATATCTTGAGTTTGATCGAAGTGATATGAAGGAAAACAAGGTCCATGATTCTATACAAAGGAATTATACATACAAAAATAAGGTTTATGATGGCACCTGGACTGCTTAACCAGTTGATTCAACTCAGAGTCGCCATTGGTGTTGATGCAAAAGCCTCCAAAGGCTATTTGGTTGAAGAACACACCAAAAATTCTTCAACTCTTTGGATAAAACCTTTCCTAGTTGGTCCCATAGGGCGTGCCAAAAATTGTTGATGTAATGGATTGCACCCAGGGCAAGTGGCCAAGCTCCTGCCTTTCCACATGCAATAATGAAAACTCCCCTCTCGCCTATGGGATCAGCGAAGTTGGAGAGGAGAGTCTCTAGATAAGGGTTAGCTCCCTCTGATGTATCTTTTAGGCCCTGGTTTCTCCTACTGCTAACAAACAAATGTAAAAAAGGGGGGGTGAAAAGGGAGAGAGTGATGCTGAAAATAGATCCTAAGCCTAAAAATTAAAAGGTGATACACCAGAAAAGTTGACCCACCTAGCCCAAACATATACTTTTCACCAGGAAGAAATGCCCATACACTTCATTTGACGTGGGAAACTCTTCTGTTTTAGTGAGTCAGGGGTCCATAGAGATACATGGAGGAAGGAACTAGCAAAGGTGTTCTGAGACACACTTTGATAGCCTATTCACATGCACCTATATTCTTCCTGTAGACACTTCTAGCAGACCTACAGAAAAGAGACTTCACAATACACTGGACATGTTGTAATAATTTTATGAAAAGCATGAAAGACAATGACTTAACACAAAATAAGAACACAGACATATACTTTAAAGTGCAAGTCTAGATAGAGGTAAAAATGTTGAGTCCTGATTTAAGGTAAAATCTGGCAGAGCTCTGCCTTACAAGCCCCGAGAGATTTTTGGGCAAAGTTTTGCCTTAAGGCTAAGAGAATGGATCCCCCTCAAATGAGAAATTTTACAATATATAGAAATAGGAAGAGAACTTGGCACTTCCTGGGAAAGATTTTTGGCTATCTTTTTCAAGTGACCCATGTGTGTTCTGAACCTTGGGAAGAGGAAGCCATTTGATTGGTAGCTCCTGCTTTGACTTTGGCATTCCACATTAATGTGAAAACATGGTTGTACCTCTTTTCTACAAATAAACTACTCCCTTTAAGGCATTTACATGGCTTGTCTGTTGTTTGCACCATTTGGTTGTCCACTTAGCAAGTGATGTTCTAACTACAGGAATAAATCCCTGAGTTGACACCTCCTTTCACCACTTGGATGCTTTATTTGTTTCTTGCCTTGTCTTCTTCCTACTTTGTCTCCTATTCTTTCAGCCCTCGAGGGTGATCTTCTGGTGGGTCACTACGTTCCTTGGGCTCCTTTCATGGTTGGCACTAAGGGAATTCAAAAAAACTAACGGCTATCTCACTGTCCTAAAATTGACATTTGCACAGCTGTCATCTTGAAATTGAATACCTAATAGCTAGTCCATCTCCTCAAAATTGATGACTTTTAAGACGTCACCGTCTTTGGAAAATCCCTTCAGGTCCTTTGGCGAGCTTTTTTGTGAGCTTTTCTATGGGGTTTTTGCTTCGGCCTTTTCCTGCAAACTTCCTTTATTGATCCTTCCCGGAGGGGAAAATGACCCTTCAGCTTCTTGAGAATAGTCCTTCTCCTCAGTGAGAGCCCTCTGCAAGGGCACATACCCTTCGAGTGGGATTCTTACTTTGAGCTTTTTTACTATGGCCTTCTTGTGAATTTCTTCAGACTTTTTGTTTGAAGTAATTCCTTCGAACAAAAAGTCTGAAAGAATTATGACTTAAATGAAATTCTAAAAAATTTACCCCTTCGACTACCTTTAAAAAATTTCTTTCCCTTCACAAGGGATTTTAGACTCAGAACTACCCTCCACAAGGACTTTTTCACTTCAGCTTTGGGATGCACCCTTGAACCAAGCTGTTGAACCAACCTGTTAAACCAAAAATATTTCAATGATTTAATCGATTCAACGGTTCAACACTGTGCGTCGAGCCTTTGAAATGCTCCCTTGAACTAAACTATTGAACCAACCCATTGAACAAAAATTGGTTCAACGATTCAACAGTTCAACACTGCGTGCCATTTGCTTGAACCATTCACTTGAACCAATGCATTGAACCAAGCTAATGAACTTGATGATGAACTAATTTATTTAACTAAGCTAATTGAACCAAGGCATTGAACTTTAAACATTGAACCAATCCATTGAACTTTTTTGATTGAACCAAGCGTTGAACCTAGTGGTTGAACCAAGCGATGAACCAAGGCCAATTGAACCAAGGCATTAAATTGGTTCAATGGTTCAATGATGCCAACCTTCCTTGTGATTTTATTCATACAAGAGCTTGAAGAAGCCTTGTAAAACCCAGCACTCTCTGAAACTGATTCCTCATGTGCCAAAAGACTAACCCTGCAGAGTTAGTAGAAATGGACCTGCAGAGTCCGTAGAAATAGACCTGCAGAGTCTGTAGAAATTCCTGGACTTATTCAAAATCAAAAAATGAAATGGCATAGAATATTAGGAGAAGAAGGGGACTAATTTTTTGGCATGTTGGGAAAAAAATGGTCAACACATAGGTCTCTTTAGGATGCAGTCCTGTAGACATCACTGAAAGAATTTAATAATAATTTGGCAACTTTAGGTCTCTAAGAGACCAATATCCATTTAATTTTTGAATTTAAAACTTGGCATGGCTCATATATATGCTATGGGATATAAATTTCACCCATTTAGATGCTTTATAAATGTTTTCAAACATGTTATAGGGAGCCTACAAGAACCCCTTGGACCCCTATTTTGCTTTTTTAGGGACTTATGGCTTGAAAAACACAGTCACCTTATAATCACGGTTCCTCACTCAAATTATTCAATAAATCCTCTAAAAAAGGCTTCCATTATCTTATAATCATCTCAATACTTCAAGGAGGGATTCAACTCATGTACAACCTTTCTTAAATGGCTCTTTAGACTCTCTGACCAAGGCACCTGTAGGTCGGCTTTTTCTACACAAGCAGTAAGTCTGAGTTTGGGAAATGAGCATGTTTTATGACCTATTATGATCTTAAAATATTCTAAAAAAATTCCCATGTAATTCTTTAATTATAAATTACCTTTTATATCTTCTTTCTAACATGAAATTCCTCATGATGATACATGTAGATGCACATTAATGGTTGATTATGTAATTATGAGGATGTGGTGGACAGCAATCATTGTCTAGACCTTATGACCAACATCCATACTCTCTAAAAGGTCAAAAAAATATATAATTATCTTAATAACTTGATTAAATCTTCTATATCACATTTTAATGCTTGAAAACGGTTGTAGGCACCCTGAAAGGTATGCAGGTAGATTATGTGCAAGTGTGTACAATGACTGTATTTCATAGAATGTTGAATAAGAGGATGAAATTATAGGAGGATTTGGAAAAAAAACATTTTATACATATTTAAGGACCTATCACAACCCCCTAAATACATTTTCAAATCATAAAGATCTGGAAATGGTGCAAACAAGCCTATCATCCCACATAAGACTGGTCTACAAATTTGAGATGTTTTGCCCATAAAATCAAATTAAAACTTTAAAATAAGCATTTAAATAACTATAATATAGATTAAACATAATATTAAACTAATATCAATAGTTTATTTGCACGTAATCTCCCAAACAAGAGCAAAACTTGTAGGGTGCATAGATTAGCAACTAGATTTGAAAGGTCAACTTCTTAGGAATGGTTCAAAATGCTCAGACCACCATTCCTCTATTAAAAAAATATAAAATGTAATTTTATTTATTTTAAAATACATCCCCAAGATCATTTTTCCTAAAACCTCACATGCTGACCTTACTGAGCAAAAACTTGAAGGTTACTTTTACTTGCTAAGAAGGGTGAAAAAGGAGCAGAATGATTTTGGGCCAAAAATGGCACTTTTAGATCAAAAAAATTTGGAAATGATCTTGGAGAAGATTAAGATACACCCCATGATCTTATCCCATGTGGCACACTTCCCCATGAGTTGTACAAGTGCCAAACTCACCTTTTTCCTCAAGAAAACTACCTTTTCTTCTGATGAACCTACCATCTTTTAGTTATGTCAGTTTATTAAGGATTATAAGGACACATGGGATGTTACATCATGTTTTTTAACCTTCACACTTCCCAATAAACCTATACAACTCATTAAATGCTCAATTTTGACCCCTAAAAAGACTCAAAAGGACATGTTGGCTAATAAAATAAATGACCAAGGCTAATATAACATTGAATAATATTAAATGACATATGATAAACATTATGACCAAACATTAAACTCCATAAAACACTTAAAACTCAATTTTTTACCTATGGGTGCCCCAATTTGACCTAAAAGTCAAATTTGGTCAACAGTATTAATTTAAAGTTAATAAAAAAACATATAATTATCTCATGAATATTATTCCTCCCATAAAATGTGTAAAATTAGAGATAAAAAATCATCTAAATAACTATTTCACTTCTTTTTATTGATCAAATTTGCTAAGAATCTTAATCAACCATTAATCCCATCAATGGAAATGGTATGGGATAACCCACCCCCCAAAGACCATCATTTAAGAAAATGCTAGTTGAAGCTAATATCTCATCTTTAGAAATGGAGATCAGTGCCCTTATGAGAGTAGTACAGAATAAAAAACTGCAAGACATAGAATCAGGAGGTATATGTACATGCATGTAAGCAGTAGAAAAAAACTAATTATTGTGCTAAATACAAGTGAGATCATGAGGAACATAGCGAGACTACATGGTCAAACCCTGACCTAAAAATTTCTAAGAGCCCAACTATCTCTAGAGGAAATCTATGCATGGACCATTATGAATTTAAAAACCAATGAATAATTTAAACTCAAAACATGTGCAAAAGGATAATCTATCAAGATATTTTCAAATTAATCAGAAGGAGACAAAGTTTTTAGAGGAGGGCCTTACTATTTAACTTCAATACAAGTAGATTTGTTGTCTATATGGCCAATACTAGATCTAAATTTTAATCAATTGCAATGGGATTGGTTGTCTGAAGGCTAAAACCATATCAAAATTTTAATCCATTACAATGGGATTGGTTAGAAGAAGACCAAAACTTGATCCAAATTTTAATCAATTACAATGGGATTGGTTTGCTGGAAGGCCTAAACCAAATGCAAAAGTTTAAATTTAAGAAAATACAAAGGATCAATTAAACCCAAATCAAAATAGAATAAATAAAATTACAAGAAATTAGTGGCAGTTTAGCCAAACCAAATCAAAATTTAGATGGTATAAAAACAAAAATTAGATTATTCAAATTATAAATGAAATTCCTTATCAAAGCTTGACATTAATGATGCAGTACACCATTGACTACATAAATTATTGTTCTAAATATTACAGTAGGAATAGAAGATGTGTACATGGTGGTTCGGGGATCCAACATAGAAAAAATGTCAATATAGATGGGCAAAGTTTAAACATGACTCATAGTGATGATAGCGTTTTGCTAAAAAGAAACTACATGTCTTGAGATAGGTACATGTTGTAAAACATGATTTGTAACGATGATGGGTTGTAAAATGAGTTTTTGGCAATGATTTATTACCACTTTATAATCACTAGGATCTCTTTAAAGAAAGGTGAGAGCATACAATGGATAACAAGAAAAAAAATCAGCCTTAAAAAGTGCTTTGATACCAGATGATAAGATATTTCTTGAAAAAAAATAGACTAGACTACAAATATATAAAATTTAAATAGAAATAACATAATCATATTGATTCAAATGAATATAATTGTATTATAATAGATAAATTAAAAAATATTTGGCCTCTTCGAGGGGGCAACCTCCTTTGAACAAGCTCAATTCAATACAATTAGTGTTTTTCATACTAGTATAGGCTCCTATTTATAGTAACTTTTCACTAGATGACTACTACTCCCAATGAATATGGGATTATTATAATACATTATTACTATTTATATAATAGCTTGAGGGACATATTACAAAGCATATGCATCTATAGCATTTTATTAAAGAAGTAAATTACAAAAGGTTGGATAGGATGAAGGGTCCTAAGAAATTCAAAGTTATTACTCTTTAGCTAAGTTCTCTATGATTATCAATGGCTCCCAAAAATGATTCTTCCCATCCCATAGAGGGCTTAGGCAAGGTGACCCCCTCTCTTTGTATCTCTTCATTCTCATGGTAGAGGCCCTGGGAAGACAAATTAAGTTCTAAAGGAAGAAAACAAGATTAAAGGCATTCAAGCCACTTCTAATGGAATTCCCCACTCCCATTTACAATTTGTGGATGAGACCAATTTTTTTCTAGACTAGCCAAATAGGAAGTAATCAATATTATATGCATGATCCTTAGCTATGAGAAAGCATCAGTTCAATAAATCAATATAAGGAAATCAAATATATTATTTATCAACGTCATCCCCAAGCTCCAATCCTTTCTTAATAGAAAATGGGCTTTAAGAAGGCTACCCTACCAAACAACTATTTGGAATTCCCCCTATTCATGATCTCTAATAGAAATAAATTTTGGGATAACATCATTGATAAGATGTGGAGAAAATTAAGTGGGTGGAAAGATATACATCTTAATCTCATAGGAAAAATCATTATCATTAAGTCAATTCTTCAAGCTAAAACAAACTACTGGTTTTCTCTTAAGATATCCCCCTCGTGAGTCACAAAAGAGATGGTTAAAATTCTTAGGAATTTTTTTTAGAAAGGTACAGAGGAACAAAGTTACAATATCCTCAAGGACAAGTATCTTTATGAGAAAAACCTAAAAATAATATTCATGGCTAAAGGGATCTCCTTTGGGTTGTTAATTTGGAATAGTATAAGGGAAGCAATAGAGGTCCTTTTGAAAGGCATTTTTCAACAAGTTTTTAACGATAATTCCATGTATTTTTGGGAAGATGGGTGGATAACCCATCAACCTCTAATGTGTGACCCTAGTTTAGCTAGTTTTATAATGAGAACATAATAAAATGGGGACATAAATTAAAATATTATTATATTGAATAAGTTGTGAATGGCCACATAACTTTCATTTTGGAGCATTTTCAAAAGGAAGAAGGAACCCAAGAGGAAGCACATGAGAACTTAAATGATTTGCTTCAAGGATTTTGGGTTCCCTGGCGCTCCAAAAATTATTTTTTGAACTAGAACAAAAATGACTTAGGGGGGATTCAATAAAGGAAGGATATAATGCTCTGACTGAGACCCACCCCAACACAGTTAGAGGATCCCTTTGGGATAAAATATGGAGGTTAAAAATGTGGTTGAAATTAAAATCCTTCTTTTGGTTGGCTAATCACAAAAATATCTTAATAATATAAAATTAAATAAGAAAGGCTATCAAGGTCCTTCTAAATGTGTTATGTGGGCTACTTACAAAAAGATCTTAATAGGATAAATCTAAAGAATAAAGGCTATCAAGTGCCCTCAAAATGTGTTATGTGCAATGAAAGCATAGAAGACATGAATCGCATCTTGCTTCAATGCAATTATGCTTCATGGATATGGAACAAATTTCTTAACAAGTTTGATTTGATTCAAACCTTAAATGAATCATTGGGGACTAATTTATGAGTATGTTAATGTAATATATAGCTAAATACACTAAGGATCATATGGGAAATAGGTCCAAGCCTAATAAGCTAGAAAATATGGATTAAAATAAATGCCAAAATTTTGATGATAAAATATCTCATAAATGATGAGAACAAGTTTGGATGGAGATAAAATTAATCATTAATAACATCATTTATCTTCTAAATGAACTACAAATAAGGAGGCTAATCTAGGAGAAATAATAATCTTTCAAAATTGGGTTGTGGTGAGAAAACACTATGACACATTGAAATTTAATAATAAGAGAAAGAATGTTTCAATGTGAAATAATGTTAAGTGGTCTCCACCTGAACAAGGTTGGTTAAAGATGGTCTTTTATGGCGTGTCAAAACACAATCTTGGAGAATCAGGTGCCAGAGCTACCATCAAAGAGAGTAAGGGTCAAGTGGTTGCCTACTATTCCGCTTAAATTAGAATCAATTATAATAATATTTTTGAATTATAAGGTCTCATTATGGGACTAAATCTTGATTTAGAATATGAAATCACACACATTATATTAGAAGGTAAATCACTTTTGATTTTAAAATCTCTAGATAACTATAAAATGTAATATTGGAGAATTGAGAGATTCATTGAAGAAAGCATAGGCTATTGAGCAGATTCATTAAAGTCTTAAACACATGTACAGGGAAGGTAATAAATTTGAAAACTAGCTTTCCAAGTACAGACTCAAATCCAAGTCTTATAGTAATAGATGAGTATTGGTGACATTCTCTCCAAGAAAGAGTTAGGCGACTTGGCAAAAATAGTGAAGAATGAAAGCATTGAGGTAAAATGGAATAGCAAAAGACAAAGATGAATTTGGTAAGGAAATTTTGAGAAGAAATAACCAATTTAGTGCATTAAGTAGTAAGTGTGTTACTTAGCAATAAGATTTAGTCTTTTTAGCAATTGTCATCATAGTGCAAGGGCATGCATCATGCATGCAAGTCCATTTTAGAAAGTGTACATAGTAGGTTAGATTATATACAAAATCTTTAAACATGATAAAAGAAGGCCTGATATTTTATAAATCATGCATAGGTTAGATTCTTAACGTGTGATATTAGAAAAAAAATTTAAAAAAGCTAACTTCTTATTTTATTTCATTGAAAATTGGTTGAGATTAATCTCAAAAAGATTTTGGTCAGTCAAAAATACTTGATTTTATTGATTGAACCTATTACGATATATAGTTTTTTATTATATTATAAGGAAGGAATAAACACTCATCCCCAATCCCAAAAATCACACTACTCTATCTTCTAAAGACTCTCCCACAAGCCTATATTCTAGTAAGTTGTTTTATCTCACATTCAACTTGTTTAATCTCAAGTAACTTGTTTTATTCTCACACAATTACATAAATGATTTGTAATACAACTCAACATGCACACATACTCATGTAATATAATAACCCACATATGATGCATTAATACCTAACATTACCACCCTTAGTGTTGAAATAGGGTGAGGACAAATATTAATAGAGATATTCTTCATCATTTTAATGAGCAAATTTTTCATCATCTGAAAAGGGATTACTTTCTTCTTGATCCCTTTATTTTTTCATCATTGTTTTGTCACGCAATTTTCCATCAAGAAGGTCATTTCTCTTTGTTTACAGTTTAGGATAACATGTCTTGGTTTTTTATATTAAAAACATATGTATTTCTTTTTTATAGTCATGTGTTAATTGTTTTCATAAGTGTTGGGATTATTTTGTGTGAACATCACTTCTTGTTTTATTGTTGAAACCTTGTTTACTTCATTAAGCAATGTGTAAAATGTTTGTCAAGTTTGGATTTAGTTTGCTTAAGGTGAACACCATATTATAAATATTATTGGGCATACTATTGAGATATATGGATTTTGCATCATTTTCTTTGATTTCTTCATTTATTCCTAGTGTGAGATATTATATCTTTGCCACCTTCTATTTTAACCCATACATTTTTAACTTCATAGTTATCTTATCACTATCGGATTGAGATCTAAAAGTGTGTTTAGTGATTCCCATATTTCTTTATAAGATTTTTTGAATTCCACATGATGCAAATAGGGATTTGATAAGCTGAGAGTAAAAATGGCTAAGGATTTCTTTCTTTGACCTTCCATTTTTGGAGTTCATCGACATCTATTGATCTTGCCATAGTTTTGTCAACAATGTCCTAAAGATATTTTTCAATCAACAACAATTGTATTTGGATTTTCCATGTATGGAAATCTTTTCCATAAAACTTATCAATTAGATTCATCTTTTCCATTTTATCCTGCCCCCCTTCCATTTTGACTCATTAGACATCGGCTTCAACCAAAAATATATCCTTATAATAATGATCACTCTTGACAACTAAATAAATTAATTGATTATCACAATTATATCTTCAAATGACACTTTTTTTTCCTTATTTTTATTTATTTTAAAAATAATCAATATGGATTATTATAAAACCTAACCAACTTAACTTATTAAATAATTTTTTTTTAAATGACAAAATCTAAAATAAATTCCACTAGTTCTTCCTATTAAATACATTAAATAATAAATAACATAGACTTAATAATATTGACAAAAAACTTAAGACAACTACAAAATAACAATAAACAAAACTATTAAAATACTGAAAAACTAAATATAAAACTTAAACAATCAAAAAAACTAGACCTAAAAATTCAAATGACTAAAAACCTAAACTAAAACATAAAAATAAAATACCTAACCTATGAATTGATACAAAGATCAATTTTGGTGCAAAATTTGTGGGCCAATTAAATAGTATTACAAGTTGTATATCATTTTCAAAATTAGAAAGTATGGTTTAGGATAGAGGTTGGTTGGGCTCTTCAAGCCTATGCAATATTCATTTGAGGGGGGAGTCACAATGATAAGTCAACAATTTTTCAATGCTAAATTGAAGGTGAGTAGATCAATGATCATCATCCAAATATAGAAGGAGAGAAATGAGGTCAAGCAGTCAGGGTGAATCTACTAATATGTATTAAATTTGAGTCTTATGATGATATCAACTCACCTAATTGATGAATCTCATTAGCTGTTTGAATGGGAGACTCGCCCATCTAGATAGAACATCTCTCTTTATGCTTGCATGCTTGAAAAGTAGCAATCCATCATATAATGTGGATCTCAATGTAAGGATAGCTAATAATGTCGAGTTTTATGCAAAAATTGATCCAAATAATCAAACATTGTAAGATTTTATTAGGTGGTGTTTGGTAAAAATTAGTTGTCACGCTGAGTTATTAAAGACATATTTTGGTTGATGTAGCCAAATCCAAGTAGTGTATACTCTATAAGATATCTAAAAATATGGACCAATATTAGATAAATAAATCTTTATAAGCCCTAAATTGGTCAAGTAACCACACATAACATGTCTTTTCATATTCCTCTTCATAGGAAACTCTGACTGGAGAATACGAGCTTTGTTTGCACTAACCATGTCTTTATTTTGCTTATCTTGGTCTTATTTCTCACTTTTGTCACATTTTGTTATCTCAATCAACTAATCTATACCCCCAAAGACCCCCAGACTTGGCTTGTGTCAAGCCAAACCTATTTTTTTGAGTCTCAAACAATAGAATTCTATTGGACTATAGCACTTGATGCTTTTGTCCTCCTAGTTTTATCCAACTGTCATTTTTCCTTTCTTAATGGGTCCCAAACCCTTCTTATCCCCTCCCTTAAGTTTTATTTATCTTTTTTTATGTCATATGTCATGAATAAAGCTCCCAGATTCAAACTAAAAAGTCTCCTATATAAAGGAATTCACAAGTAATTTTATATATATCACTTACTACTTTGGCACACTAAATAATTAAAATCAATCAATAGTATAGCTTAGAATTCTGCATCACACCTAGATTTGCATACTTGATCAAGGAAAGGCCTAAGAAAAATTTCATTCTTGTATATACCATGTTCATTGATTATGCATGTTACCTAAAGGATAACTATATTTGATATGAGACCCTAACTTGAGGGTTAATGTAGGCAGTGATCAGAATAGTAGGGGTTCTAGATTGTGCAATCATATTTCCCCTAACCCAATTTTTTCCCTTTTGGATTTTGATATGTTTGTTGTTTCATGTGTGTAGGTAGACCTAGGTTTTGAATACAAAATCATCTCCACAAAAAGTTTCATTGACAACCAATGATTGACTTTTCATAGGCACACTAACACAAGCACAACACAACTACCTAGAAAATTTTAGGTCTTTGTGATTAATTTGGACAACAGTGACAGGAAGGAACAATAGCACCAAACACCATAGTGTCCACTTTGACATGCTCTTATCCTTTCACCCAATGAAAGCCAAATTCAGGTTTATGACACTTTCCCAGTCATGCATAATCATTTTCAACCTTTGTATCAGTTGTCTCAGTCTATTTTCTAGCTAAGTTATATTTCTTCTTATTTATTACTATTTTTAGAAAGGTGAAAAAGATAAATAGTTGCACAAATCAGGATTGTATTTATTGCTATATTTTGTATTGATTTATAAATTCATACCCTTAACCAAAATATAAATAACAATCCATTATTCCCAAATAAGTTAAATCATTTGGTGAGCCTGACTTACTTTGAACAAATCTC
The DNA here is from genome assembly GCA_037957365.1 of Torreya grandis. NCBI lineage: Eukaryota > Viridiplantae > Streptophyta > Pinopsida > Cupressales > Taxaceae > Torreya > Torreya grandis. The sequence goes on along the minus strand of JARHVA010004529.1, from coordinate 918,263 downwards.
AAAACCTTAGGTACCCTTAGGGTTTTCTTTCACATTTTTGTGCAAAAAAATTCAGTTTCAAAATTTTGATTTTTGTATAAATTTTTGTACATTTGTTTTATAAAAATTTATTTTAGAGTTCAAATGATTGCAATAATTTCAAAATTCTAAAACTCCAACCCAAAACCCTAGATTTCCAAACTAGGTCCTCAAACCCCAAGCCTTCTTCCCTTACAGTTTCTAGATAAAAAATTTAGAATTTTTACAAATTGTTTGGAGTGTCAAAAATATTTTCAAAATCCCTATGTTAGTAGTCATCTTTGCATTTATTTACTTAATAGTAATTTTACATACTCTCTTTGGTGAAAGCAATAAAATGGCCACTAAGGAACTTCTTCCTTCTCATCCTATAGATAAATTTCTAAATTTTTCTCATGATTATGGCAAGGAATGGACAAATTTGCAAAATTGTACATTATCCAAAAATGAGGAAAGTGATTTCATTTAAAAGGAAGACAATTACTATTGTTATAATGAGGAATATGATGATTCATATGAAAGTGATAGTGAAAAAAAATAGATGCACCTTCTTTTCTCAAACCTATCTCTTTTCTTCCCTCTTCCAAAGAAAATAATTTTGATAAATGGAAAAGTTACTTTTCACTTCATTCTCCTATGCAAAATACATCCAATGTACAAATTAGTCATGTAATTCCAATTGAACTACTCATTGGTGATTTTATTGCATTTGAACCTAGTTTCTCCCTCTTTTTTTCTACTTTTA